>PVJL010001476.1:108338-261692 GCA_004026885.1 Lyroderma lyra
TTCTTTTTTTTTTTTAAGAGATGTTATCTATGTATTACTTTTTTTTTTTTAATTGTGGTGACATCTGTTAGCAAGGATTACATAGGTTTCAGGCATACAATTCTACAGTGCATTGTCAACTTGATGTATAATAAGTTCACCACCTAATGTGACTTCTCTTTCCATCACCTTATATTTAGCCTCCCCCCCTCCTCTCCCACCCCCTCCCACCATACATAGTTCTTAAGTATTATTGACAACATACTTGAATTCTTGACCTTTCCCTCAAGGTTCACTTCCTTCACAGCCTTCCTCATCTCAATAGATAGCAAATTCCAGCCTTCTACTTGCTCAGTCCAAAAGCTTTAGAGTCATCCTCTCTTTCTCTCACAATCAATTTTCAGTTGGTCAGGAAATTCTTTCTGCCCTACCTTCAAATTATATCCGGAATCCTACCACTTTTCACCACAATGGATGCTACTACCTAGGTCTACACATCCATCATTTCTTGCCTGGATTATTTCAAGAGCTAGTCATCCTACATCCGTAATTGCTTCTGCATTGTCTATTCTTGTCAAAGCAATCAGAATGATTGTTTTCAAAAATTAAATCAAATCAAATGGTATTCTTCTGCTTAGAATTCTGCAATGGCTCCCATTTCACTCAGAGTAAAAGGCAAGGTCCCTATAGTGGATCTGGCCTCTGTTAATTTTCTGACATCATTTCTCTTTACTCTCTCTCGTCCTCATTCAGCCCCACCCACCTCAAGAAGTTTGATGATTCTTGAATTTACTTGTATTCACCTACCTATAGCATTCTTCTTTGCCTCAAATGCTCTTTCCTTGAATATCTACGTGGATAACCCCCTGACCTCCTTCAGGTCTTTGCTCAAATATCACCTTTTCAATGAGATTTACCCTGACCACTTTATTGCCTTACATTTCTTTATTACATTTTATTATATTTACATTTAAATGCTTGTAAGTGCATTCAATCTCTGGAAGACTATGAAAGAAACAGGTAATAATGAATGAAACAGTATGAGGAATGGGTAGGGCGACACACATTCTATACTCTTAGAATGTGCACCTATCACTTCTTCAATTCAAAAACGAAGTAGTTGAAAAATGCAACACAGCTGAGCCTAATTCTGGAATTCAGAATTCTTTGTTAAGAGTCTTAACTTTTTGAGTTTCTTAGAACATGTTTAATTGTATTACCACTAGGTGGCACATACTTACTGATAAATTCTTACAAGACACTTAGGCGCAAGTTTTAAAAAAATCTCAACCTATATAATTTTATTAACCAATGTCACCCCAATAAATTTAATAAAGAAATTCTTCAGTTATACAAATTCACCGAAGCTTACTTTAGCTATAATTGGTTTTTCTCAAGAAATTTCCTTGAATTGCTTAGTGCTGTATCAGCTTTTAGGTGATTTTTCACTATCTATAATTTCTTACTTAACATCATTATGGCATTTAAGTTGGAGAAATGTCTTAAATCTTCAAATGCTAGCTTAGATATCAGTGTAAATTTTCTTATGTTTATTGAGTTGTCTCTTTTCATCAGATATCTTATATCAGTGTAAATTTTCTAATGTTTATTGAGTTGTCTCTTTTCATCTTTTTTCCTATGAAATAACAATGAAATTTAAAGATTCTGTATATAAAAGTAGATTTTTTTGTTTGATTATATTAATATTGTTTCACTGCTTTTACACCAAATAAATTAATGTCCAGGACCATGTGCAATTTAAGAACCATATTCCAAATGCTATGTAATATGCAGCGAGATTAAGCAAATGGGTACTGTGGATAACACAAAAATGAATCATTATTTATTGCCACTGTCTTCAAGGAACTTTCATTTTATGGGTTGGGATGGTCTTGAAAGCAAATAACTATAAAACAAGTCAGAAATTAAATGAAAATATTAAGTGCAATGGGAACCAGCTAGTTAATATGAATTTGGGACTCCCAAGAATGAGGTGGAATTTGAGAAGAGCTTTAAATATATAGTTTCATTTTCTGAATGAATTGAATATAGGTGTTATATACTTGTAGATTTACATTTTCTGTGTAAAGGGTGAATTATATATCTGCAATAAAGACACTATCATTATATGCAAGTGGTAAGTGTGGATTAATAGAATAAACACCTCTGTTATTTTGATGTTAAAGTTTTTGAAAAAAATGGTGGCATGAATTTATAAATTATAACATTTAAAAATATGATAAAACCTTTTTTGAGCAAGTTCTAAAGTGACATTGGAAAAATTATCAGTCCAGATAATTTTTATAGTCAGTTTTAAGCTAGAGATTCTTTGATTCTGTTTTTCTTTTCAAAATACATTTTTTAAAAAACTAAATAAACATTTAGAGAAAGTGCCATATTCAAGCAAAATAACATTTACTGAGTGCTTCTTATTCCAGAATACTGTCATCTATTATTTCATTTAATACTCGAGACCTTTTGATGTTTGTACTACCATCTACATTTTACAGATGAAGAAACTGAGTCACAAAGCATTTAAGTAACCTGTATGAATATGTGAACTGTCTGCCATAATACCAAAACTAGATATGAATTGAATTCATTTTCTTAAAATAAGAAACTTGACTTTTCAGTTTCTACAATTTCAGTATCATTGCTGTGTTACTTCAAAGGAAGTCAATATTATTCCAATAAAATATTAATATTGACTACTTGTTACATTGGTAGTCTTAACTTTTCATAATTAAGTGTGATATAAATCATATGAAACTATTATCCTAGTGAATCAAGAATCTGACTGGTTATTAACATGCAAAATCACTACAATTTAGCTGCATTCTAAAATATTAATACAATAATAATCAGGTACCAAAGTCTAAGTAATATATTGTACAATACTTAAGTTAAATTGAGTTCCAGCTCAACATCTAAATCAAGTGGATATTAAAACAAAGTAATATTTTTAAAATAAATATTATTATTTTTCTGTGTTTCTTTAGCCAGAAAAATGTAAGAATAAAAAGAAGTGGTATAGAAGTGCACTACAAGAAGCCTACCTTCTTTATGGATGTTCTCCTGAGCAGAGACTGGAAATGTGCTGCCTTTCAAAAGAAGGTATATGGTTTTTTAACTTTTTGCCACCCCAAAATAAGGATTTATTCAGATGCATGTTTTCCAAAATGTGTTTGCAGATTTAAAAATCTCCCTCTTTTTCTCTTTGTATCTATGTCTACTGAAAATTTTTTGTATGGATTAATGGTATATATTTTGTTCTCTGAAACTATTTTGCAATGACTATACATGCAGCCTATTTAAATGTAGGGGTTTTAATTAGTGCTCTGTCATCTTCTTTGTTCTTAGGTTCTCTACATAGGTCCTCCTGTGAAATACATTTCAAAGCATGTATTTCAAAATTAGAAATGGCTTTAAATATATTCCTGGTTTGAAACTTGGATATCTTCTTGTTATTCCAGAACAAAGTATTTTTCAAAATGTTTTATTTTCAAATAAATTCAAGAGAGAGATGAAAGATAATCTTCAACTTTCTCTTTAATTAGGTGAAAAGATATGATAATACTATTTCAGGTCATCTTCAAAGAAAGTTCTCTTGAATCATAAGTATCTGGTTTATTGGTAGCTTTTAAATAAATTCGTTATAAGGATTATAGTACGTTTAACATTTTTAAACTCAAAAAATGGTTATCACATAAAAATGTTGATCTTTCAATAAACTTAAGTATGTTTTTAAATGTTTCTGCTTAGTGATCATAATACTTTACTATCTCGCAAGGCCCTTTTTCACTTTATCACCTTAAAATTGTAAAATAGATTACTCTAAGGGAGGATCTCGTCTTTGTTGCTGACTGAATTTTAAAGTAACAATAATATTTTTTTCTTCTTTGGAAAAGTTTAATGTATATTTTTAAAAACTTATATTTGAGAAAAGGTTTAAATATTAACCTAGGTACCTAAATTTAGATTTTAAAGCAAATAAGTAGGTGTGGAAAGAGTGGTAAAAGAATGACAAGAAAACTACTCTGGTTTACTCTGAGACCAGGAAAAAAGACATTTATTACCAAAAATGTTATTTTATTCCTTATGCTTGAATATATAATGTCTCCATTATCAGCAATAAAGACTGAAGTCACTCTATTGTTATAAACACAATTTTATGCTTTGCATGGATCATGCATTTCTCTGTGTAACCAAAATAAACTGAAGTATTTAGCTATTTTAAACATTGATACTTTGAAGTAATATAGTCATTTACTTTTTAAAATTTTTTTTTTCTTTTTAATTTGCGGCGGGGTGGAGGTGGTATGTGGGTAGTTCCCTGGCCGGGAATTGAACCCAGGCCGCAGTGCCGACAGCACCAGTGCCGAAGCCCCAAGCCACTGCACCACCAGGGAACTCCCAGTCATTTACTTTTTAAAGTTATATTTCAGCCATTTCACACTAGCAGTAGACATACTTTCTGAAAAGTTATGGAGCTGTGTCTTTGCCATTGCTATATGCCAGGTGTTTGTGTCTGGTCCTTTGGCATTTTGGTTTGTCCAGAGACTCCAGAGATGGGCTATTTCTCATTGGTTTTCCACCAACAGATTCTTTCCTCATGGAAAGCCTGGTGATTTTAGCATGCAGAATTGGATGTACTTCAGCCTGATTATTGAGACCCTTCTGCCTGAAGACTTTCATTTTCTCTGAGGTAGCAAAATGAGGGTGTGAACAGACTTTCAGGCATTTAACCTTTGCCACAGCAGTCTCACTGGGTTCATATCACTCTTCACCATCTCCAAAATAGACAGTTTAATTCTTGTGTCTGCTTAGCTTCCAGGGTGAATTCTAGTACATATTCACCTTTTTACTGTGTTCGAAGTAGTTTTGAGAGATAATTAGCCATTTTTCAGATATTTTACAAAAAGCGAGTAACTTAGAGGCAAACCATTTATTTCATCCCAGAAACGTTGAGGATTTCTTCACCCCAAAATTCCTTCCAACCCAGAAGTAATTACTACTGATTTTTCTGGCCTCCATTCTTCCTACCCTGCAAAAAGTGGCACACCGTTATGTTTGATGCAACTCTTTTTCGTAGTTGAAATCTGTAGGGTCAGTAAGTGATATATGTAAATATAGACCCAGTCATACAATGACAAATGTCAAAGTCCTGTCCACATGATTTGGTTGTCCTATTTTTGTTGTATTAACTGTTATTCCAAATGAGTGATTCTTTTTCTGGGGCTAGAAAGCTTTTCTTTCAATATATATAGGAACATTCATTACAATTACATTTTTAAATAGTCTCTGTAATTTAGCTGTAGGATTTTGTATTATTTGTAGGATCAATTTTTTCATACATGCTCTACATTTTAGAGTGGATGTTCCTATCTCTACCTTTTTGTTCAGAAGTGTTTTTGTTTAATAGAATTTATTTTTAGAGTAGTTTTAAGTACACAGCAAAATTAAACAGAAAGTACAGAGTTCCCATATCCTTCCTGCCCCCTGCACATACAACCTGACTATCAACACCTTGCACCACAGTAATACATTCATTATAATCTATGAAGCAACATTAGCACATCATTATTCCCCCAAATTCATAGTTTAACTTAGGATTTATTCTTTGTGTTGTACATTCTATAGGACAAATGAATAATGATATATATTCACCATTATAGTATTGTACAGAACGTTGGGCAAATGAATAGGGGGATTTTTACTGGTGTAAAAATCTTCAACGTTCCTCCTATTCATTCCCCCAACCTCCCCAACCCTTTTGCCAACACCTGGCAAACACTGATCTTTTACTGTCTCTATAATTTTGTCTTTTTCCAGAATGTCATAGAGTTGGAATCATATGGGATGTAACCTTTTCAGAATGGCTTCTTTCACTTAGTGTTATGCATTTAAGTTTCCACCATGTCTTTGTAGCTCTGTTGCGTGCTTGCGCTCGCTCTTGCTCTCTCTCTCTCTCTCTCTCTCTCTCTCTCTCTTTCTTTGTTTGCACTGAATAATATTTCATTGTTTGCATGTACCGCAGTTTATTTATCCATTCACCTACTGAAGAACATCTTGGCTGTTTCCAAGTTTTGACAATTATGAATAAAGTTGCCATGAAAACTGTGTATAGGTTTTTGTGTGAATGTAACTTTTCAACTCCTTTGGGTAAATAACAAGGAGCACAATTGCTGAATCATATGGTAAGAGTATTTTTAGTTTTATAAGAAATTGCCAAACTACCTTTCAAAGTGGCGGTGCCAGTTGGCATTCTCACCAGCAGTCAAATGTTATTTCTTGTTGTTCCACATCCTCAGCTGCATTTAGTGTTTATTAGTGTTCTGGATTATGGCCATTCTAATAGTGTGTAGTGGTATCTCATTGTTTTGATTTGCAGTTCTCTAATAACATATGACGAACATGCTCTCTTCACTTGCTTTTGGCCATCTGTAAATCTTTGGTGAGGTGTCTCCTTACTACCCATTTTTTAATCCGGTTGTTTATTTCTTATTGTTAAGTTTTAAGAATTTTTTGCATATCAGTCCTTTATCAGATATTTATTTTGCAAATATTTCGCCCCACTCTCTGGCATATCTTCTTATTTTCTTGATACTGTTCTTTGCAGAGCAACAGTTTTTAATTTTAATGAATGAACCCAGCTTATCAATTATTTCTTTCATGGGACTTGCATTTGGTATTATATCTAAAAAGTCATCAGCATGCCAAAGGTCTAAATTTTCTCCTTTGTTACCCTCTAGTAGTTTTATAGTTATACATGTAATTTAGACATGTAATTCATTTTGAGTTACTTTTTGTATAACTCAAAAAGTGTAAGATCTGTGTCTAGATTCAGTTTTTGGCATGTGGGTATCTAGTTGTTCTAACATTTTTTGAAAATAACTTTTTCCATTAGATTGTCTTTGCTTCTTTGTCAAAGGTCAATTGACCATAGTTATATGAGTTTATTTCTGGGCTCTCTAATCTGTTTCATTGGTCGATTTTTTATTCTTTTCCTAATACTGTCTTGATTATTATAGCTTTATAGTAAGCCGTATAGCCAGTCCTCTAACTTTGTCATTTTTATCATTGTGTTGGCTATTCTGGGTCTTTGCCTGTCTATATAAATTTTAAAATCAGCTTGCCGATATCCACAAAATAACTTGCTGGAATTTTGATTGTGATCTATAGGTCAAGTGGAGAACAACTGATGTCTTGACAGTATTGAGGCTTCCTCTCTATGAACACGAAATATATCTACATTTATAAAGTTATTCATCAGAAGTTTTTAGTTTTCCTCATATGGATCTTGTCCATATTTTATTAGATTTATGCCTAACTATTTAATTTTGGGAGGTGATAGTAAATGGTAAGGTGTTTTTCATTTCAATCTCCACTTGTTCATTGCTGGTGAATAGGAAAATGATTGACTTTTGTGTTTTAACCTTGTATCCTGCAATCTTGCTATAATCACTTATTTGTGCCAGGAGTTTCTCTTTTTTTGTTTTACATCTTTTGGATTTTCTACATAGATGATCATGTCTTTTGTGAACATAGTCAATTTAGTTTTTTCTTCCCGATCTATAACTTGTCTTGTCTTTATCATACTAGCTAGGAGTTTCTCGTCTTATTGTATTGAAAAAAGTAGTAAGGGGGGAACATGCTTGACTTATTCCTGATCTTAGTGGGAAAGCTTTGGGCTTCTCACCATTAAGTATGATGTTAACTATGGATGTTTTGTAGATTCGTCTTATCAAGTTGAGGAGATTTTACTCTATTCAAAGTTAGCTGAGAATTTTTATCATGAATGGGTATTGGATTTTGTCAAGTACTTTATCGACATCTATGGATTCTTTAGCCTATTGAATTGTATTAATTGATTTTGAATGTTGAACCAGCCTTGTATACCTGGGATAAATCCCACTTGGTTGTGGTGTATAATATTTTTATACATTGTTGGATTTGATTTGCTAATATCTTATTGAGAATTTTTGCATCTGTGTTTATGAGAGATCTGGTCTGTAGTTTTCCTGTAATAGACTTATTTGTTTTTGGTATTGGGATAATACTGGCCTCATTGAATGAGTTAGGAACTTCTCCCTCTGCTTCTATCTTCTAGAGGAGTTTGTGGAGCATTAGTATAATTTTTTCCTTAAATGTTTGGTAGAATTTACCAGCAAACATGTCTAGTCATGATGCTTTCTGTTTTGGAAAGTTATTGTATTGATTCAATTTTAAAATAGATATTGGTCTTTTCAGAAATATTATCTGTTTCTTCTTGTGTGACTTTTGGCAAATTGTATTTTCAAAGAATTAGTGCATTTTATCTAGGTTATCAACTTTGTAAGAATAGACTTACTCATAACATTCCTTTGTTATTCTTTTAATGTCTATAGGATCTATAGTGCTTTCCTTGCTTTCATTTTTAAAATTGGTAATTTATGTTTTCTTTCTTAGTTAGCTTAGTGAGAGGCTTATCAATTTTACTGATGGTTCCAAAGAAACAACTTCTATTTTGTTTATTTTCTCTATTGATTTCTTGTTTTTTAATTTCGTTGGTTTCTGCTCTAATTTTTATTCATTTTTTTATGTTTACTTTAGATTTAACTTGCTCTTCTTTCTCTAGTTTCCTAAGGTGGAAGCTTAGATTATTGATTTTATATCTTTATTCTTTCATGATATACAAGGTTGGACAATTAATTTGGTGAACTCGTCCTAGAAAAAGTTCTGTATACCTCATTGCTGAATATCACTGTGGTCACCTTCAAAGTACTCCGCTTGGGAAGCTATGCATCAACACCAGTGCCTAGTCCACCCCTTATAGCAATTTTGGAAATTTTTTCTGGAATGGCCATCAGAGCTGTCATTGTGCCCAAAATCTGACAATTAAGTTGGCGAAATTTCTACTATGTACTTACGTTGGCAGCACTGTACAAATAACTTTATGGTTATTCCAGAAAAAGAGTTCCCAAATTGCTTTGAAAGGTGGACTAGAACTGGTGTCAGTGCATAACTTCCCAAGGGGAATATGACAAAGATGACTGTAGTGATATTCAGCAATGAGATATGTAGCACATTTTCTAGGATGAGTTTGCAAAATTAATTGTCTGACCTTCTATGCATTCAATGCTATAAATTCCCCTCTAAGCACTGCTTTTGCTGAATTTCACAATTTTTTATAAGCTGTTTTCATTTTCATTTATTTCGAAATATTTTTTAATTTTTATTGAGATTTCTTTTTTGACTCATGTTATTTAGAATTGTGCTGTTTAATCACTAAGTATTTTGGTATTTTCTAGTTTTATTTCAGTTTTTGATTTCTAGTTTAATTCCATTATGGACTGAAAGCAGGCTATTATATAGTATCTATTTTTTTTTATGTGTGTTTTATGCCCCCGAATGAAGTCTGTCTTGATGAATGTTCCAAGTGAGCTTGAGAAGGATGTGTATTCTGCTGTTGTTGAATGAAGTAGTCTGTAGGTGTCGATTATATCCAGTTGATTGATGGTGTTAAGTTCAACTATGTCCTTACTGATTTTCTGCTTGCTGGACCTGTCCATTTCTGATAAAGAGGTATTAAAGTCTCCAATTATAATAGTGGATTAATCTCTTTCTCCTTAAGTTCTTTCAATTTTGCCTCACATATTTTGACACTCTGCTGTTGGATGCATTCATATTAATGATCATTATGTCTTCTTGGAGCATTGACCACTTTATCATTATGTACTGCTCCTCTTTATGCCCTGATAACTTTTCTTTCTCTGAAGTCTGCTCTTTTTGAAATTAACATAGCTACTCCTGATTTCTTTTGATTAGTGCTAACAGGGCATATTTTTCTCTGTCCCTTTACTTTTAACCTATACAAATATGTCTTTATATTTAAAATGAGTTTTTTTGTAAACATCAAATGAGGGCTGTCTGGAAAATATCCATCCACAAACCATTATCATTTTATATTGACAATGGTTGGATTTTTTCCAGACAGCCCTTGTATAGTTGGGTCCTGTTTGTTTTACTCAGACAGACTCTGTTTTTTAATTGGTGTATTTAGACCATTGATATTCAAAGTGATTATTGATATAGCTGGATTAATAACTACCATATGTGTTACTGTTTTCTATTTGGTTCCCTGTTCTTTGTTTCTATTATTTCTTCCACTTTTTATTGGCCTTTTGTGGTTTTGATTGAGCGTTTTGTATAATTCTGTCATCTCTCCTTTCTTAGCATATCAATCATACTTTATTTTTAACTTTTTAAAGAGTTTTTCCTAGAGTTTGGAATATTCATTTGTAAGTTATCCAAGCTCACTTTCAAATAATACTACTTCATGAGTAATGCATTGCATATACCTTATAAGAAGAAAAATTTTCTAATTCCTACTTCTGTCCCTTGTATCATTGTTAATTATTCCTTTTACTTATACATACATAAGAGGGCTGTCTCGAAAAAATACAGCCATAAATGCCTCTATTCTTTATATTATATGGTTGGATACTTTCTGGACAGCCCTTGTGTGTATATATATATATATATATATATATATATATATATATATACACACACACACAAGTGTGTGTGTGTGTGTGTGTGTGTGTGTATGAACATATTATTGCTCTTATTTTGAATAAATGTTTTTTGTTAGATACTTTAAGAATATGAAAAAATAAGAGTTTTTATTTTACCTTCATTTAGTCATTCTCTAAAATCTTCCTTTCTATGTGTAGAACTGAGTTTCTGACCTATATCTTTTCTCTCTTTTAATATTTCTTGCAAGGCAGGTCTACTGGCAACAAATCCCACCTCCACCTCATCTGACAAAGAGTGTATTTTTTTACTTTTGATGGACAATTCCACAAGTTACAGAATTCTAATTTGGTGACTTTTTCCTCTCAAAACTTTAAATATTTTACTTCATTCTTCTCTTGCTCGTATTTTCTGAGAATTTAGATGAAATTCTTATCTTTGTTCCTTTAAAGGTAAGGTATTTTTCCTCCTCTGGCTTCTTTCAGGATTTTTTCTCTATCTTTGACTTTTCTGTAGTTTAAATATGATATTTCTAGGTATAGATTTTATTGGCATTAATCCTGTTTGTTATTCTCTCAGCTTCCTGGATCTGTGGTTTGATTCCTGAGATTAATTTGGGGAAAGTTCTCAGTTATTATTGCTTAGGTATTTCTTCTGTTCTGTTCTCTTTTCCTTTTGGAATTCCTATTACACACATATGTCATTTCTTTTATATTGTATCTTAGAATTTCCACCTCTCTGCTTAAATTACTCATCTGTTCTTACATGTTGTCTACTTTTAACTTTAGAACCCTCAGTATATTAATTATAAATGTTTTAAATTCATAATTTGATCATTCTAACATCTCTGATATCTGTATCTGCTTTTGCTGCTTAATCTGTCACTTCATACTTTTTTGCCTTTCAGTATGCCTTGTAATTTTTGATGGAAAGGTCAACATGATATACTTGGTAAAAGGAATGGTATAAATAGCCTTTAGTAGTGTAGTGGCAAAGTATGTAAGGTAGTCCTATAATTAGGTCTCAGTCCTGGGCTTTGAACTTCACAAGTACTTCTCATTTTATTTTACTCCCCAAAGGGATACAGGATGGCTAAAGGGGGCTAGAGTTGTATCTTCTTTCTCCCATATGGAACTCTGGAGCAGGCTTATTCCCCCAGGTTGGTTAGGCTCTGAAAAAACCACAAGAGGTTATACACAAGTAAAATAGTTTCTGTTGAGAGCAGGCCTTCTTAAGAAGAACTGAATGCCCTGGTATACTTCAAAATTGTTATTTTTCCTCCCACTGTCTAAAGCACACAGATATTTTTCTCCAGTCTGCTTTGTGAGACTGGTGGAACTCCTGGAGGTAAACTCACAAAAGTATGTCTCCCTCCCCCATGACTGGGTTCTCCTGGAGTTTTTAATCTCTCGGGCTTGTTCACACTGAGGCTCCAGAAATTCATCTATTATAACTTATGTTTTCCTACCCCAACACTGATTCTTGTGGAGGTTTCTGCTCTGCTAAGTTGTGATTCTTTGTATTCTTCTGTTTGTCACTCCAAATTTGGGGGCCTATAATCTCACTTATCTAAGGAATCTAAAAAGAATTATTGATTTTCAATTTTTTTTCAGCTCTTTACTTGTTTGTTAGGAGAGGGTGATGACTTCAAAGCTCCTTACATGCCCGACTGGAAACTGGACTGTCCTCTATCTTTTTAAGAAAATGCTCTCAGCCATCACATTTAAAGAAGCATATACTGACAGTTTTTCTGAAGCCAGGAATGGACAAACTTTAAAAAAAAAAATTACTTAAAGAGGAGAGACCATTGATTTATGATAATGCTTGTACTCTTCTCTAATATCGTTGTAAATAAAACATTTTTAATGTCTGTTATGGGTCATGAACCATAACCACCACTTTTCATTTGGAACATTTTTATTTTCTACCTGCAGCTCCTTTTTTTACATTTTAAAAATATGTGGATATAGCTCAGAAAAGGAGTAAAGGCTCTTTTAATTATCCAAATCTACATTTCTCGTTAACTGCTTTTCACTCTGTATGTGAAGATCCCTACATGCAGAGATTTCTGAAGGGAGGAAATTAAACCTTTCTCACTAGGGAGAATTCAGCTCATAGAAAGTGATTGGTGTTGCGAAGTTGAACATGGACCTACCTTTATTAATAGGGTAATCACTAGTAATTGTAATGTTTTAAAGTGTTACATCAGAATTTCCCTTTGGCATTTGAAAATCAGATTGTTGATACTTTTTAAAACACTCTCATGTTGTATTATTGGGAGATAGTTCTACAACTTTTGAACATAAAATATTGTTTGAACAACAGTTTGGATATTTCTGTTTCCAATTAATCTTCCTACTGAAAATTTTACAAAAGAATGATACATATTTTGAGGAGAAACATAACAAATTTCTATTCTATTTTCATTGACTCTTTGCAAACAACCAGGGTCCATAAATAAGGTTTATGCGATATGAAGAGAAACCAGGTATGGGGTGCATAAATACAATTTTAGTTTTTGAGTTTCTTTTGTGTGCAGTTTTAACTATTTGTTAAGATTAATACTTTATCTTGACTTTTATTGCTATTAGATATCTTTATAAAAATAAGGAAAAAATTTTGATGCAACAAAACTTATTCTGTCTTGTAATTAGTATTTCGTTCTACTGGGCCCTTATAAATCTAAAGTATATTGTGGGATTTCAATGGTCTTATTTTTTTCCCCATCTTGAAATATCTTTTTATTTTACCATTACTCATCAGTTATTCCCAATATGTTAAAAAAGACTAAAATAATTATTTATTTAAAAGGAAGAATGATGGAATCACTTAAAAAGATGACACAATAGTTAATTATAGCAGCACTAAACTATTTTTCCTGGTATTCCAAGGGTTAAGATCTCTCTTTCTCTCTTTCTCTCTCTGTCTCTCTCTATCATACATACACTAACTAAAATGTTTTTATTAGCTAACATGGAAGAAAACATTGTTGATTATCTAAATATTACCTACTAGATATTGTTTTAGGAGCTTTGTTCACATAGATTGTATTATTTAAATATTAAATATAGTGACTTATACTATGTAAACATTTCTATATATTTTAATAATTTACATTGATTGATTGGATAAAATGTGTACAGGGTATGGCAGAAGTAACACCATTTTTATGAGCTGGTAATCTATACCATATCTTTTATTACAAAATCATAAGCATGTAATTCTGTAACATAACAATATTTTAATTACTTAAAATAGGGCATTACTTCTGCTGGATCCTGTATTTCTGATTCATGTAAGATTTTAAATAAAATACATGTACATTTAATTATAAAAATTATTGAGCACCTACTTCGTATAAAACATGGTCCCTGCCTTTACAGAACAAGTCTTGCAGAGTACTAAGACATAAGTAGAAGTAACCATAATACAAAGAAGAAAATTTTTTGACCTAAGGTGACTGTGGATTTACAAAAGAGATGGGCGTTTCTCTCACTTGAAGGAATCATCTGTCATTGTTGACGGTCTTGTACGTTCATCAATGGAGACAACGGAAGAAGGGATTATTTCAAGCATAGAATATAAGAAAGAAAGCAGTTTACATGGGGCCAGCCAATCGTAGATATTATCTAAATATAATAACCTGCTCTTCTGGATTTCTATGTCTTATGCACATATTTTCTTATAATCTTTTGTATTTCTGTGGTATCAGTAATCATTTCTCACCTTTCATTTCTAATTTTGGTTATATGTGTCTTTTCTTCTTGTTCTTTAGTTAGCTTAGCCAGGGGTTTGTCAATTTTATTGATTTTTTTTCAAAAAAACAGTTCTTTGTTGCATTAATTTTTCCTATTGTCTTTCTGTTACCAATTTCATTTAGTTCTGCTTTAATTTTTATTATTTCTCTCCTCCTGCTGACTTTGAATGTTTTCTGTTCCTCTTTTTCCAGTTCTTTAAGATGAGATGTTAGGATGTTTACCTGTGATTTTTCTTATTTCTGAAGATAGGCCTGCAATGATATAAGTTTGACTCTTATTACTGCATTCGCTGTGTTTCAATAATTTTGGTACATTGTATTTTCATTGTCATTAGTTTCTATGGGTTTTTTAATTTCTTATATCTTCTTTGATCCAGTCACTTTTTAATAAGATGTTGTTTAATTTCCATGTATACATGATTTTTTTTCTGCTTGTTTTTTGCAGTTGATCTCCAATTTCAAAGCTTTGTGGTATGAGAATACATTTGGTACGATTTCAGTCTTCTTGAATTTGCTGAGGCTAGTTTTGTGTCCCAGCATATGATCCATCCTTGAGAATGTTCCATGTGCACTAGAAAAAAATGTATAGTCTTGTGTTGTAGGATGAAGTGTCCTGTAAATGTCAATTATGTCCAATTGCTGCAATGTGTCATTTAGAGCTGATATTTCCTTACTTGTTTTCTGTTTGGATGATCTGTTCATGACTATTAAGGGGGTGTTTATGTTCCCTACTATAATTGTGTTTTTGTTAGTTTCTCCTTTTAGTTCTGTTAGTAATTGATTTGTAAATTTTGGTGTTTCTTGATTGGAGGTATATATATATTAATGAGTGTCAAGTCTTCTTGTCATTGTATTGTCACTTTATCAATATGAAATATCCATCTTTGTCTCTTGGTACCTTCTTTATCCTAAAGATTGTTTCTTGAGGTATCAGTATGCTTCTCTCTGTGTGCCATTTTCTTGCAATATTGTTTTTCATCCTTTCACTCTGAGTCTGTATTTGTCCTTATGGTTGAGGTATGTTTCTTGGAGACAGCATATATAGATGCATTTTGTTTTTTAATCCAGTCTGCTACTCTGTACCTTTTTATTGATGAGTTCAATCCACTTACATTTAGGGTAATTGATATATGAGGATTTTCTATGGGCATTACTTCCTTTTGTATTTAATTATTCATTCATTCGTTCATTTATTTATTTCTGTTGTTGTTCCAACTCTTCCTCATTTATTTGATTTTTTGTTTCAGGTCAAATAGCCTTCCTCAATATTTTGTAAAATGCCCGCCTTGTGCTGGAGAATTCCCTCAGCTTTTGTGTGTCTGAAAAGGTCTTTAATCTGCCTTCATATCTAAAGGATAATTTTGCTGGATAATTTATTCTTGGCTGGAAGTTTCTCTCTTTTAATATTTTGAATATTGATTCCCCTCCCTCTTGGCTTGTAGAGTTTTTGTTGAGAAGTCTGATTAAAGCCTGATGGGCTTTCCTTTAAAAGTTATAGTTTTGTTTTGTTTGTTATTTTTCCTGGCTGCCTTGAGAAATGTCTCTTTGTCTTTGGTTTTTGACATCTTCAGTATAATGTGCCTTGGAGAAGGTCTGCTGGAGTCCAGGTAGTTGGGGGTCCCATGTTCTTCTTGAACTTGTTGTTCCAGATCTTTCTGTAGGTTTGGAAAGTTCTCTCTACTATTCATTTTAGTATGCTCTCTTTAGAATTCTGTTTTGAAACTTCTGGTATTCCTATTCTAATATTCTTTCTAGTGGAGTCATATAGTTCTTATAGAGTTCTTCCATTTCTTTTGACTCTGAAGTTCCTATCTTTTTCTTTCTGTGTTGTTTATGTGTACCAATCTTTGGTATCACTAATTCTTTTCTCCATCTGGTTGGCCCTGTTTCCTGTGGTAGTTAGTTCATTTCTCAGTTCTTTTATTGCATTGTTTATCTCTTGAATTTTTATTTGATTCCTTTTTATCTTTTCAGTTTCTTTGTTAAAAGGTTCCTTTTGTTCACTGATTTCCTTTCTGAGATTATTTATCAGCATCTGAGTACTCTGCCAATATTCTTTCAGCTTTCTGAGTGTCTTAAGAACTGTAGCCTTGTATTCTGTGTTATTTAGATCATATATTTCCATATCTATAAGTTTCTTTTCTGGAGATTTTTAATTTTCTTTCTGAGTGGCTTTGAATTGTAAGGTACTCATTATAGTTGATGTGTTTATTTTGGGGGGCATGAGGGCTTTTTCTATGGTACATATAAGAGTTCTTTCTTTCTTCTCTCTCTTTCTAGTTGGTACTGTTGTAGTGTCTTTTAATATATTTCTCTTGGTTCTTTGAACTCCTATCTCTGGGAGCTTTCCTGCAAGGTGGGCTTCCCTTCTTTTAATCTGGTCACCTTGGTCTCAGTGTGCCTCCTCTTTTGGAAAATATGCTGGGTAATGGTGTGTTATGCCTCTGAGATGAGTGCAGAGAAAAGCTATTGTGCCTGTGTTTTGGAGTTTTCCTGAGCCTTCCTGCCAGTTTCTATGGGTGTGGGGTTTGTTGCAAAGGGCACAGGTTTGTTTACTGGCTATAGAGCAGACACTAGGTGGAATTGCAGGGTACGGGTGAGCTTTAGGAGAGTTAGGGAAAGCAGCCAGGCTCAGCATCTCTGGTTTGTGCCTGGGTTTGGGTGTGCGGGGGGTTGGGGTGGTCTACAGCTGTTTGTTTCTTGTGATAGCTCTTCTGGTTGCTGACTCTGCTACAGTACTAGTCAGGGATGCCTGGGAGGGCAAGTGCAGGACAAGCCAGGAGCAGGCTGTGATTATTCCAGTTGCAGGCCCCATTTGCACATCAGCTCAGCCTTTTTCTTTTCTCCTGAGCCCACATTTCACCCAGGGCCTTGTATTCTGGTCAACATTACCATGGCAGCCGGCTCTCAGTTTCAAACTTACCCAGAGCCAATTTGTGGTAGAGGTGCCATGCAGCAGCTGGGGGCTCTCTTCTCACCCAGGGCAGCTCAGATGCTTTGTTTAGCCTCTAACCTACACCAATGTGTGGCACTGTGGTTGAGGCCCTAGTGCATTACCATTTATTGGGATTTTAACTCGCCCAAGTTTTCACAGGGTTTTAGCCTCCCTTGCCTCTACTCTTGTTGCCATGTGGCCTCCAATCTGCCCGGGATCAGGTTGCTCTTGGCCAGTGTCCCCTGGCTTTCTTCTTGTTCCTTCAGTTAGCCCCCTTTCAGGTGGTGTTCTACAGCCCCACCTCTGCTTTACTCCCCTCCTCCTCTCCCATTTGCCCCACTTTCTCTGACCTCGGGTTTTCTTGCGATGTGTGCATCTCTCAGCTGAGGCTGTGCCACTCAGGGTTTTCCTTGTTGGATCCCAGTTTGTTCAGTGGTGTATTTTCCAGGAGAGGTTTCAAGGATCTCCTCTCTTGCTGTTGTCTTAGGTCTTCATCTGCAAATATAAAAATATTTATATTTTTAACTGCAAAATTTGCTTTTAGATAACATTTACTTAGTCTTATATTCATGGATATTTATTTTTTGTTTGTTTTACATATTAATTGTGAATTTTAGTCTTATTTTGATAAAGTACATTTTTATGTATTTTTCTTTAATGCTATATAACCCTAAAACTTGATTATTGATGTCCATAGTTTATTGTATTTTTCATTCCTGCAATATTAAGGTTTAAAAAAAGTATCTATAAATATTTACATAGAACCTATTCAACTATGGAATTCCAGATTGATTTTAAAATTCTACAGAATTTTTAAAAATTTTTACTAATTTTTAGTAATACATATACATGTGTACTCACGTATAATTTTACACATGTCAAAGTAGTATCTTGAAATAATTTTATATATTCTATCTGGTTACTAATTAGTTTGGTTTAAGGGCAATGGAATATGGAAAGGTACTAATAGTTCTCGTTCTTTCTGAGTCTTTATCTCAGGCACTGTTGGCACCTGAAGAGTCCCAAATTGAGGCAGCAGACATTTTGGAATGACTGGGGACTTGTAGTCAGATGAGTCTCGTCCCATGGCATGACCGTAGGCCGGGTATTTAACTTATTTTAGCTTCAACTTCCTCAATTGTGAAGTAAGGATGGACTATATACCTTGCAAGATTATCATGAGGATTAAATAAAGTAATGTCTACACAATATATCTCACGTCTGATATGTAGTAAATGTGCAAGTAGAGGTAGCTCGGATTTATTTATTTTTCTTTATTTTTCTTTTACTTTTATTTTTCATTTTTAATTGTGGTAAAATACACATAACAAATTTACCATCTTAGTCATGTTTACTATACCGTTCAGTGGCATTAGTGCATTCAAATTGTTATACAACCATCACCACCATCCATCTCCAGAATTTTTCGTCTTATGAAACTGAAACTCTGTGCCTATTAAATACTAACTCCCCATTCTCGCCTTCCCACAGCCCCCGGCAATCACTACTCTACTTTTTGTCTCTGTGAATTTGACTACTTTAGGTACCTCCTGTTAGTGGAATCACAGTATTTGTCCCTTTTTTGGCTGATTTCTTTTACTTAGCATAATGTCTTCAAGCTTCATTCATGTTGCAGCCATGTCAGAATTTCCTTTCTTCCTAAGGCTGAATTATATTCCATTTTATGTGTGAGGTCTGACAGCTAAGTTCCCGAACTTGCTACTGTGCACTTACATTGGCAGCATTGTACAGACAACTCAAAACCTTGGTATATCTGTGTCTCACATCTGTTCATGTCGACGTGTGGCAGTGTCTTGCTAAGTGGCATTCATCGTTGCCTATTTTTGTGTGCCGTTGCAAGAATCTTGGTGCTTAAATTAGAGCAATGAACAAACATTGAATTTCTTGTTAAACTTGACAAGTGTGGAAGTGAAATCAGGGGCACATTAGTCCAAGTTGATGGGGATAATCCCATGAAGAAAACGACAGTGTATAAATGGATTAAACATTTTTCCGAAGTAAGAGAAAGCATCACTAATGAAGAGAGGTCAGGGCGGCCAGTAATGAGCTGAACTGATGAAAACATTGCAAAAATTCATCAAATTGTGCATTAAAATTATTGGGTGAATATGAGAAGCATAGCAGACCAAGTAAACATTGATAGAGAAACAGTTTGGAAAATCTTAGGTGAAAATCTTGATATGAGAAAGGTATGTGGAAAAATGGTCCTAAAGGAACTCAGCAATGATTAAAAGCAAAGGAAAGTCAAAGTTTGCCAAGACCTTTTGGCGAGGCAAGACAATGTTTTGGGCCATGTTATCACTGGTGATGAAACATGTATATACCAATACAATCCCGAAACAAAGTATCAAAGTGCACAATGGAAGTCAGCCAATTCCTCACAACCAAAAAGTTCTGTCAGTCCAAATCAAGAGTCAAAATGATGTTTATTGCTAAGCTTTTTTGATATCAGAGGGGATTGATCATTATGAATTTATACCAACTGGACAAACAGTCAACCAAGTTTACTGTTTGGAAGTGCTAAAAAGCCAATGTGAAAAAGTTAGATGAAATTGACCAGAACTTTTTGCCAACAACACATGGATGGCTTTTGTATCATGACAATTCATCAGCTCATGGGGCACTGTCTGTGAAGGAGTTGTTAGCCTGTAAATAAATAACCATATTGGAACACCTGATCTGGCCCTCAATGACTTTTTTCCTTTACCTAAAGATAAAGGAAATACAGGAAGGAAGACATTTTGATAACATTCAGGATATTACAGGTAATACAACTACAGCTCTGATGGCCATTCCACAAAAAGAGTTCCAAAAATTGCTTTGAAGGGCAGACTAGGTGCTGGCATTGGTGTGTATCTTCCCAAGGGAAGTACTTCAAAGGTGACTGTAGTGATATTCAACAGTGGGATATGTAGCAATTTTTCTAGGATGAGTTTGTGAACTTAATTGTAAGACCTCGTATATACCAAAAATTTTTATCCATTCATCTGCCTCTGGGCATTGGGTTGTTTTCACCTTTCCCTATCGTAAATTATCCTACTGTGAACATCGCTGTACAAATATCTTTTCAAGATGCTACTTTCAATTCTTTTGGGATATAACCAGAAATGGAATTATTAGATCTAATGGCAATTCTATTTTTAATTTTTTTAGGAACCTCCATACTATTTTCCACAGCACCTTCACCATTTTACATTCCCACCAACAGTGCACTAGGGTTCCAGTTTCTTTACATCCTCTCACCACTTACTATTGTTCTGTTTTATTTTTGCTGTTTTTTATTTCATAGTAATCATCCTAACTGGTGTGAGATAGTATCTCACTGTGGTACATTATTGGTTTTTTTTATGTATCTTAAAATACTTTTTATAATTTCTGTGATATCCATGACTCCATCTTGTATTTGTTGCCTAGTATAGGTTAATTATATATACTCTCACCCATGTGCAATTTGAAAGGATAGTTTGCTCTTTAGGTGTGAGGTTTTGTGGACATGCATAACATAGAACTGAGTGAGTTTCTCTTTGGAAATGTAGAGGATCATTGAGTTTCACTCAGGTGAGTCACAAGGCCTTAGTCTAAAAGGCTCTGCAATTAATTTCATAGGAAGTGTTGATTCAGTCATCCTCATTTCATTTGGCACACAAAGTGGGAAATGACAACTCTTTTTCAAACTGAGCTCTCAGTTGTTCATTTGGCAAAATAAAATTTCAAATTACTGTTTTTTCCATTTTAATTCTCAGAAATGGTAGATCATGCTAGTTACAGAGAATGTGACTGTTTAAATGAAGCTTAACAAATATTGGTCACTTTTGAGGCAGATCTCTTTGTGCTGATGGAAAGAGGTGAAATGGTCCAATTTTTACCTTTTTCAACTGCCATCTTTATAGATTCATACAAAGAATGGAGCAAAGTGGTTTTTAGTGTTATGCTCAATATAGAAAATAAAATTAAATGACTTCAGGAGTTCCCTGATGGTGTAGCGGCTTAGGGCTTCGACACTAGCGCTGTCAGTGCTGCGGCCTAGGTTCGATTCCCAGCCAGGGAGCTGCCCACGTACCAAAAAGCAAAAAAAAAAAAAAAATTAAATGACTTCAATGTATTATCTTTGCTGCAGTCTTTTTTATTTTTAATAATTTCTTATTTTTTAATTACACTTGACATACAATATTGTCATTAGTTTCAGGTGTACAACACAGTAATTAGACATTTATACAATTTATAATGTGATCACCCCAATAAGTCTAGTATCCATCTGACACTATACATAGTTAATTGCAGTATTATTAACTATATAACCTATGTTGTACTTTACATCCCTGGGATTGTTTTTATAACTAGCAATTTGCACATCTTAATTCCTTTCCTCTTTCACCCATCCACCCAACCTTCATTTTGACGGATCTGGTATCTGTCAAAATGTTTTTTGTATCTATGTTTGTTTCTGTTTTGTTTGTTTGTTTTTAGATTCCACATATAAGCGAAATTTTCTGGTATTTGCTTTTCTCAATCTGACTCATTTTATTTAGTATAACACTTTCTAGGTCCATCCATGTTTTTACAAATGGCAAGATTTTATTTTATTGTTTTATAGCTAAGTAATATTTTGTTGTATACATGTACCACCTCTTCTTAACCCATTTATCTATCGATGGACTCTTAGATTTCTTCCATATCTTGGCTATTGTAAAGAACGCTACAGGGAACATAGGTATGTGGGTATATCTTTTCGAATTAGTGTTTTGGGTTTCTTTGCATAAATACCAAAAAAGTGGAATTGCTGGATCCTTCTTTGTCTATAGGTGTAGGATTTGTTTTAAAGTCTGTTTTACCTAATTTGAGTAGTATTACCCCAGCTCTTTCTGTTTTCAATTCCATTTGCATGAAATATTTTTTCCTATCCCTTTACTTTCAGTCTGTGTATTTCTTTCCATCTGAAGTGGGTCTCTTGTAAGCAGTATATGTATGGGTATTGTTTTCTTATCCATTCAACTACTCAATGACTCTTCATTGGAGCATTTAGCTAGATATGTAGTAATTGTCATTTTATTATTCCTATTTCTTTTCTTCTTCTTAAAGAAGTACCTTTAACATATCTTGTAATACTGGTTTGGTGATGACCTCATTTTGTTTTTAGTTGGGGTTTTTTTTCCCCTTGTCTGGGAAGCTCTTTATCCATCCTTTGATTGTAAATGATATACTTGCTGGGTAGTGTAATCTTGATTGTAGGTCTTGGCTTTGCATCCTTTTTAATTTTTTCTGCCTATTCATTCTATCTTGCAAAGTTTCTGTTGAGAAATCAGCTGACAGTCTTATGGAAGTTTACCTACCTTCTTGCTGCTTTTAAGATTCTCTCTTTGTCTTTAACTTTGGCATTTTAACTCTAGTGTGTCTTGGTGTGGTGTCTTTGGGTTCATCTTGTTTTGGGCCTCTTCATACTTCCTGGATTTTAGGGAAATTTTCTATCATTATTTCTTCAAATATGTTTTCAATTTTTTGCTCTCTCTTCTTCCTTTGGAACCCCTATGATGCAAATGTTGATACGCTTGATGTTGTCACAAAGGTCTTTAAACTATCCACATTTTAAAATATTCTTATTAATTAATTAAGTAAGTAAGTAAGTAATTTGCTGTTCTGATTGGGTATGTTCCATGACCTTGTCTTCCAAATTGCTGGTTCAGTCCTCTGCCTCATCTAATCTGCTATTGATTCCCTTTAATGTATTCTTCACTTCAGTTATTGTATTCTTCATTTCTGGCTGGTTATTGTTTTCTGTCTCCATTTTTGTTTCCTATCTCTTTGTTAATGTTCTCTCTGATTTCATCTATTCTTCCCCTAAGTTTATTGAGCATCCTTATAACCAGTGTTTGAACTCTGCCTCTGGTTGATTGCTTGTCTTCATTTTGTTTATTTTTCTGGAGTCTGGTTCTGTTCTTTCATTTGGGACATATCTCTTTGTCTACTTATTTTGGCCTTCTCCCTGTTTGTTTGTTTGTTTGTTTCTATGTATTAGATAGATATACTATGTTTCCTGGTTTTTAGTAAAGTGGACTTATGTTGTAGGTATCCTATGGAGCCTGACGGTGCAGTTTCCCTGGTCATCTGAGCCAGGTGCTCCAGCCATGTCCTTCGTGTGGGTTGTGTGTGTCCTCCTGTTGTAGTTGAGCCTTAATTGCTGTTGTCATATCAGCAAAAAGGATTGACCCTCAGGCTAATTGGCTGTGAGGAATGGCCATGATTACAGTGGAAGAATTGTGTGTAGGGGCCAACCCTATGGAGCAGGATTTATATTAGTGGTGTTCTGATGTCTGCCTAGTCTTCCCTTTTGATGTGTCATTTGTGGAGGTGATTTGGTGGTACTCTGATGTGATCTGAAGCTGGTCAACATGTGTGTTGATTCTGGGGTCTCTTGGGAGGAACTCTGGTGAAGGCCAAGTTCAGCTACTACCTATGCCCAACCCAAAGTGACCTGCAGATGGTTGCCATTTGTTTTGGACTTAGAGGTGCTAGCCACTACTGGTGCTGGGCTCAAGGCTGCTTAGCAAGAGATATGGGGCATGCTGAGATCAGATAGATGCTTCTTGTTTGGGGTTTGTGAACCTTTGAGAGATTTCAGGAAAGTCTGTAGCTCACACTGAGACAAGCTAATTGTTTGGAAAAGCCACTGGAAGCAACTTGGTGGGCCAGCAAGTTGAGTGGGGTGGGGTGGGATCTCAGGAAATCTTATGGGCAGAACAAACGGTGTTAATCAGGTTTATGAAGACTCAGATATGGTGCCTGCCTACATCTGCATGCTGGGTGGGAGGAGGGCTCAACAAAGGAATAATGGCTTCTGCCAGCACTTCTGTCTGGGAAAAAGCTGCCCCTCCAGCCCTTGCTGAAGCCAGACCATTCAATTCGTCCCTGTATGTCCCTGGTCCTTTTTGAGCTATTGCCCCAGTACTGAGGCTGACAGTGAGTGAGTCTACCAGTAAGTCAGTGTGTGGACCCTTTAAGAGAAATGCCTGGTATTCTAGCAGCCCTTCATCTTACTTCACCACAATCTTTACTGGTTTTTACAGACAGAAGTTGTGAAGATTTCATTTTCTGGCACTGTAACCTTGGATTGGGGAGCCTTATGTTGGGCTGGGACCCCCACTCCTCAAGAGTAGGCCTCCATAGCTGAGATATTAATATTTCTCCCAATTTTAAACCACAACATGTGGATTTGGGACCAGCCATTCTGTGTCTCTGCCCTACCTACCAGTCTATATGTGGCTTCTTCTGTATATCTTTAGTTATAGGACTTATTTTCAGCAAGACTTCATGCAGTTCTCAATGATGGTGTTTTTGTAGTTTAGTTACAATTTTGATGTTGTAGGAGGAGGCAAGCACAGTGTTTACTTACTCCATCATCTTTACCAGAAGTAGAGATAATGGGGATTTAATTCTAGATCCTGTATACTTCAGAACACACAAGCTGACCAGAATCTATAAATAATATATACTTGATGCAAGAGGACATCCAACCAATCAGTCAGATTGAAGGGAGGAGGTTTGTTAAGTAAGTACGCAAATCCCTGATATTATTTTTATTGCTATTGTATTACTTTGGTCTAGTTAACTCTGGTAAGCTGAGTATATTAGCATTTTCATCAAAAGAACCACTGAAAACACATATTACAGTAAGAAAAAGCAGAAAATTTTGACTGTGTAACTTTGCATTTATTTAAACAGGAGTATAGACACTTTTTTGAAGCAGCCCATATTTTATTATCTTACAGATAAATCCAAAGCAGATGACAATGTTGCTGTGGTGGCCAAGAAAAGGGTAAGGTCTTTTATGTTTTATAATGTAAAGTATACAGACTTCAAATTCCATTTGATTAATACTATTTCCAAAAGAAAATTAAATGAATATTTAAAAGAAAAATAATATATAATCAGTTTTTTCTTATAAATGTTAGTTGAGTATATATTTTCATTTTTAGGTTAACACTAGAAATTTGATATTTATGGTTACTTATATCAGTATTACAGAATTATTGAAAGTTAGAACCCATTATATGCAGAGAAATGTTTACTTAGTGTGAAAACTATGATTGGGATAGGAGTAACCTTGACATTCTCCTCAAGTAACAGTATTCTTAATAGGATGCCAGTGAAAAAGAGAGTCAATGCTTAAATTCTTCTGGACAAATAATATATTGGTGTCATAAGAAAAAGAATTGTGATTGAAAGGAAAGCCTATACCTGTGGTATGTCCTGTGTTGAGTGGTGGGGTTATTGCAGGGTGACCCAGGGAAGGTGGACTGTAAATTGGGAAAACAGGAAAGGTTGTTGGTTGTGGACCTATAAACAAATAAGCAATGGGATAAGCATTGTTTTTGCTTTCTAAGTGTGTCTATTTTATGAGTACTTTTCAAATCAGATTTTGTTTTATCCTTTTTCATTTTTTTGTGTGAAAAGAATCTGGGCTTTTCACTGGCTCAATCATGTACCTTTGCAGAGAGGAATTCAATATCATGGAAGACAGTCACCTTTTAAAAAAGTAAGGAAATAGGACTTGTGTGTGTGCCTGAAGATTTGGGCAGGAATATGTGATATAGGGCAAGATTGTTAATATGGATGGAATTGTTTATTTCAGTCTCTGCTAACATATATTTAGTGTCAAAAGTTATGAAGACAATAATAACTAACATTTCTATAGACAGCTTTCCAGAAAGTATCCAGCCTCATAATATGAAAAATAGAGAATTTATGGCTAGATCTTTCCTGATGGCCCTCATATATTGTTTTATTATTCTCAGAGATTCTCAGTGGAAGCAGAACTGTCCCTAGGACAGTGCTATTCAAAGTGTGGTCCAGAGTTGGTTTGTGAACTATTTATTTTTGGTCAGCAATGAGATAGGAGCAAAAAAGTGAAAGTAACCATTTAGGAACTTATATAGTAATTTGACAGAATAATTTTTGTCTGTTGACTGTAATAATAAAATGGAACTTGTATTTTGTATGTTTTTGTTTATTATAACATATTTTTCCTATTTTTTGTAATTTTATAAAAGTATATGTGTTGGACATATTGGAGGGTAAAACTAGTCCTTTATCACAGATAGTTTGAGAGATATTGCCCTCTGGGATGTTTTAGGAATTTGTGGAAATGGTTTGAGTTATAGTAATTTAAGGAAATACAAGGAGTTTGGCGTCTGGTGAAAGGTTAAAGAAATTAGATATCTTACAATAGAAGGAACAAACTGTATTACAAAACTGCCCCACAGTTGTCATAATTTTTGAATACACTGCTGGACTCAACAAACTACAAATATAATTTTGTAGTGACATGATACAAAAGAATGCACAAACATGTTAGAGAAAAAGTCAAGGAGTTTAGAAGGCTTATTATAGAGAGGGAAGCTGAAATGGAATAAACATACTGATCTCGAAATTTTTGAACAATTTACTTATTCTCAATACATTGTAACATTTTCAAATGAATATATATATGTATATGTGTGTGTGTGTGTGTGTGTGTGTATATATATATATATATATATATATATATATATATATATATATATATATGAATGGTAGAGGTGCAGTTACTGAGTGCTCTAACTGCAAGCTCTGCCACTCTCATAGTCCCTCTCCTTTGGTTCTTCATGTGGCTGCCCGCTAAGACACATGTGACTGGCGTAGGTGCACCCACTCATCTGACCACATCTCTGCTCAGTGACAGCAGTCTGAATGAAAGAGACTCTGCATAAGTCACTAATTTTTGAGTCCCACTGATTATTTTTTATTTTTAAAAGTAAAGGGAAGATCTAGATTAAGTCCCTTCCTACTCTAATAGTCCATGAAGTATAAAATATTTATAATAGCTCAATAAATACTATCAGAATGTCAAAAAGACTTGTGCAGAACAGAGTAAATATGTGAGTCAATTAGCTTAGGAAAAAAAAAGAGAATAAAAGCAGTACTGTGCCAGGAAGGCTGGTGGAGTAGCTGATGGTATTGCCTATTATAGATTCTGAAAAATGTTTGAATATATATAAATATTTAGGAATCAGTAAACTGTTGTGGAAAGACTATAAACTTATGAATGAGCCAGATCTGTCTTCAGGAGCTAGTTTTGCTCCATAGTTGTTGTGTGACCTTAGGCAAGTTAATATCTCTGCACCTCATTGAATTAATCTCTGCATTGGGAACAATAATAATTACCTTGTATGATTGTTATAAAGGTTAATATGAAAAGCAATTATAATAGCATATAGTTACTCTATTTTAGTAGGTTCTTGTGTAATAAATGCCAGTGCTTTTCTACCTAATTTCTCCTTGAAAGAGATAGGAAGTAAGGATTTAAAAACATTGAAAATCCTCAGACTATAGGATTATAGTTCGTTAGATACGTAATTAAGATAAGATTAGATAAAAGTGGTTTTGCTTTTAAAGTAAGTCACAAATTTTAATCACCATTTTTTTTTCAAAGAAATACAATAGCATTGTTTTTGGAGGATGGTAATATCCTCCAAAATCGATCACATTAATTACACCAATTTTTATTAATTAGATGCATATTTTACTGTTATTTCTTTATGCATATATTTAAATATGTATGTTTACATATATAACATGTATAAGTATCTTTAGTGGTTACATAGCATTTTATTTTATGAAAATATCTTAATTTATTGAACCAGCTCCTGGAAATTTAGGCTGATTTGATATGCAAAATTGCAAATAAAAAAGCAGCAACATCATTGTACACAAATTTGTACAAATGTTTGTGTAAATATTTCTGTAGGAAAAATTACTAGATGTAGGCTTATTGGTTCAAAGAATAAGCACATTTTAAATTTTGCCAATTTGCTAAACACCTTCAACCAAAAAAACATCTCACATTTTTGTACTAATTACAGTCCTATCATTGTTTAAGGTAATGTCTAAAATCTAGACTCTAGACTTTCTTACCTTGCCGGTTCTAGCCACTTAATAGTGTTTTTTCTTTCAAAGTTACTACTTTGTCATTATGTTACAAACATAGTTCTTTTGCTATACTTACATAGTAAAACTTTTCTTTTGGGACTTTAGTGCTTTTGTGACATGCTTTAAAAGACTCCTCTTTCATTAAAACAAAAATATGTTGATTCACTTAACCTTTCTCCTATTGCTACTGGTAACACTCGGATGAAAAAAATCTAAAGCAAAATGAGTAAAAAGACAAGTTGGTTGATAGAGCCAGGATTCTCTCTATTCATTTTGCTTTAATTTTTTTCAAAGTAGAATTTTACGTATTTCTTATTAAGGCTATAATAGGTATTTGTTATTGATGGGACAGGAATCTCTTTCATATCATTAGTATTTTTTTGTGTTCTTATATGTAGAAATTATGCTGATATATAGGTATCCTTTTTCTTTTTTTGTTGTTGTTAAATTTATTAGGGTGACATTGTTTAATAAAAGTTACATAGGATCTAGGTGTACAATTCTACAGTACATCATCTATGTGTTGTGTTATGTGTTTATCAACCAGAGTCAGTTAGTTCTCCTTCCATGACCATGTATTTGAGACCCTGTCTCTTCTTTCCACTCCCTCCCTCAAACTCTCAGATAACCATAACCACGAAATTATTGATTGTGTCCATGAGTTTTTGTTTCTTTGTAGGTCTCCTTTTTCTAACACTTTACTTTTATTAATGCCAAGAGTTAAACTTAAAAACTTTGCAAGACAAAGTTAATGACCACTCTTTTGATTTATACATTTATGTATGAAAAATTCAGGCTATTATATTTTCAGATAAAAGTATATTTTCCCCCAAATTATTTCAAAGTTTCTTCATAATTAGAACATTTCCATTAACCAAGCAGGATAAGTTGCTTACATTTTATGATTAGATGTCTGGATACTTGTGTTAATTAATAAGCTTGCTTACTAATATGGAATTCACATACTGCAACTCACTCAATTCACTTAGTTTTCTATGCATCTGTCCTCAAAGATAAATATTATAATAGATCCCTACTGCTGACTTATAGCCCCAGGCAAAGAGAAATCTCAGAAAAGAATAATAAGCAGAGGTTCCCCTTGGGAAAGGTCTGTTAGGCATCAAAATTCATTTAGTTTCCTTTTGGATTCTACTTTGTGGGCATTATTTTATTCACTTTTCTTTAGGCCAGTGATCCCCAAACTTGAATCATTCAGGTATTTCATCACCATTTTGTCATTTTGTTTTTCATTTGACTTACCTTTTACTTAATTTAATTTCTTTATTGAGGTCAAATTTAAACACATGTAATATACAGATCTTAAGCAAAGAGTTTGATGAGTTTTTCTTAAATGTGTACACCTATGTAGAGACCATCCCCTATCAAAATATGGACTATTTTTATCACCTCAAAAAGTTACCTAATCTAAATTTTAAAATACAGACTCTTTGACGTGCATTTGCATTTTTCAAATACATATAAACACATATTAATATTAAAAATTGTCCATTTATCACCTTAAATCAATCAGTGAAAACCTTAAAATAGAAAGTTATTTTCATGCTAATTTCAATTACATTATGCTCAAAATTTGCAGAGGGAGACTGTAATACTCCAAGGTAGCGTTCTGAAACAGCCTTCCAGGGGAATCATTTTTAAAAAGATACTCTTTAGTAATTTAATAATTAAACATGCTTGATTAGGTTGTGAGATTTACCTATTTTAATATTGAATTCTAATCTATAGGAATTCTATAAGATAACTACTTTAAAATTAGACTAAGTGGATTAATCTCTGATATCCAAAGACATTTACATACCATTTATGAGAGCAAGCAAAGATCACTTGATACAAAGTCCCTGATTTTTGGTGTGGATGATTATATTTGCTCTTTAAATGAAAGAGAAGTCTACTTTGGGATTTAGATATTTGCTTAACCCTTTTTTTTATTTGACTTTCAGTCCACGGATTTAACTTTAGCCAAATTGACCTTGTTCTCCTAAGACGGGCAGTGGCAATAGGAGGAGCTAGGGCATATAGGGGAAATAGCATCATGGTGAGTATAGCAGAGTTGAAAATTCATTTGTCTTCTGTGGAGAAAAAACAGTGTTCTAGTGTGAGACCATCCTATTCTCCAAGTTCATAGGACTTGTAGTGGGAGAGGTATTGTCCAGCAGCTGGCTATCGAGGGCAGTTTTTCCATCCACAGGCTGCCAGGCTGCCTGTTGTTGAGGGGTTGCAGCTCTGAGGGGTGCTGTAGAAAGTGGAAGTGGTGTCACCTTCCTAAACCAGTGATTTGTCCCAGGGCAGCGATTTATCTGAGAACATTCAGTGTTTAGTTAGTCAGATCTGGTGCTTGGTAAGTGGAATAATACATATTTGTCAGGATTTTTTTCTTTTGTCTTTCAAGAATTATTTTTATCCTAATTACTAAAAAAACAAACAAGTATCATTTTTTAATGTCACCAGTTATAATAATAGAAATACTGTATTAATTTATGTTTGTCTATACATAATGCCCATTTAAAAATTCACTCAAGGTATTAGTTCACTTGGAATTCGGGTTTAGTGATACCTAAAATCTGGTGTCACAGAGCCCAAAAATTCAAAACTTTTCAACCATAACTTTCCACATTTTTTATTCTGTATTTTAACTTTGAGCCAGAGGCAATAAAAAAAATTCTACAAAATGTGATTGCTCTTTTAAGAAACAAAAACCTCTTCAACTTGAGTCCCAGTGATCACATAAAGAAATTCTAGGTGTTGCCCTTTGTTATTTGGGACTAAAGGTTGTGTTTTGCAGCTTTCTTCAATTTATTTTGCTGATTATAGTCATTGCAAGTATATTCCTTTCTCTCTGATCCAGAAACATATATGTCATGTTTCCAAAATCAAGCTACATACAGAATGAACCTGTGTTTCTTTTAAAGTTCAGAAAAATTCTCATTCCCTGTCACCTTCCTGATTCCATTACATTAAAACCAAAAACAAAATCACTAATCAATAGAAAGTGATTATTGATATAACATAGGGTAAGAATATGCATAGTGAGTTTGTATTTCATAGATTGTAGCTGTTTCACTAGATATTAAGTGATCTTTCTATGCCTAATAGTAAAACTATTTTCTAGTAACAAAGAGAAAGTGTAAAAGACAATGTTATTGTAAATTAGTGTAATTTTCTCATAACATGAGAATTCATCTATAGTTTCAAATTTATAAGCATTTGCCTTCTGCCCACAACTCTTCTAACTTTTTATTTATATTAGACAATATAAACATGTTTCCTTTCTTTGATGATCTATAAATTATTACTTATTAATTCTTTAATATTATAATTAGTTTGAGTGACTAATTTATCTTTTTGCTTATGTATTTAATACCTTCACTTTGTTCCAAAAATAATTTGCTGTACCCTGAAATGTATATATTAGGTGCACATCTTAAATCTATACTCCCCTATGTACTGGGGACACAGTCACTCAGATCATACAAAAGGAGATACATCCTCCATGTTCTTCCATGAATCAAGGTGCAAGAATATCCTCCATTTCAACTTCTGGAATCATCAGAGAGTTCATGTAAAGACTTGGATCCAGATAACATTTTTGAGAGAATAATATTTTTTTATTGTGTTATTGCATAGAGTCTGTCTATTTCTGTGTAGGACAAAGATCATCCTGTTTTGCACAATGCTGATGATAAATGCTCAGAACATTTGACAATGATTCATAGGTTGAAGAATTTGTCCAGTTATCCTTACTACTCAAGCTGATGGGGGGGGAAATGGTAAAACATATAATGAAACTCTCAACTCAGTGTTATAGTTCTTTTGTCCAGAAATAAAAAAAGTGCAGTATAGGTACTATAACCATTGAATGTTCTATGTGCAACAGATTTTAAAAATAGAGTTGAAATATGCAGATTGTCGAAGCCGTCCTTAGAAATGTTATCTTCTCCTAACACTTGTCTTGCTAAAATAGCCACTGACTATAGGAAAAACTATACATAAATAGGAATTATTTTCAATGTTCTTGAATATTTAGAATCTTTAATTAGAGGTCAAATAATCTAATTTACTGGCTTCATTATATCTGATAAACACCTGTGACTTAAGTTCTTCTTTTCATGGGGATCTTTTCTTCCAGGACACCCTGTTTGGTTTAGCCCTTAGTATTCTTAAGCCCTGTATAGGTATGAATGAAATCTGTGCTGTAAAACATAAACAACATTAACAACAGTAAACCTGAATTTCTTTGTTCTTTCCCTGGCATAGATAGATTGTCAAAGACCAATAAAAATAATTAAGTCCTAGGCTTTAAAAATTATCAGTGAAGTACATAATCATATTGCTACATGAAGTTACTTCTATCCTCCGCCAGGATTGGGAGTTGTTAATAGGATGCCCTTCTTGCTTCTGTTTAAGGTAGTCTGGTGGTCAACTTCTATTATTAGGAAAAATACTCTCAACTCACTGCCTGAACACACAGTCCAGTGTTTTCTCTGGTAAGCCCCTCAAAGCAGGGAAATCTACAGTGCTTTAGTGTGAACTTACACATGGCTGAAGAACTAGGGCAAGGGACAGCAAGGTAGAAGTCATATTGCCAGGGACTGGTCTCTGGTATTGTCCAAATCTCACAGGAATACTGTGCACTATTAAAGATTGATTAGACTGAAGCATATGGTAATTGACTGACATTTATGCATATTTCTATAATTTGTTGAAATCATGTTTAAAAAGTAGTGTTGAAAATAATCATGTAGGCCTGAAATTTTAACTTTATATTCTTTGTACTCTCCAGATACTCAATGTAATGAACATCATTTACAATGCTCCATGAAAATAGTTTTCATCCTTATCCCAAGCTTATATTTCTAGCAGATTTTCCAAAGGAAAATGAGACTATTGGCTTTTCTTCTGTATGATAACTTCTGAAAAGGAGGTTGTGTGTATTATTCAAGGCACAGATACGATTTTGGAAATTCTGTCAAAGTAGGCAGCTCTTTAGTGATTATTGACTGACAATTACTCTCAAAAGAAGGTTACAAAATATGTTCCTGTCTTCTCTGAGCATAAAATGCTGAGTCAAAATTTTACACCCTCAGATTTAACATAGCTAACAACCTTCTTGCTTAAAACAAAAAGTTTCATTTAGATGCATAGTGACTTAAAAGGAAATGAGCAATGCCAAGTCAGTTTATGTAGATTATGTGAAGCTAATGTAAACCCAATTTTAATGGATTTTCTGTTTTTGGCAATTAAAAGCAATTCTGTCATTTGCCATTGTAGTTACCAATTCTAATTGTCACGCGTGCATGTGTGTGTGCGCGTGCATGCACATGTGTATGTGTATGAGATCAGACGGTTAATTTCACAAACTCATCCTAGAAAAAGTGCTACATACCTCATTGCTGAATATCACTATGGTTACTTTGAAGTACTCCCTTTGGGAAGATATGCACTGACACCAGTGTCTAGTCCACACTTCAAAGCAATTTTGTAATGCTTTTTCTGGAATGGCCATCAGAGCTGTTGTCGTACTTAAAATCTGACAATTAAGTTCATGAACTTGCCACTGTGTGTTTATTTTGGCAGCACTCTACAAACAGCCCAGCAAGACACCATCTACATGAATATGACGCTTTATACATGTCATTAATTTTAAAGAAACCAAAGCAAGCGTTAATTTTTTTCTTGTTAAATGTAAAAATCAAAGAGGTGTATGTATAGAGAACATATGCTGTTTACTGAAATATGTATATGCATATATATTATGTGTGTGTGTGTGTGTGTGTGTGTGTGTATATATATATATATATATATATATATATATTATATATACCTGTATACCAGGGATGCCAAAAAAAATGAATACAAATTTTTAGAGATGTTATTTATATATTACATAAATAATGATGTTAACTACTTTGAGCACCTCTTGTAATTGCAGAGGTCAAATGTGACTTGTATTCATCTTTTGTTATCAGTATAGAGTATTACAATTTTAATACAGTTTTTCCTTTCTTAAAATGTGTATACATGTTTTTGGCACCCTCTGTATATATATAAATATGCATTTTGTGTGTGTGTGTGTGTGTGTCAGTAAATAGCATATGCTGTCTATACATATACCTCTTTTTTACATTCAATAAGAAAACAATTAATGATTGGTTTGGTTTTTTTTAAATTAGTTTCTTTAAAAGCATCATATTCATGTGGATGGGTGTGGGCTAGACCTGGAAAACTTTAGTTTGGTTAAAAATCACCTGAAGAGTTTATTTAAATACAAATTCCTGGACCCCACTCCCTGATTCAGTAGACATATAGTGGGCATGAGAATTTCCATTTCTAACAAACTCTCTGGTGTTGTTGATTATGTCACATTGTGGCACTTACTCTGAATAGCACCGGGGTAGATAACATAAGAGAATCAGCTGTGTGACACAGGAAGAGAAGTAGAAGAGATGGGATAAAGATTATAGTATGTACTTGTAGTGTGTTGAATTGTAGCCCCCAAAAGAAATTTCCACCAAGAACCTCAGAATATAACCACATTTATAACAACACAATGATGTCCACTTTCATCACTTATGTGCAACACAGTATTGGAAGTTCTGGCCAACAATCAGACAAGAAAAATAAATAAAAGCCATCCAAATGAGAAGTGAAGTAAAACTGTCATTATTTGCTGATGACAGGTTACTATAAATACTAAGTGAAAGATTCCATCAAAAAAACTATTAGAACTGATAATTGAATTCAGTTAAAGTAGCAGGATACAAAATTAATATTAAAAAATCAGCTGCATTTTCATACACCAATGATGAAGTATCAGACAGAGAAATTAAGAAAACAATCCCATTTACAATTGCATCAAAAAAAAAAAAACCTACAAATACATTTAATCAAGGAGGTAAAAGACCTGTACTCTGAAAATTATAAGACAGTAAAGAAAGAAATTTAAGAAAATACAAATAAATTGAAGCATGTACTGTGCTCATGGATAGAAAAAATTAACATTATTAAAATGTTTATTCTACCCCAAAGCAACCTATAGATTCAGTGCAATTGCTATCAAAATACCAATGGCTGTTTTTCAAAGAACTAGAACAAATAATTCTAAAATTTTCATGGAACCACAAAAGATCCCTAGTAGTCACAGCAATCTTGAGAAAGAACAAAGTTGGAAAAGTAACACTATTTGATATCAAACTATAGTACAAAGCTATAGTAATCAAAACAACAAGGTACAGGCATAACAACAGACACGTAGATCAGTGGAACAAAATAGAAATCCCAGAAATAAAACCACATCTATGTGACAAAGGAGGCAAGAATATACAAGGATAAAGACAGTCTCTTCAATAAGTGTGTTGGGAAAACTGGACAGATCAGTGCAAAAAATGAAACCACCACCTATGTAAGAATAAACTCAAAATGGATTAAAGATTTAAATGTAAGATCCAAAACTATAAAACTCCTGTAATAAAACACAGGCAGTAAACACTGTGACAGTGGTAATTTTTTTTGGATGTATCTCTTGGGTAAGAAAAACAAAAGAAAAAAATTAACAAATGGGACTTTCTTAAACTAAAAGTTTTTGCAGAGCAAAGAAAACCATCCACAAAATGAAAAGACATCCTGCTGAATGGGAGAAGATATCTGCCAAGGTTACATCTGACAAGGGGTTAATATGCAAAATTTATAAAGAACTTATACAACTCAACACCAAAAAAAGAAAAAAAGATTTAAAAAAAAGAAAGAAAAGAAAACCAAACAATTTAATTAAAAGATGGGCAGAGAACCTGAATAGACATTTCCCCAGAGAGGAGGACATACCAATAGCCATATGAAAAGATGCTCAAAGTCACTAATTATTTAAAAAAAGGCAAATAAAAACCACAATGCGATATTACCTCATACCTGTCAGAATGACTATCACCAATAAATTAACAAACAAGTATTGTCATGGATATGTAGAAAAGGGGCTGTTGGTGGAATTGTAAATTGGTGCAGCCACTATGGAAAACACAATGGAGCTTCCTCAAAAAATTAAAAATAGAACTACCTTATGACCCAGGAATTCTACTTCTGTGTATTTATCCAAAGAGATCCAAAACACTAATTCAAAAAGACATCTCTGTGTTTATTGGGGCATTATATGCAATAGCCAAGATACAGGAGCAACTTAAGTGTCCATCAGTAGACAATTGAATAAAGAAGATGTGGTACATATATACAATGGAATGTTAATTGGCTATAAAAAAGAATGAAATCTTACCATTTGTGACCACATGGATGAACCTAGAGGATATTATGCTAAGTGAAATAGGTCAGACAGAAAAAGACAAATACTAATGTGATTTCACTTATATGTGGAATCCAAACAACAAAATAAATTAACAAAACAGAAACAGACTCATAGATACAGAGAACAAAAACTGATGGTTGCCAGATGGAAGGGAGGTTGGGAGCAGGGTAAAACAGAAGAGATTAAGTACAAATTGGTAATTACAAAATAGTGACAGAGATGTAAAGTACAGCATAGGGAATGTAGTTAATAATATTGTAATAACTATGTGTGGTGCCAGGTGGGTACTAGAATTATTAGGAGAATCACTTCATAAGGTATATAAATGTCTAACCAGTATGCTGTACAACTGAAACTAATATAATATAGAACATGAACTGTAATTTGTAAAAATGTATGTGACCTTACTCTTTGTAGGAATAAAGATCTTTGTAGATGTAATTAAAGTAAGGATTTTGAGATGTGATCATCCTGGATTAGGTGGACCCTAAACTAAGTCCAATGATGAGTGTTTTATGAGAGACAGACTTCTGAACTTAAGTGTCTAATAGATTTCTTATACTTTACCAAGTTTCTGGTAGTTTGTTAAGTTAGCCGTGGGAAACTAGTACACTACCAAAGTCCAATCATACCGAAGTGCCCAGTTCCTATCATACATGTATGCTCTAAGGAAGAAAAGGATAGAATTCTGGCACTGACTCAGTGAACTAGTATAACAGGTTAAAAAACAATGACTGAACCTTAACTAATTGCCAAGCATTGTTGGGTACTTCTTGGCATGTTAATTAACTTTATCTTCCCCCTGATACTTTGAGGTCATTTTTTTAGCATTATTTAACAAAGGAAGATGATTTGGTCAGAAAATATTTATTAAGCATCTACTTTGTCCCAGGCTCTTACTAGATATTAGAATGGTCAATAACTTACCAAAAGTGATACAGCTATGAAATATCAGAGTTCACATTCACATCATGATTCTGTCATTCCAAATGTGGCGCTTTTCACCACACCCTAATATCAAAGGCTTGAAACAGGAAAGCACCAGGCATTTCTGCAAATACTGACTAGTTCATTTTGGCAGATGTGGAATATTTAACAAAGTAGGAAAAGAACTTATTATCTCCAACACAAATCTTCCTGATTTATGGTAGCTGTTTAACAGTATTTGTTTTATTTTTAACCTTTTTTATTACATTTTTACCTACAATATTATAATGGTTTTAGGTGTACAGCACAGTGATGAGTCATTTATATAACTAACTAAATCCTCATTCTGAAACATCTAGTTCCCCCGTAACACAATACATGGTTATTACAGTGTTGCAGACTATATGCCCTATGCTGCATTTCATATCCTTGTGTCTATTCTGGGACCATGAACTTGTACTTCTTGATTTCTTCCACCTTTTTTCCACCCTTCTAGCTCTCCTTCCATCACCCCAACAAATCTAGTACCCATCTAACACCACACACAGTTACTGCATACTTCTTGACTATATTCCCATGTAATACAATGCATCTCCTTGGTTATTGCCTTGTAACTATCAAATTAAATTTCTCCATTGCTTTTCCTTAATTTATTCACTCTCCCATCCCTCCTCCCACCTTAAAGAAGTCTCTCTAACATTCTCTGTAGTATTGGTTTGGTGGTGATGGATTCCTTTAGCTTTTTCTTATCTGAAGAGCTCTTTATCTGTCCTTCAATTTTGAATGCTAGCCTTGCTGGACACATTATTCTTGGTTGTTGATCCTTGGTTTTCATCACATTAAATATTTTCTGCAAATCCCTTCTGGTGAGAAATCAGCTGAGAGTCAAATGGGTGTCCCTTTATAAGTCACTACTTGCATTTCTCTTGCTGTTTTTAGAATTTTATCTTTTTCTTTAACTTTTGCCATTTTAATTATGATGTGTCTCCGTGTATTCCTGTTTGGGATCATCTTGTTTGGAACTCTCTGTGCTTCCTGGGCTTGTTTGTTTATTTCCTTCACCAGGTTAGGAAAATTTTCAATCATTATTTCTTCAAATAATTTCTTGATCCCTTGCTTTTCCTCTGTCCCTTTTGGTAGATTCCTGTTACGCTTAATATTATCCCAGCGGAATCTCAAACCATTCTCAGTTTTTTTGGATTCTTGTATCTGTTAGTTCTGAATGGTTATTTTCCGCTGGCTTTTCCTGCAAATCACTGCTTTGTGCTTCTATTTTATCTAGTTTGGTGACTTTTATTTTGTTCTTTATTTCAGTTAATGTATTCAATATCTCTCTCTGGTCCTTTATAATGATTTATAAGTCTTCTTTAATGCTTGCTGTCTCTCTGTTGAAATTATCATTCAGTTCCTTAAGCATTTTTATAATCATTGCTTTGAGCTCTGTTCCTGATGGAGATCTATCCCCATCTCTTTTACTTTTTTGCCTGTTGATCAGATTTATTTTGAGCTCCCTTTCTCTAGTTTCTCATTTTTGGCAGCCTCCCTGGACCCTTGCTGCTGCAGTTTCTTTGATGTTTGCTGCTGACACTAGATGGGCAGAGGTCTGTGAGGGAGGGCCATTTGCAGTATTGTTCTTTTCCTCTGGTTCCAGGGGTCATACATGAAGTTTGGGCGTGATTGCGCCTTACTGCTCTCAGTTTGCCCATGCATGGATTCTGCGCTGAGCCTTGGAGTCAGTCCTGTTTGCTGGTTTCTCAGACTGTGCTGGTTGTGAGGCGGGGAACCCACATGCAGCCCCCTCTCTCCTTCTTCTTCCTGACTAGAGAGCACTGCAGCTTCTCACCACCCAACTGCTCCCCCTTATTTGGGAACCGGAGTGAAGTCCAGCTGCTGCAGTTTGCAGACCGGTCTGCACCTCCTGAGGCCAAAGTGATGTGGGTGTGGTATCTCACACCCCACTTTTGGGTCTCCTTTCCTCTGTCCTGCAAACCAAGAGAGGCCAGAGCACTCTCCTGCCGCCTCTTTCCTCCTCTCTCCCTCAGCGGTAAAGTTCCAAGCAGAACCCACATGTGGCCACATCCACACTCTTTTCCTTTTATTTCTCCTTTGTTTAACCCTCTCCCCACCTGCAGGTACCTTAATGTGATGAGTGGGTTTCTTAGCTGTGATTGTGTGTTGTGTAGAGGGTCCTTGACTGAGTTATAGATGCTTTATTAGTTGTAATCTCCAGAGAAGTTTTTCTGAGGTCCCTCTCATGCTGCCATTTTGTTCAACAGTATTTATTTTGATTAATACCTATAAAGTCATTCATTCTTTGTTCCTTTAACCTTATTTTTTCTTGTACTAACCCTTTCATTTTATACTCAAATATGCAGGTAATTTAAGCTGATCTTTAATAACACTACAGAAATAATAGCACTGTGTTACCTTTGGAGATGTAGATCTATGATTTAGATAACAATATTTTTTTTTCTATGTGCTTTTGAAACTGTACACACACACACACACACACACACACACACACACACACACACTATATTTATATATATATAAAACAATCCTGGAGAAGGTATTTGAATATTATCTTAAAATTGAATATCAGACAGACACATACACACAAAACACTTAGTCTTTAGCATTATAATAATATGAATTCTTTGAGTGTTTCATATAAACTTCCCCTGAATGATCATTAAGGTATTTAAGTTTTTAAATCATGCTTTGAGAATTATTAAATTCAACCTTCATCTCATTAATGCTTTTGAATGTTCAATCTGAATGCCACTCTGGTAGCTGCTAAACATTTAGTAGATTAAAAAAAATATTATTCCTATCCTTGCAGTTTAGATTCTTGATTTAAAATCAGTAAAAATCAAGATCAGTAAGACTGTGAAAGAATTAGACAAAGTGGGCTAAGGAAATCTCACTTTAGCAAGTTAAAGGGGAAAGAAGAGAAAGAAAAGAAGCTAACAAACACATTGAGGTGAAAGTTGCGTGGAGGATCTGTCTTGGAAGCTGTGGGTAAATTATATGAATTTGTTGAATGCCTAAGTCACCAACAATAACAAGACAAAATGGACAATAATAATGACACCATTTTTGCCTTGTACTCATATTTGGCTTTATCCTGTCTTTCTTCCAACATTTATTCATTCATTTATTCCCAAGACACTTTATGTGCACCTATAGCATACAAGGTATATCATGGAGACAAAGTGTATTATTACCCAGTGTGAAGATAAGTCTTGTGTACAAATAACTAAAATGTGAGACAATCAGCCTGATCTCAATAACATAGATCATAACTCTTATCACAAGAAAGTTCATGGAGAATGTGAATTTTTCTATGTCTATCAATTGACACAAATTTTCTTCAGCTATATTTTGGGATTTGATTTCTTATTTTATTACATTTTGGTCAGTGAATGTGGTCTGTAAAATAGATATTATTTTTAATACTTTTGAGACTTCCTCTATGACCCAATAGGTGGTCAAATTTGTAAATGTTTCAAGCTTGAAAACAATATATATTCTTTAATTATTCAGTAAAAGGTGTGGATACGTGTTTATCAGTTTAAACTTACTTTGTTGAACTCTCCAATTTCTTCACTAATTTGTGTTTGCTTTATAATCTTTTATGAGAAGTAAATTAAAATATACCATTTTTATTGTAGATTCATCAGTTTCACTTTTAATTGCCTGTTTTTGCTTTGTATATTTTTAAGACTAAGATATTAGGGATATACAGATTCAGGAATATTATATTTTCTGGGTGGATTCTTTTTATCATTAAGTAATAACCTTTTTTGTCTGACTATGGTTTTTACCTTATGTCTGCTTCTTTCTAACAGTAAGATTGTTATATTGGGTTCCTTTTGTTAATTATTGATATATTGTATTCTATTGCCTTACTTTCAATTTTTTCATATCACTGAAGTGTGATACTTTTATTGAGATACAGTTTATGTACTCTTTTAAAGTGTATAATTCAGTGGATTTTAATATGTTTATAGTAACACAACCAATCCCACTATCTAATTTTAGAATAAATTTTCACACTCCGAAAGGAAACCAATACCCATTAATAGTCATTGCTCATTTCTCACCTCCCCCCAGTCCCTGGCAACCACTAATTTACTTCTGTCTTTATGGATTTGCCTTTTCTGGACATTTCTGTTAAATAGAATCATGCATGTGGACTTTTGTGTCTGACTTTTCTTCCAAAATTTTCACTTAGAGTAATGATTTCAAGTTTCATCCATTTTGTAGTATGTGTCAGTACTTTATTATTTTTAAAGGCTGAATAATATTTCATTGTGTAGCTATACCACATGTTATGTATTCACTGATGGATATTTGCATGGCTTTGACTTCTTGCTAATATGAGTAATTTTGTTGTGAATATTCACGTACAATTTCTGCATGGATATGTTTTAATTTCTCTTGGTTATATACCTAGGAGTAGAATTGCTGGATCGTACAGTATCTCTACATCAGTGATTCCCAACCTCTTTCCACTTGTGTACCCCTTTTAAACCCATTTCTATAAATTGTACCCCTTGTTTTTAAAACAGCTGTTTTAAAATACTGACAGTTTTGTTCAGTGTATATCTTAATGTAAAATAGTGGAAATGAAGTAATAAGTTAGGAAAGAAAAATTACTACACTAAATGTACAAACCACAGATTTAATTTTACAATATTCTTAAGTTAAATATTGACAATGATCAAGTATTAACAAACTTTTAATTTATTATTAATAATATTTATTTGGGTTATCTGAAAAGTCTATAATAGTTGTTATGCAGATCACTAGCTAATTGAAACATTGCTGGTGAGTTCATTGAGCTTGCTTTGATGAACTTAGTTTCTTGAAATCAGGCTCAAAAAAAATGCAAGATACAGTCTTAAATCTGGACTTGCATTAAGCTTGTTGCGATACTTATTTTTTATGAATGTGTAGGAAGAAAAAGCTCTCTCCACTAGTTCAGTATTAGTAAATGGCAAGAGATATTTGAGTGCCTTCTCACTGAGCTGTTTGTATTCCTCACTGACATCTACCCAGTAGGTAATAAGATGCTTTCTTTTAAAATCAGAATTTAATGAAGAATCATTTGAAAGTTCAATTAACTGCTCTTTTTCATTGATTGATAGTTTAGCTTCGTTGAAGGGATCTGCAATCTAGTTGTTCTCTTTTTCACATTTAGGGAAGTACTTATAAAAGGACACTTTAAGCCCTTCTAAGTGACTTACAAAATTCTCTTTCACGTTTTGGGGTAGGTGCAAGTCATCCTCAGATAAGACGTTATGCCGAGTTTCAGAAACTTCAGGCTGACCTCTTTCAATACACACGTTCCAAAAGTCCAATTTTATAATCATCGACTCAATTTCGTCAGTTACTTTGAATATACGAGACCTGACAATTAAGTTTGCAAACTTGTCATCATGCACTGACGTTGACAGCACTGTATAAACAACTCAGTGAGGTTTCATAACCTTGGTATATCTGTATCTCACAGCTGTGTTCATGTCCACTGTGGCGGTGTCTTGCTGAGTGGAGTTCATTATTGTTGTTGCATATTTTTGTGAGCCATTTCAAGAATGTCAGAGCTTGAATTAGAGCAATGAATAAACATTAAATTTCTTGTTAAACTTGATAAGAATGGAAGTGAAATCAGGGACATATTGGTCCAAGTTTATGATGATAATGCCATGAAGAAAACAGCAGTCTACAAATGGATTAAATGTTTTTCTGAGGGGAGAAAAAGTGTCACTGATGAAGAGAGGTCAGGGTGGCTAGTAACAAGCAGAACTGATGAAAATATTGCAAAAATTTATCGAATTGCTTGTGAACTTCATCAAATTGATGATTATGAGAAGCATAGCAGACCAAATAAACAGATCAATAGACAAACAGGAAAATCTTAACTGAAAATCTTGGCATGAGAAAAGTGTGTGCAAAAATGGTTCATAAGGAGCTCACTGATGAACAAAAACCAAAGAAGAGTTGAAGTTTGCCCAGACCTTTTGGAGAGGCAATACAATGTTTTGGGTCATGTTATTACTGGTATTGAAACATGAGTGTACCAATACGATCCTGAAACAATGAGGGGAAGTGCACAATGGAAGTCAGCCAATTCTCCATGACCACAATAGTTCTGTCAGTTTAAACCAAGAGTCAAAACAATGTTACTAACCTTTTTTGATTTCAGAATGTTCATTATAAATTTGTACCAATTGGACAAATAGTCAACCACAGGTCATTTTTATCTAACTTTTTCATGCAGACTTTTCAGCTTCCAAATAGTAAACTTGGTTGACTATTTGTCCTTTTTAATGAAATAACCACTAATTTTATTAAAAATACCTTCGTCTGTGGTACGCTCTGTCAATGGGTAACAAAGCAACAAGTTTTACTCCATTTCCTTTACTACCAAGTATATTGTGATGACAAGCAAAATAGATAAATTAACATCTACACTTTCATCAACCTGGATGGAAAAGAATTGACTTTTTCTAATTCTGCCTACTACTACAGCTTCAACATCGTCAGACATTCATCAAGACATTGTATTATTTGAAAAAGAGATAGTATTGCTTTTTGCAGACATGTTTTCCCCCAAACATACAAAAAATGGTATCCTTAATAAAAGGAGAAACTAAATTTTCAGCTATTGTGTGGTTTATACCACATTTCACTATGCGATAAGCAGTGTGGTATGAAGCCTCAACTGCATTCCCATCTTTTTTCTTTCCTGACATCCTGTTATTATGAAATAACAGTTGGTTACTTTTCTAAGCACCAACAATAATGTATTTATTTCTTTTTATACATAGGATGTTTAGTTTCTAAATGTTGCATGAATAGAGAGATTTTCATGCAACTGTTGGATATTTCCCCGCATACAACAAACAAAGACTTAGGACAGTCATCATCCCCTACATATGAAAACCCATATTTAAGGTACTTTTCAGAGTATTTCCTTTTCTTCTGTGTAGTATCTGAGGCACACACCTTTTTACTCTCTCCCTGTGTGAGTGTACTCATAACTGTGTACACATGTTGAGAAGCACTTGGCGACGAGTCATAATCCACATCAAGTTTAGGTTTTTTAACCACTCCTGTCTTCAACTGCTGATCCATCACTGACATGCTTAGAAATTACTGACAATAACTGAAGCTATGTTAAACATTAAATTAAAAAATCTACTTGAAAAGAATCATGATTAAAGACAATGCACTTTCTTTTACTCAGTCAATAACTAAACTGATCAAACAGTCTGGCTACGTATATATTTATATGTTTGGGGAAATTCTAGAAATGTCTCATATGGATTCTTCTGAAACTGTGCATAATGATTGGTAGAAGAGCAGTTTGGGGGAAGAGTTTCATAGCCACGCCCTCACCAATCATCATTCACTAATGTTATTTAATTTTGAAGTGCTATCATTAATGGTGAGTCAAACTTAACATTTATTGTTCCATAACTTATGTTTTGCATTTTAATACTTAACTTGTTTTTTTTTTTTTACCATTACTGATGGTTTTTGCGTATCCCTGAACGGCCCAGCGCATACCCCTAGGGTCCTATGCACCACTACTTGGGAACCGATGCTCTACACTCAGCATTTTGTGGAACTGTCAAACTGTATTCCTAAGTGGTTCCACCACTTCACATTCCCAACAACCATGTATGACAGTTCTAATTTCTTCATATGCTTCCTTTTGTCCTTGTTTAGATATTAAAACCCCAGCCCCACACCCCTTTGCCTCTATCCTAGTACGAATTTCTTTTGTGTCGTCTTCATCATGAGAGTCCCCACCCCTAGAGCTTTGCATCCCACATTTCTGGCATCTGAATTTTTCTCTTTTTTTAAGGTCATATAAGTATTAAAACTTAAAAATTGTTTTACTTACCATTTTGATATATTTGTGAAGGCGATAAAATGGGAGAAGATGTAGGGGATAGGTATTCATACTGGATCAGTCTATCATTCCTAAAAGTTGAGCAGATCAGTGCAATTGCTGTGTCTGTGAAGTGGTTGCCTTATAGTTGTGGGTGTTCTTTAAGATTATGCACCAGAGTTTTGCTTCTGGGCTAAATTACTTGGACCATATAGCATCCACTGAACTCATCTGGTCCCATATGAACTAACTTACCTTTTTGTTGTTATCTTACAGGTGCAAATTTCCAAAAATAACACTAAAAAGAAAAGGCCCAAATTTAGAAAAAGGAAGAGGTATGGTTTTTAAATTTAAAATTATTATAACATTGAAATATATATAAGATATAGTTATTATATGAAATTTTCCCAATTCTTGATTCTTCTTCTCTAGGGAAACATTGTGTTTAAATTTTCTAAAAGATTAATAAAATAAGTAGTAGTAAAGTATGGAGAAAGTTTTATGTTTATATAAATATATTGAATATGTTGAACCAGGACTTTCAGAGATTAATTTAACATCATATAAGCAACCAGATGAAAAGCAGACATTGTTTTTTGTTTGTTTAAAGTAGGTAGTGCAAACAGGCCTTTACAATGAACTAATAGGCCACTATTGACAAGTTTTAGCATTTATCATTGAACTGGCCACGTGCTTTATTTATTTATTTATTTTAATGAATGGTAATCAGTGCTATGTAAAAAGTCCTACTCAAAGACAAAGACTGACCTTAGTATGATGGTCCTTCTCTTCTTTGTCCTTTATTCAATAGTTGAATCATGGCATTTTTAAAAAGAACTTTTCATTGTCTTTTCTCAGTTTTACTTCCCAGTAACCTCATCAAATAGTAGGTGGTGTATCATAATTATCTCTATTTAAAAGATGAAGAATTTGTAACTTAGAAAAGTCGGTATCTTATGGTTGGAGAAGTGCTCTTGAATAAAAAATGTTTTCTGAATTAGTTCACCACATAGTGTTGTGGAAAAACATGGATTTTGCAGTTAGACAAAATTTAGTTCTGTCATATTGTCAATTTTTTCAATTTCTCAGAGCCTCAGTTTCTTTATAAAATGGAAGTAACAACTGCTTAGTAGTTTTTGCTGGGGAGGATCACATGAAAAAAAAACCTATGTAAGGTGCTTGGTATAGATAGTATTTTTCACCAAGTAAGAGCTTAAATAAAGATTATTCCCCTTTCACTTTTCACCGTATCAAGCTGTCTTAACAGCATACAACAACCCAGAAAAAGTACCTCAAGATAAAGAAATACACATTCATATCCTACAATTACCAGTGCATATACATGATGGTCATTTAAGTATACATGATTGATCTTTTGAACTAAATCTATCAAATTCTTTTTCTAGGAAAGCTGTTTTAAAATGCTGTTTTGAAAACATTTGTTCAGATGATGCTTTATCGAAGGAAAATATGGGTATGTGAAGGCTTGTCCTGCTTTTAGTTCTTTTACCTGTATTTAATTCTACCAAATGTAGTTGCAGTCCCTTGAAGAAAAAAAATGTTGTACCCATATATGTATCTGAGAAACATTAATGAGTTATTTTTGATATTGATTTACATACTAAGGATTTTCAATTGTCTTTAGGTTTCTATTTCCTTGAATAAAATTTTCTCTGGTTTTGTCATATATTTAATTAAAAAAATTAAACATTAGTGGTTGTGGGAAGAAATACCAGCATCAATACATTTCAATCCAGACCTCTCCTTTCCAAATTTATTGGGGTTGCAGGGGTGCCAAAGGGAGAGAAAGAAGAAAAATAGTAGCCTGGGGCTTCCAGCTGAATTAATTGCCATTAGTATTAGAACACAGTAGGGTGAATGTGGAATGCTGGGAGAAAGTTTTAGTTTTCAAGTGCTTTACTCTCTCTACATTTTCATTAGTCTTGAAAAGCAGGCAAATGCTTATTTGCAAGATGGAACTTTGGAAGCCATGCAAAGAGATTTCAAAGCACATTAAACCCCAAGAAGTTATTCATGCCATTCTCCCTCTCCCCTGTAGCCACCCCCAGATCTTATGGCACTGCATTTCAATTGGCTAAATAGACATTTATTTATAGTCTCATTAAAAAAAAAACTGCATGACAGGCAGAGGGAGGATGACGTAGCTATATTTTTTTAAAAAAACCCTTTTGTTTCTCTCCTAAGCCACTACAAAATTCTGTTGTTTCTATCCCTTCTTAAACTTATTCACCTGCTGCTTTCCTGCTAATTAAGGTGCCTTTTCTTGGCTATTTCGTCCCTTTGCATTACAAGATCAGTTCAGATATTCCCAAAGAAAGGCAAAGTCAGCTTCTCCCTGCACTGGGCTCCCACTAGGAGACCCTGGCACTGCAGCTGGGGGGCTCCATGCTGTGACCACTCTTTCCTCCAACTCACAAGCAGTACTGTGGAAGAAACCATGACAGCCAGGAGTCCGTTGCCAGGAAATGACTCTTCCATGTAAATGAGTGAATTCATCCCAGTACTTATCCATGGAAAGGGAAGCTTTTTCAGGAATCCACACTCTGCATGGCTCTAAAAGTCTCAATAGTTAATTGTTAAAATAGTTAGCCCAGTCTGTGTTTTACCCTTCTATCCCATTTTGGACACGTGAAGAGCAGAAACATCTAGTCCACTATGTTCTCTGCAAGAGCTGACTACTTCCTTAAAGAGTGGTGCTTTATCAATAGTTTAAACCTCCTGAAATATTTCACTCTCTACCCATATTTCTATGGATTCCTAGATCCAAGACTCTGAGATCTCTCATTTCTTAAGGTAGGATCAGCCCTAGATCAAGTAATAGAGGAAAATTATGTCATCTTCTTTTTGAATCTCTGGAAGCCCTCCTTTTTGGTCCTTCTTCCCTTACACTCCCGGTGCTGAAGTCTGCTGTTAGTCTACGGCCTCAGACTGGCTGCTCCTTTACAAGTCTGTTCTACTGATCGCCTCTCTCTCTCCTGCTTAGAGATCAGGAGGAAAGCTAATTAAGAGCAGTTACTTTACTTCCCAAGTATCAGTTTCTTCATCTGTAGTAAAGAGATGAAGTGGAAGCTTGCTTATCCAATCGGGAGAGGACCGTTTCTGGAAATTAATGGAAGCTGAGCAACCATTAAATAATTTAAACTAAGAAATAACTGTATGTGGAGCAGATTTGAATTTTTTTGAAAATTGCTACCAGAAATATTATGTATTGTATTTGTATTGATCCTATAACTCATTTCCCAGTTTTTAGGGACAAGAAAACCATCTATGATGATGAAATAATAATAGTAATCATAACCAATACTTACAACAATTACTGTGTAGCCTCACTGTTTTAAGTATTTCATATATATTTATTTAACCCTCAGAAGATCTATATGAGGGACATAAAATAGATATTATGTCTCCCATTTTATCAGTGGGTAAATTGAGGCACTTAGAAGGTTATTTGACTTTGCTAAGCAGATCACATAACTTCTTAAATTAAAGTATGCAGCTACTTCTTTGGTTGCTTTGAGTACCAGGAAACTTAAAGCTAAATTTATGTTTCTTTGGTATAGCACTGATAGTCGGTCTAAACATTTTAAAAATGTAATTATTACCCTGAATTGATTTTGGTTTCGTTTAGTCTTGGAGAGTTTTTGTCATTCGTTTCCTTGTATCACTATTTTCTTCTGGTAAATAGCCAATTTCTTTTTGGGGAGAGACAGTCTATAAAAGTTAAATTAAATAAAAGATTGACCTATTGCCCAGGACAAACTAATGAATGCTATATAGGAAAGGTTTGCATTATGGGGTAAGCCCTAGAGGAAGCACACGGGCCCTTGGGGCTTGGGGCTAGGAGGTAGAAGGGGTGACAGGGAGAAAGCTGGTATCTCACTACCCAAGTCAGGCTTTGCTTACAGACTCTTGACTTGGAGTTACCTTTCACTTCCAAGCTAAAAGGTATGGTTGGTCCTCATGCCCTTTTCCTGCAGAGCTCCATGCCTACTATTTCTGTTTGAGTCTCCAGGAATGGCGCTCTCTTCTTTACATTTCAGCCTTATTTTATTCATCTTTACATTTAAATTGTAATCACACAAAGGAATGTTTGTGTTTACTTAGAAACAAAATAAAACCAAGTACCTTTTTTTCCTCCTTCCCTTTCCCTTCTGTCAGAATGCCTTCAAAACTTCCACATTGAAATAGCCTTGCAAATTTGTTTAAGATGGAATTTCTTTTTAGTGCCAACCTAAACAGATAACCCAAACAGTAACCTCTTCATGTAAGGGAGAAAACAACTTTTTAAAACATTTAATGTATAAGTAAAGATTAAAGGAAACTTTATAAGTATACATTCGAATGCTTTTAAAATAGTGACTGATTTGTTGAGACAAACAGTAAAATTACTTATCAGTAATGGAAAAACAACACCGGTTTATTTTACAAAAATTTATTTTAAAAAACCAGCTATGGACTTGAGTATGAGATTTCTTTTCACTTTCTCTGAGTGATGGAGCAGCTAGCTGTAATGCGACCACTTTACTCTCAACAACAAATTCCAAGAAGTCAGGGAAACTACTGGATAATCAGTATTGATAGAAGATGATTGGTCACACAGTCAGCAAAGGCACTCACTCTTTCTCTGTCTTTGGAAGATACCATTCACCAATTTTGAAAACCTAGTTTGTATATTACAATAACTAGTATATCTTGAGAATTATTTTTGGACTCTATCAATTTATAATATAAGAGTACTTATTTGGAAAGGGAAATCTATCATTGCTCTGGAAGCAGAATCAGTCAAGTTGGTGTTTTGAACCCTGGTTGATTTATGAAGTCATTCATTACTTTGTCTACCCTTTGATCAAAAAGCAGTGTACATATTTTTTCTGATCACTTGAGAACAGAGAGCCTATAATGTCATTCAGCAATGACATTCATTATCATAAATTGATTATATTTTAGTGAAGCTTTAGAAATATAAAGATGTTTGTGTGCCATTTTTCCTTTACAGCATAGTTCAAAATCCATCTCCTCAGTAGTGCATTAAATGTCAGCATCACTATCCATAGACTCAGAATGTAAAGTAGGAAAACAAAACATCAGTGAGTATTACTGAGGAATCAGTGTGAAGATAACCACCAATAGTGGTTAAGTGATATTACTAGGTTACTATGTCAGAAGTCTGTTATAAAGCGAGGCTGATTTTATAAATAACATTGCTTCAAGAAAAATGTACATTCCTCTAGGAAATTCTGATTCAGTAGATATAGGGTTGCTTTCATATTTTTAGATAAACTTTGCAGGTGATGCTTATGCCCATCACATTTTGAATACCATTGTTCTAGAATGCAGTTGTTCATACTCAGTAATCTTAGGCTTTAACAATTACCATAGAACACAGATCTATGTGGATACAACTAATATGTCAATTATAGTATTTGTTTGTTTTGTTTTTGAACATAAGAACTAGTTCTAAAGTGTGGAATGGCTTATCAAAAGCTGCTTTAAAACTGTTTTGTAAGTTTTCTGTACAGAAAAACCTAAGACGGGCTCGGAAGAGATGAGCTCCAAGATGGCTCATTGGTTTATGCTTTTTCTCTTGAGTCCTAGCCCTTAGTAGGCACACACTAAATATTTGTTGATTTATTATAAAAGTGCTTGGGACAAGCAATAAATATTGACAGAAAATCTCTTTTTGTAGACAAAAACTATAATGCAAAAAATATAAATTAAAAATTGTTTTCCCTATACTGTCAGGACAACCAAGAAAGGAGAACTTTCTATTTAATAATCTCCTATGACTTTTATTTAACATTGTTATTTAATAACCACTATTTTATCAGAATTTTAAGATTTTCTTAGAGTAATAGGTAAGAGAAAATTATCAACAAATATGATACTACAATATGGATTTGTTTAAACTATAGGAAAGGTAGCACTGCATAAAACTTTTCACATTAATAATCCCTTTTTTTTTTACCTTGTAACATGCTAACTTTAAAAGGATCCCTGTTTGTGTGTGTGTGTGTATGTGTGAGAGAGAGAGAGAGAGAGAGAGAGAGAGAGAGAGAGAGAGAGATAGTCTTCCTAAATATTATTAATCATAAAAATTTCAGTTACATTAAAAATAAATGTTATTACTGAGAAGCACCTTGCTTCCATATTCAGTGATAATATTTTAGTTCTCAGGTCTGTGTCCTACTTGGTCTATTTTCTATGAATTTTCAGCTACTCTACCTACTATGATTTTTGGTTAGCTGCCAATGAACGGTGGATAATAGAAGGTAATATGTCAGATTTTTGTAACCAGAATTGAAAGTGATGGGATGTGTATTCATCACCTTTCTCTTTGAATCCTGTTGACTTTGGAAGGACTTCTCAAATGCTCCATCCGTTATGAAGGATAGCAGGCCACACATGGCTGCCTTTCCTTGATCTTTATTTCAGTAAGACTATACATGAAATGAAAATATTTGTTTTATTTAAGTCAGGAATTCAGTTGCATACTATTAATCAGTAGTTGAGCCTATAGAGTTAAAAAAAAAGCATTTATTTTTTTTGGTGGGGAATGTTATTTTATCTCAGTAAGTTCAGTGAATTACCAGATTTTTTGCTTATATATTTACGAGATCTGACAATTAAGTTCCTGAACCTACCACTGTGCACTTACATTGACAGCACTGTACAAACAACTCAGTAAGGTTCCATAACCTGGGTATGTCTGTGTCACACAGCTGTGTTCCTGTCCACATGTGGGGTGAATTGCTGAGTGGCATTCATTGTTGTTGCCTGTTTTTGTGTGATGTTGTGAGAAGGTCAAAGCTTGAATTAGAGCAATGAACAAATGTTAAATTTTTTGTTAAATTTGGCAAGAATGGCAGTGAAATCAGGGACATGTTAGTCCAAATTTATGGGATAATGCCATGAAGATAACAGCAGTATACTAAATAGATTACACATTTTTCTGAGGAGAGAGAAAGTGTCACTGATGAAGAGAGTTCAGGGCAGTGAGTAATGAGTAGAACTGATGAAAATATTGCAAAAATTCATCTAATTGTGCGTCAGAATCATTGGCTGACTGTGAGAAGCATAGGGACCAAGTAAACATAGACAGAGAAACAGTTAGGAAAACCTTAACTGAAAATCTTGGCATGAGAAAGATGTGTGCACAAATGGTCCTGAAGGAGCTCACTGATGAACAAAAAGCAAAGAGGAGTTAGTTTGCCAAGACCTTTTGGAGAGGCAAGACGGTGTTTTGGGCTGTGTTATTACTGGTGATAAAACGTGGGTGTACCAATATGACCCTAAAACAAAGCATCAAATAGTGCACAATGGAAGTCGGCCAATTCTTCATGACAAGACGTTATGTCAATCCAAATCAAGAGTCCAAACAATGTTGCTAACCTTTTATTATATCAGAGCAATTGTTTATTCTGAATTTCTACCAACTGGACAAATAGTCAACGCAGTTTACTATTTGAAAGTGCTGAAAAGGCTGCATGAAAAATGACCTGAACTTTGCACGAACAACTCATGGCTCTTGCATCATGACAATGCGCCAGCTCACCTGGCACTGTGTGTGAGAGAGTTTTTAGCCTGTAAACAAGTAACTGTACTGGAACACCCTCCCAACTCACCTGGTCTGGCCTCCAGTGACTTTTATCTTTACTCAAAGATAAAGGAAATGTTGAAAGGAAGATATTTTGATGACATTTAGGACATCAAGTGTAATATGACAATAACTCTGATGGCCATTCCAAAAAAAGAGTTCCAAAATGGCTTTGAAGGGTGGACTAGGCATTGACATCAGTGCATAGCTTCCCAAGGGAAGTCATCGAGGGTGACAGATGTGGTGATATTCAGCAATGAGGTATGTAGCACTTTTTCTAGGATGAGTTTGTGTACTTAATTGTCAGACCTTGTATATCTAGCGCACACACACAACTTTTATAAGTGTGTGTGTGTGTTTTTTTTCATATCAGATCAGGCAGATAAAATGTGTTGATGGTTGGATTAGGAACAAAAGAGCCTTTGTCTAACCTAACCATTTAATTACATGGCTGCCCCCTTTAAACAGTAGTTTTATTAGTTTATTGCAGGGCTTGGCAAACTGTGGCCCACAGTCCTACCAGTTACTATGTGTTTTTTTTTTAAATGAAGTTTTTATGGAATATAGGCCCTCTTACTTGTTTATGTACAAGTTTGCAGTTTACACTACAATAGGAGAATTGAGTATTTGTGACAGAGACCATCTGGGCCACAAAGCCTGAAATATTTACTCTCTGGCCCTTCACAGAAAAAATTTGCTTACCCCTGGTCTATAAATAACATAATTTAGTTGGGTGTCCTTGGCTCCTGATTTAAAAACAAAAGAAAGCAAAATTCTAGTGAGCTTTTGTTGTTTTGGTGATACTTTATCATCTACACATAGCAAGCATGTCACCTACATTTTAAAGGAATAATTATAAAATATTCACCTAGAAATCCATAATAATTTTGCATCAAGCAGAGACTATATGTGAAAATTATACAAATTATTTATTTTTTATATTGTAACATTTAGAAGGTTTCCTCTTTTGGAGTGGTTAATACTATGCATTAGATTGAATTAATTAAGATGTAGCATTTTTTACTATATTAATGATGTTTCTTTAGTTGTCTCTGAGACAGAAGTATTACTGAAAGAGCTGGAAGAAATGCTACAGCAAGCTCTAGAACCCACAGCAACACCTGATGCATCTGAAGAGGAAATTGGAGCAGAAATAAATACAAGAGAAAAGGTAGTATTGATAGTGATTATCAGGCCTAAATAGCAATATTCAAATTCTTTAAATGCCAGAAATTATTCCTGGATATACGTTTTAATTATGTGGGAAACTTTTTTTTCCCTCACTTCTCAAATCCTAGCCCTTGATTATCATGAACTGAATAATAAACTCGTAACCTGTTGAGAAATCAGAATGCATCCCTCAATTTTTGAAGAAATATCTGTGTTTTAGCAGAGGAGCTCTTCTGTTTTAAATCTTTGAGGTGGGAGAGAAGATAGAGGGGGCTCACGTCCTTGAGGAAGTGGCCCTGCAGGAGGGTGCTCCCCTACTGCTGATCCTTTCAGCTGGGAGGAGGGACCAGCATAGAAGCAGCTCACTGGGAAGTCTGCCCTGTCTTCTGCACAGGGAGAACCTCTACAGGGACCCCATTAAGAAAATACCAGGGGTGGAATTTTTTATTGGAACATGTTTTACCATTCATATCTAGATTTGTCCTTTTTCTCTTTTGACCAATTGTGTTGGTCTGAGTAAGGCCATGTGTGCTTCCTTTATTCAGTACTTATATAGGACAACATGAATTGGTTGACAAATTGTTCAGCACATTAGCTCTGTGTTCTGCAGATAAAATGAGGGTACAAGCCCAGGTCCTTAATACAGAGCAGCAATGTGGTAGATGTGAGAAAAAGAAGTCATAAGGCAGATACTTCCACAGGCAGGACAGCTATTCCCTGAGTAGTTAGGAGGAAAAATGGCAGTGAGGATCATGTGTCCATAAGGTTTCATTTATTCTCTCATTTATTCATTTAGGTATATAATGATCCTAGAGTCAAGAGAGCATAGCGTTAGGAGCACTGGTTCTAGAAAATAATGCCTGTGCCCCTTGCTGGTCTTGCCACTGGAGACTTGTGTAATTTGGCAAAGTTGCTTATCACTTGCCTCAGAGGATTGTTTTGAAGGTTAAATAAGGCAAACTGGGAAAAGTGCTTTGCATAGTAACTGACATCTAAGGTTAGCTATTATTACAGATGAGAATTGGCAATGGCAGTCACTAGAGAATAAATGCTAAGATTTCCTTACTTTTCCCACATTCTCACTTTGACTAACTACGCATCCACAAGTCTGTCTATTCTCAGATGCAGAAAAAGGTGGATTTGTAAATGGACAAGGTGGTTTACATACTTTGACAGGCTGCCCAATTGCATCATTTCCTTCAGAACTTGACCAAAAATAGATGATTCTCAAACATCTCCCTTTATTGAGTTAGAAATCATGAAATACAGAATTTACATTCAAGGAGATCAGTGTGTTAAAAGAAAATAAAATTAATGTTACAAACTATTACTCATTTGAAAAACATGGTAGTTTTCTTAACTAGCACCAGCAATACTAGCTCGTACTTGAATTTGCATCGGTTATAAATACTATTTTTTCATTCAGAGTTCTTTTAAACTTGTTTTCTGTGTGTGTGAGTGTATACATACATACACATATAGATAGATACACATACATATATATACACATACACGCACACATATATGAGTGTTGTTTTAAAGAATCCACCCTCAAATGCCTCCAGTTTTCATATTACATTACAGATACTTTCTGGACAGCCCTCATATATATCTTACCTTTTGTGTAACAGAATCTACAGATTGGTGACATATCTTATATATAATTAATATACAATTATTTCTTTTCTAGTAAATATCTGTATTGCTTGAGCCCATATAGTTAGTTTTGTGCAGTGTTTATTCAATTTTTGCAGTTTGTCTTTTCAAAAATACAGCCAGGTTGATTTTTATGGAGATGTCGTGGAGCTTTTACAGTCACAGAATTGGTTTCTCTTTTTGCCATATAACTAGTAACTTGATAAAACAGGAAATTCCTTCTGATTTCTATATTTTAAGGTAAAAACATAGTTTTAATACATCACCAAGGAGGAGCTTGCTTTCTGTTTTAAATTTTTGCAATATTATATGCTTTCAAAAGACATTAAGGAATTGTAAAAATGGACCATTTTAACTTGCTGGCAGTCAGGTGAGTGCCTCCTGCTGACTGGTTTATAAGCCACTTCCCACTCGGAGCTTTAGAAGCCTGGCATTCACACCAGGTTCAGGATATTTAGGGCCTGTTCACTTTTCAATGAGGAAAATAGCAATGAAACCAACTGTCAAAACTGTAGCAATTTCCAATTTAAAATTAAAGCAATGATCACTTCAGGGACACCTTTTTTTTGTTCCTTTACATAGTAGGAGAAATTAATAAGTCTTCCAAAGGTAACTCCACTTAAAATGGGAAATGTGTTTTGTTTTTAGGAGAAAATGGCCTCTTAAAAGCTAATACACCAAAAAGATTCACCTGATAATTTTAACTTTTGAGCATGTTTATTCTCTGAGCAGATATTGTTTGAACTATTTTCAAAGTTGTAAATTTGGTGATGTTTTCATCATTCATTTCACATGTGAGTTTTCAGGTTGATTTCTCTCAAGCATTTGTACCAGTGGATGAGAGTAGCAACTGAAAAAAGAAAGCATACACACATGGATAATCAAAATTCATTTCTATTTGTCATCGAAATACTTTATGAGATTATTTTGCTCCCTAATTACATTCTTCTTTCCCCAGTGTTAGCACTGGCTGACATGCCTCGGCTTGGCCAGCAGTGGGAGGAAATTAATTTCAGAATTTTATAAAATCCATCAGAATAATTCACAAATTAGATAATCCATATGCAAATAAGACAGTTTATTGAATAATTATTTGTATTAAAAGTACATTTTTGATATATAAAAAAACTTACATGAACAACGTGTATATCCTTTTTTTCTTCCCATGATTTTCATCCCAAAGTTAACTCTACCTTTAACAAACTGTGTATATGTTTGCATTGTTTTTACTAGTGTCCTATACAACTAAGCTGGAGAGAACTATCACTATTCATAAGTAATAAAGATGCTTATAAGAAGATGACCACAGAAAATGTGACTAAAACTGTTTTGTGTATTTTCTATAATTACAATTTTAAAAATATACTAATATAGAAAACTCACAGAACTAAAATGATCACATTTTTCAAAGCATAAAATTAAAACTGAAAATTTGTAATGTTGGGGAATAGAGACAAGACCTAAATAGTAAGTTATTATTATATGAAAACATTTACTATACATTATACTATATATGGGGATCTTTATTTGACCACCAGCATTACAGAAAACTTCGCATAACTGCTATGGCTTGAGGAGTTACTACTTTATGTTTTGTTCAAATAATTAAACCTGGTCTTTAAGTAAATTTCATGTAGTTCTGATGAATTGCATCATTATTTTTACAGTTACCGAAAGGCAGCCCTGAAGCTTCCGCAGACAGTCCACTTGAAAACCACTGTGAAGACGACTATCTTGTAATTGATGGGATAAAACTAAACGCTGAGGAATGCATTGAAAACATAACTAGCAAGTTTAAAGAAATAGATGCTTTGATGTCTGAATTTTAGGGCATGATAGATATTTTCAAAAGTTAATTATAAAAACATTTACATCTTTGTGTTTTCCTAAAGTCAAAACCTTAAAAATATTTAGTGAACTAGATATTTAATATACTAAAGTTGATCATTCTAATAATGTTCTACTTTATATTTTGAAAATATCCATTGTTTTGAGAGGTAATCAAATGTATCTAAGTTGGTGTTAAAATTTTAGAATTTCAGAAACCCTGATATTTGTTTATTTTTTTTCTTGTTTGTCCTAATTTTAAAATGGTTTGTGAAACTTAAATTCACAAATGCATGTTTTACAATAACTATTTAAGCCCTTTATTCAAATATGGCTGTTAAAATGTCTGTCAAGGCTATTGTAATTCTTCCAGATAATTCAAATCCAATATACTTAGAGAATGTGTATTTAGTAGTGGAATTAAAGCTAGTACAAAAATAAAAGGAAATATAAAAAATGGTTGTATAATAGAATTGGAGCTTTTCTTTATAAAATGTCAATTTTCTTTTAATATTGGATTAAACAATTAATTTAACCACAGATCCCCAAACTGACTAACAGTGTCTGTGGGGGGGTTCTTTGGGAGATCTGAACCCTTGACCCTTCCCCACTGAATCAGTGTCTCTGGAGATGAGGATGGGGAAATGTAATAAAAAATATATAAGTTTACCATGTTCACTATAAAACAAATAAAACAATATAGAAAATAGAAATTACATCATGCAATACCAACTCTCTTAACATCCATCCTAAAACCCCACTCCTTAAGGATTGCCTTGAATAGTTTTAGTGGACGTCCTTCTAGATCATGCTCTGTACACATCAAAATGTGTGTGTGTGCACATCCATCTCTAGTTCCTGCTCTGGCTCCCCTTCTCTATGCCTGGCTCTCCCTGGGAACATGGGGTGGGAAAAGGACATTCTGAGGACATAAAAACAAAAGCCAGTGCTTGAGAAGAAAAGAAAAAGCAGGAAAGCTTCTGGGACCTGCTTTTAGTTGAATTAGCTGGAGAGGCGTGATGATGATAAGGGAACTCACAGCAGGTTAGGAGGACTGTGTACACAGGCTAAGGAGCTTTGAACTGTAGGGACCAAGTGAAGAGTTTTAAACAGCGGGATCCCTTTTGCAATTCAGAAAGGCCCCACTAGCAGCAGTGTGGAGAATGTAGTGAGGGGGTCACGCCAGAGTTTGGAGACCAGTTAGGAGGCTACTGTGGGAATTCAGTTGTGAGGTTATGAGAGCCTGCTGGTGCTCTGATGGAGAAAATTAGATAGATTGAAGCTATTGACATCAATGGATTATTAGGATTTAGAGATTGGGTATAGGGATGAGACAGTGAGGGGAGTCAGGGACAACTCCGGGTTTCTTGTATTCACAGTGTTGTTTACTGAGGTAGGACCACATGCAAATTAGAAATGTGGGACAAATATCTAGTTGGGCCAAATTGTGTGAGTTCAGCAGAGATTCTAAAATATCCATGTTATGATGAAATCTGCATTTTGATGCCACTCTAAGAATCAGAGTGACTAGAATAGTTTCTCAACACATCATATTTAAATTCTAAGTGGTATAAAACAGGGAAGATGAAGTTTCCCCTTTAAGTTCCAGCTGAATTGACTCCACAGCATGTAAGAAAAACTCACCCCCTTTTTTTGGCAATAAGATTTTATATTTATAGAATGTAAGACATCTCAAGAAGTAATTAATCTCATTTTTCACTACTGCTTAGGATCAACTATAAAGTGACTACAATCATATTTGAAGGACTTTATCCACAATTTATGTGTTTGATATAAACACCCATGTAGCAGATCAGGTAGATCACTTGCAGCTAATTCCTCTTGGTAGAGCAGCTCGGGCTCATCAGAGTCAGATTATGTAGATCGAATACAGAAATTTCCAGATTGAATTTATCTCTGCCATGTTTTGAATTGTAGAAGTCTGGAATTTCCTCTGAAGACTTTGTGTACTTGAGCAGTTCAAATGGTTCTGAGAGCAAATATTTGAGTTGGTCCTGTCTTCAGAGAACTGCAGTCTCCTTCCAAGAACAGGCTAGGGAAGCCTCTATCCATATGAGAATCCAGGCTTTCAAATTTTCAGATAGACAGGGTTGAAGGAGCAGTCCACTAACATCTTTGTTCTCAGGGCTGAGAACATGCCTTGTTGGCAAACCCTCCCTTTTGGTATATCTCACGTTGAGAGTCAGGCCATCTAACAGAGACCAGAACACAGCAGTGGGACTGTGGGAATGGAACACCTGCCTTCAGATCTGGTGCTGCCATCTGTTAGCTGGGAGACCTGAGGCAAGTTATTTAACTTCTCTGAGCTGAGGCTTGTGTTTCTTCTTGTTTTGTTTTGTTTTGTTTTTTCATCTGAAAAGTAGAGTTTGTTGTGAAAGGAAACATTAATATACATATCGCGAGTATAACAATTGTAATGTGGAAAACTGCAAGTTATAACTCTGATTATTGTTGATTGAGAGCATATCTCTTCTGACTGCCCCTGCCATGTCTATTCTATGACTGCAGATCGAACAGGCTCCTTTCAACAGAACCTGAGGTGACACACCTTCTGGGGGACATGTGATGAGCTGACTCCTAGGTCAGGCCTAGAGGTGGCAGTACCATACATTTATAACTAGAATATCTTCCTAGACCCAAAGGGGAACATCATAAGGAAATTATGTCTGCCCACCAAGGAAAGTTAAATTCTAAGGACACTGTTTATACCAAGTTATACCAAGTTTGATGTGTAAGGTATAAGGCAGTATGTCAGGGCCTTCTGCCCAATTATTTGGATTGAAATAAGCACCATTCTTTGTCCAGTTTGAGGAGTGTTGGACTGATCTTTGGAATGAGTTGGGTAAAATCTTCCTGTCTACAGTCTTTGTGAACTTATGGAAGGTCCAATTCCATTGGAAGCTGAGTCCCAGTTAGATCTGGAGACCCTGGAGTGCTGAGCACCAAAGCCAGCTCCCTATCCCAGGAAGTCTTGGTCCATTGCCCCATGCTAGAAGCTGAATTTATGCAGGAATTTCCAGTAGTAAGAGGTTTAACTCTGTCTTTATTAGAGACAGGATGTGTACTTCTGATGTGTTAGTCTCTTGTTGCAACCAGTGAAATATAGAGGGAAATATGCCTGTGTGCTTGCAAAAGTCTGTCTTGTCTACAGCCTTGAATTTACTGGCTCTGCAGTGGAGGGTAATGGGCTCATACAGTTTTAATCCATTCATTAATAGATCAAGGAATTATAAAAACTTTGTAAATCGGTCTAGAACCTTTGTGGGAAAAAATTGGTGGTTACCTCTTTCTAGAGGAACCTTTCATTCATGAACCTGATATGAGCTGTGTAGTGCTCTTTATGGAACCAAACCATTCTACCATTCATGCTTCTACTAAACAGCTGGTGCCTTTCTTCACTGCATCATTTTCCTGGTCCTATCATGGTCAGGGTGTATTTCCCTGTGACTTTGGGCTAGGCCTCTTGCTTTGATCAATGACATACGGCTGAAGTGATAGTACCAATTTTTAGTCAAGGCCTAAAGAGAGTTTGAGTGTTTTTTCTTTTCTTCTTATACCATTGCCTTGAGAAGTTCATGCCCCAGAATGACCTCTGGTTCAGGGAAGATGAAAGACCATGGACAAGACCCAGACCTAAGACCTGCAGAATGAAGCAGAGCTGTCCCAGGTGATCTGTGGATCCATAGAATAAAGTATTGTCTTTAGCCACTGAAGTGTTGCAGTGGTTTGTTAAGTAGCTTATTGTGGCAATAGTTAACTGATACACTTGGCCTCTGAGTTCCAGCAAAAATTTCACAGATCTGTTGTGGCAGCTTTCCAGCTGTCCCTGGCCCATGGGATGTTTTCTTCTCAGGTGGAACCACTGTGAAAATTGTCTTGCCTCCTTGGTTGCACCCAGAGTGCTAGATGACCTTCCCAGCTTTGTCTGGATCTGGCCCAGACTGGCCCCCAGTGGTGGGGCTCAGCCCATTCTCTGCTCAGCCCCAGTGGTGAGTTTTATTGTAAGCTGCTTTAGATGGCTTTAACAAGGAGGAAGCAGACAAAGGGATATTATAAATAAATAGGGTACCAACACCATCCAACTTATTGCTAGGGTTCATAAGAGTGGGTCACTTCTTTAGTATTTTTAAGCTCTGTAATAATCACTTAGAGTGGAGATACACCCGTAATGGAGGAATGTCTCATTTCATAAGTTAAAGTATGCGTGTACTTCTACTACCTTTCCGTTCCCCGTGCTTCTGTTAGCACTTTGGTGTTTTGTGTCATGGGATTTTGAGTTGCATTATCTGAGTTTGGGTCCATATTTTGCTTACTAACCTGTCTAAATCATGATTGTATCGTTAAATGGAAGGACCAGAATTTGAGTACATTTCTATCTGGTTCCAGATCTGATGCTCTGTATTACTATCTATGTTGTTTAATAATCAGGTTACTGGTTAGGTGGTGGAATGACCATTTAATTTCCTCATATGTAAAATAGGGATGGAACTATCTAAAGAAAGGCATTGTTGCGAGGAGTAAATGAGATATTTTAAGTACTTTATAACAATCGATTATATGAGTATCTTCCATTTACTCTTTTAGGAGGAAACAGTATGTGTGTAAGTACATTGCAAATAATAATTACTAAGATAATTATACATTTGAAATGATCACATGTCTTATTCTTACTTCATCTACTAGTAATCAATATCAAAATTCCTTGTTTTTCTTTTTAAAAATTAATCTTTGGAAACCATATTTGGCAGCGTTATGATCTTCTTTCTGGTGACTTTGTTAATGTAATGTCTGTCTTTTAAGGGACATCTCACTGTTGGATTTTAGGAATGATTTTAAATCACCTTGCTTTTTCTTCACAGACACACAGTTAAAAAGAGAAAGCGGTGGAGTGGGGGGAATCTTAACATTTATGAGTAGTGGCAGGATTGTCTGTCTTTTGGGATGTGTCCCAGTAGATGTGTCGTTCTTATAAGCATGGCTTCCTTCAGCAAGTTAGAATTTAGGTCCTGGATCCAAAGACCTTTTGAAAGCCAGGAAGCTCACCAAAATATTTGACCAAAAGTAGTGTCTGTTTTAGCAGTGACACTTGCTTATTGTGACATGCAATTAAATTGCATAAATTTAAAATACTATAAAACAACTCCCTTGTGGAGGGGGAAAAAGCAGAGAGGAAACTGTGAACGTGGCCATCTCCCTCTCTTCTTAAAATCTGTTGGTAGAAGCATGTAAACAAATACAGGTAGTTCTCAAAGCAGAAAGTACATTTGCAAATTGAGTGCCTGAAAGTAGAAGGTCATTCTCTTCCCAGATATCTAAGCGTCAGTAGTTACAAAATCCGTGAATACAATTCCTTCAGTCTCAGGTGTCCCCTGCCAGAGGTGAGAAACCACCTCAGAGTCTGAGGTCAGCAGACAGCTGATCATGGAGGGAGTTAAACCCGAAGTAAGGCTCCCCTCCAAGCCCCTCCTTTGGTCTCTCTTGCCTGGTGGAGAGGGTCAGTGACAATGATACCTGACATTTAAACCCCACTTGGTCTTGGCCTGAGGGGACTCTCTGCTTCAGCCAGCACAGTTAGATCAGACCCCAAATATACCATATGACCACCATTTCCCCTCTTGTCTTCCTGCTTAGTTGCCTGGCTGCAACCCACGTTCCTCCGTTCCTCTATGACCGCCATACCTCTCCCTCCTACTGTGGATCAAGCCGAGATGTGGAGGCATGGGTTGTGAGGTTTGCAAGGGACACTTGTCTTGGATGGTAATTCTAAGTCAGTCAGCAAGCTTTCAGAGCCCCTTCACTGCGGGGGGATATGGCGCTGCTTCCTCGGGGTAAGGGGCTGGCCCAGCAGGTCCTTCTCACCCTCCCCTCTGGACACCTGGCCACGTCTCTCAGCAGCAGCTGTTCTCAGGCAGTTCCAGAGCTGGAAATGACCTTATCTGCGAGGGGGCATGTCAGTGTATGACAGTGTGTAAAAGTGCGGATCATTTGGAAATTGGGATCCAACCTTATGAGATTATGTGTTAAGTACTTACGGTTAAGTCCTAGGATGAAGATATGAAAGCAGAATGAGTTTAATTCTGATAGCAGAACAGCCTGATGGAGACATTTTATTAATGCCTTCATTTGATACTGTGGGCTGGGTTTTGTGCTAGGCACTACTAATCTAACAGTGAACAAGATGTACTTGACCTTCGACCCTATCAAAGTGATACTGACTTTGGTCAAGTTGCTTTAGCCTCTCTGTGCCTCATGTTCCTTACCTGAAAATTGGGATGATGGCGATGATAATGATGATAATGGTCATAGCAATACTAATGTTTTAGAGTTGTTGACCAGAATAAAATGAGTTAAGACACACAAAACACCTAGTGAAATGCCTGGCACATTGCATGTTATGTAACTATTATTACCATTTTATAGTCTAGTTGGAAAGAGAGACCTGTGATGTAACACCAGAACTTGAGGGTATTAATAGAAGAGTGAGCTGGCTGGAGAGGATGAAGGTCACAGGCTGAACAAAGCACAGAGGTCAGAAAAGCAGGAACAGCAAACACCTACCCAGAGTAAGCAGAGTGCAGGGGGTGGAGCACATGACAGGAAGAATATTGGGGTTCAAGATAGCAGGCAGATTGGGCTCTGCTCAAAGAAAGCCTTGTATATCACACGAACGGGGCCGCCCTTCATTCCCCTGGGAGCAGGTTATACGGTAAAGAAGAGCAATGATCACGAGAAACTACTGGTTTAAACACCCAAGGGCACTGGTGCTGACTGGCTTGGAATCAGCCTTTTCTTTGATTTGCATGGATGCAGAAGGTGGGAGGGGACAGCAGGCAGACATTACTATGCCAGCCTGTGCCCCTGTGTCTGAGGAAATCCGTGCCCTGATGTTAGCTCATGTCAACTTCCACAGCGAGCGCCTTAAGGTTGCCAGCAGGCAGCCGGGGACTGGAAGGTTAGGTGTCTCCGTGAAGTCTTATTAAACTCTCAGCTGCCTGGAAATAATGCACCACAGCTGCAGCGCTGTAAATGGCAGAAAGGTTACAGGTAGATACTTTCATTTGTCCTCCATGAAAGCTTAATATCATTTCCTTCTGTTCAAGTCAACTTATAAACCTCATTACTTCAAGTTCATCGGGTTGTAGAGCAGCCTTTTTGATTTTACTGTGCTCGCAGAATCATGTTGGGGAAGAGCTAATGCATTTTTAACCAACTTCAGCAATTTCAAGCTCTTCGGTGCTGTAGCATATTAATATGATTGTTGGTAATTCTCTAAGAGAGCTATCTGTGTCAGGAGGGATTGCTGCTATTGCTCTGCGAGTTCCAGGAGATGGGGGCTACCTGTCCTTACCCTCTGTGATCCCCCCCAGCCTGTAACACAGTGCCTTGCACTGGTTAGAGCATCAGTTCTATTTTTATATTGATTTCAAACTTTCTTCCAATCTACTCTATTCAAAAATGTTTTCTGATGAGTTTTATACTCAAACACCATTGGTTTGAACATAAACGTAGTGGTTGTAGTAAATAGGTACTTTTGAAAGCACATAGGGAATATCACTAACACAATTGTTTACATTGTTTTTTTCTCTTAACTGTATATTGTGCACATATTTTCCTGCCATAAAATGTTGTCCTACAACATGATTTTTAATGATTGCTTATTATTTTATTGTATTTATATTTATAAAATGAAATACTCTCTTGATGAACATTTCATTTGTTTTCATGTTTCCACAATTATAAAGCACTTTGTTATGAACATTCTTATCATTCCATCTTTGTGAACATTTTTTTTTTCAAGTCATTCCTAGAGGAAAAATTAATAAGTAAGAGCATGTACACAGTTGTAGGGCTGTTTATGTCTATGATTTATTATCTTCCAGCAGAGGTACGACAATGCCTGTTTCTCTGCTAGACTGGGGTTTGGTTTCTACTTGAATTTCATGCCACTTATAACAGTGCATTGATTTAATCTTTGTCTTAAAGATCATTGACTAAATGATTATGCAATAGTAGTTTTTTCCCTTAATTCCTTAGAAAGGGATGAAAATTAGCATTAACATAGGCCATAGCCTTGGACCTGAAAGTGACTGAGATAAGAATAATAAATCAGGCAATGGACAGGGAGAAGAGAAATGTTAAAAGAAACAATGGTCATTTGATTTAGAAACTAAATGTCCTATTGCTCTACTATTGTGACATATACTAGTAGAGAGTCATAGGGCTGAAAAATGTATTGGTGAACAGATACATTTAAAACTCTAGGAAGCTATTTTGCAGTGTGGGCAGGGAAATAGAGGTGCTTTGGAGAATAAGATCAGTTTCTACTGATTAATTTTAGTAAGGTGGTCATGTGGCTTTCCTTCATGAGTTATAATCATGATTGGTGAATTTTTTGATGTTAGAATACTTACCTGATTATTTCCAAAATCCACCTTTCTTGTATTAAGTTGAAGTCAATTGTGAGAGCATAAAGACTATTTTTCATCCATATACATGATTGTACTTTTTTTCACTCAATGATTAGGTTTAACGGTGAAAACTCTGCCCGGTAAAAAGAACATTCAATTTGTCACAGTATAATATTTTATGTATTTGTAATTTCTGTTGTTAGCGCCTAGAGAAAAACTGGCTTTGGATGATGGTTCTTGCCCCTCTGGACAAAATATTTAAATTTATTCAAACAACAGTTGCTCCAAAATTTTTACCTTACACATAATGGACTGTGAGTACCTCCTTCCCAGGGTTGGAGTTTTGTTCATAATCCCTGGACCTAACACAGCAAGCAAGGGCTTAATAAATAATTGTTTATAAATATTTTTTTAACAAATAAATATTTGCTGAACAAATGAATGAATAAAATTTATGTTATAAGAGTATCTGGAACAAACACCCTTGACCAGATAAGCATTAAATTTGCCATCTAACTTAGCCTTTATAATTATATAAGTCCAAGTTCTCAAACTAATTGAATCCTGAATGTTTTCACAGTTTTAACAATTACACTTGGGTATGTATGCTTCATTACATTTTCATGAGCGTGGAGCCAGTCTCCAAGAGAACTCTTACCTTCTGGTATTCATACTCTTGTGTGGTCCCCTTCCACATTGAGTAGGATGCACCTGTGTGATCATTAAGGTATCACAAACATGACAGAGTGTGGCCTCCAAGCCTCAGTCAGAAAAGACATTGTAGCTTCCACTTTGCTCTCCTTTGGATCACTCATCTGGAAGAGCCCAACTGCACATCATGAGGACACTCAAGTGGAACCTCCAGAGAGGTGTCTATGGTGTGGAACTGAAGCCTCCTGCCCCAGCCAGCACTAACTTGACAGCCATGTGAGTGAGCTCTTTGGAAGTGACCCACCAGCTCCTGCCATGGCTTCAGATGACCCAGCCCCACCCAATAATATCTTGACTACAGCCTCATGAGACACTCAGAGCCAGAACCACTTAGATAAGCCCCTCTTCGATTCCTGACCCACAGAAATTGTGTGTGATAATAAATATTTATTCTTTTAAGCAATAAATGTTTAGGGGTTACTTGTTACACAGCAATAGATAGCTAATGTAATGTGTAACAGGCTTGTCTCACCAAATAGGTTATAAACATCTTGTAAAAAAGAACTGTATATTTCATTTCTCACAGTGACTTGCATGATATTGAGATAATATTAGTCAAAATAAATGATGTTAGTGCATCACAATTACCTTCTAGTTAAGTCACTGGACACTCTTCTAAGAGCTAAGAAAAGCAGTAAACAGAAAGGAGCAAAGTAAATCTAGTGGATAAGACAGAACAGACATGGACCAGGTCAATGAAGATACGAAGCTAAGAAGAAAAATAAAACAAAGATGGGGGATGCATTTTTATATATTTGATATGGGGTGTCTGGAAATCTTTCTCTGATAAAACATTTGAGCAGAGAACTGTGCATGTATCTGGGAAAGAGCGTTCCAGGCAGAGGGAACCTCAAGTTCAAAGGCCATGAGACTGCAAAAGTGTGGCACACTCAATAAAGTCCATATGGCCAGGGTTGGGTTCACTATTTGTCACAGATTTCACTAGTTAATTCATTGAATTTCTCACAAGTGCAACTTTACATTTACATTTAAATCTCTCTTAGTGACTTGGACCCCTCTTGACATTGTTTTCTGAATTTAAGCAGGGTACCAGATAATGGTCTACTTTAAATAGACCTGTTTTAAGTAAATGAGTCATTATGTAAACATATAAACATGTCTAATGGATTGAAATAGGCTAATATTTCTAGCTAGAATGAAGAATTAGAAAATTCACTGATTGCAACCTTCCTTTTATTATTTCTGCCACTTGAAAGTTTCTGACTTCATTACAGCCATTAATGCCCACCAATAAATTAGATAGCTTTTGTACTAACGCAAATACGTTTAGATGTTTCTGGCATTGCAGGAAATCATCAGGCTGAGTCAATATATGTTTATCAAAACATAAGGTCTCAAATCGATGAGTAATTAGCTCTCCCAACAGAAAGACAAATAAAATTCTGTCTCCTAAATATTCTGTCATGCTATGCTGTGGATTTCACCTCTTCTCCCTCTGTTGCTGAAACACATGTCACAATCGAATGGTCATTGAATAATGAGTTCTGCCTTGATTACAGCACGTCGGTGATCATAAATGAAGTCATTTCATAGACATCTGAAATTTTTAATCTTACATTTCACCTCAGAAAAACAAGTTCAACCTTACTTTAATAAGTAAAAATTCCTCTGAGAGGCACAATAGAAAACTTAAGCTCACATTTAACATTTTAAACTGTCATGTAAACAACAGCTACAGCATTGTTCTAGGCAGCAGCTGGTATTCTCTTTATAAAGCTGACTGTTTCTCTTGCTCACTTGCTCCCCTTTAAAAACATAATCTTGGCAAATTAATGAATTATTTTATTTGTGCTTTAATTCTGAAGGTAGATTTCACAGAGAGAGAGAGAGAGACTGAGAGAGAGAGAGAGAGAGAGAGAGAGAAAGAGAGAGAGAGAGAGAGACATGGTGGGGAGTGGACTGGGGAGAAAGAATCAAAGAGAAGAAACTAGAAAGACAGAACACAGAAACAGAGATGCAAAGACAGAACCTAGTTTGTGTGTGTGTGTGTGTGTGTCCGTGTGTAGAGGGAAGACTGTAGAAAGACCACCACTAAGATATAATCAGAAAGGAAAAAGGAAAACTATTTAAAGTCTGGAGGAAGAGTACCTTATTAAGAAAAAAAAGATTAATAATAAAGTAATGTGTTTTTCTTCTTAAAAAAATGGGAGGTCATTCAAATTGAGGCAAAACATTAGATATAACTAAAAAGAAATCAACTTAATAAATAGTTACCTAGAAACCTGCTACTGTACATTTTTATCAAATCAAGTTAGTTTAAAATATTTGAGGACTCGGCATGTATAGAATCATTTATAATTAATTTTTCTCAGCTCTAAATGCATCTGTTATATAGCATAAGTTATGAAAACAATGAGTTCTTTAAATCTCTGCAGATTTTTTTATTAGCTTAGTCATGCATAGGCAAAGGTATTTTTAAAAACTTTCTCTGTGCATATTTAATGAATAGAAAGTGTTTAAAACAGAGACACTTGGATATGATAAGAATTTACAAAAAAATTAACTGCTGAAAAGCAAGCAAATGAATTTGCAAAATATAAAAAAATTTTAATCTTTCCTATGAATTATTTTTCATGAACTGTGATGTTGATAACATAAATTTGGCATAAACATAAATATATACCAAAGTCTATTATGTTAAATTGTACAATCCTTAAAGATATTTGGTTTAAGGACATTAGAACAATTTTTTTGTATTGACAGAACCTCAAAAATTTGGTTCTCTAAATAGAAAGAACTTTAAATATTCATTCTCCAGAGAAGTGATTATCTCTTAATGGCAATTTTAAGAGAATTCAGCGGTAATTTTATCGAAGAGAAAATTGTCAACAATCCTTCAAATGTTGTAAGTAACACAAAATAAAACAATGAACAAAAAAAAGAAAGCAGTAAATCCTCATAAATGCTCCCTCGCGAGGACTCCTTTTGGAAACTGTATTTCAAGGGTAACTTAATTTGTGTGTTCTTGACTCATTTATACATCTCAAGTGTGTAAATAAAGTACCAACTCATGAACTTTTTAATAAACCTTTTCAAATATATTTTTTATTTGAACTAAAAAGTCATGTTTTCTTTGGCACCAAATGCAGCTTTGGGGTGCTAAAGAAAAGTTTCCTTGGAGCTCACCAAGTTCAAGTGATTCTAGACAAGTTCAAAGCCATTCTTCCTGTCTCAAATGAGATAAAAATAAAGAATAGAAATGTTCACCATGTGATAGCATTTGTGAGCCAAAGATTTTAAAAAGAAGTAGAGAATTCCTAAAACCATTAAGTATCTAAGGTCCAAAACAAATTCTACACAAAGTAGAATAAGTTGGACTTTCTTGAATCTGCTTGTGTGCATTTTAATAATTTTTTAAATTTGGAGATAAATATGTTTCAAAACATTTTTTAATGTGTATTTGTACTGCTGACTGTCTTAGTTGGGGTTTCCTCCAAAATCAGACATGATTTGGGCTCAAGTAGTTTATTTGAGAAGCAATGTCAAATAAGAGTAGGAAGGTAAGAAATAAGACAAGGCAGGGACACAGTTCATCAAAGTTGTGGTAACAGCAAGTTCTCACTGTGGGCAGCTGAAACTGACTTGTGTTGGGGGGCTTCTGGGAGCCAGCCAGAGCAGTCCCACCGAGAGTGTGCGGAAGCTGGGGTATTCATCTACCAATACCCACTGCTCATTGGTGAAGGGCTGCTTATGGAGGATGCTAATTCCTTATGCTTCCGACCAGAGTGGACTGAGAGAGTCAGGACTAAGGGAATTCGAGATGCCCAGACAACATCTGCTACTCTGACACACATTCTATGTTATTTCAGAGTAACAACCATAGTAAGTTTATGATGGGAATCAAGAAAAGCTTTAAGTGAGTTTGTTAAAGCAATTTCTCAAGCAAAAGAAAGTTTGTGATCGAAATAAATGATGATTTGAAAGCCTAAATCACTCAGAGTTTAAAGTCCAAACTCAATGTGTGTTTGCTTGGACACTCCACTTTTCTTTACATGCATGATAGATCATAGCTAACATTTATTAAACACTATATGCCTGGCACTGTGCTAGATGTGTAAGCTTATAGTAAAATATGCAATCCTCACAACCACTCAATGGTGTTTTACAAATGAGGGAACTGACATACAAAAAGTTCCTGTAACTTGCCCAAGATTTTGTAGAAGAGCAAGGGTTCCAATTCGATCTGAATCTTGAACCCTGGGCTTCACCACTACATATACTGCCTCTCTGGGTAATCCAGTGAACAGGACTTCCATTCTACATTGCTTCTTTTGATATTTAAAATCTTCGTGATTGCTTACTGTACTAATAGCTCTGACTTTATGGATGCAGAACTAGTGTGCCCTGCCCCGTGTATTCCACGGGTGCGCATTTGTATTTACAGAACTGATCAGTGCTGGTGGCTGATTACTGTCTGAAGTGCAAGTGCGGACACTGCTCATTCCTCTGCTGCTCATGGACTTTCCCAGTGACCTTGGGGACTGTCCGTTGTTTGAAATGGGACATCACTGCCTTTCCCCATCCATCTTGGTGGAGCAGTGAAGTAAGAAAATTATTTTTGGAACGTTCTTCTTTCTACACCTTGACTTTCGCCAAATTTTCAACCTTATGGGAATTCATGGTTATCATGAAATCAAACTAAACTTAAAAATCACGTTATAGGAGAGAAAAATGCCTTTGGGCCACTTAAAGGCTGAACATGTGAGTGTCTCAAAACACTCAAAACATGAAAATTGTGCACATGCACGACAGATTGAGAAATCGTAGATGAGGCCACCTCTTTAATGTCCCTTAGCACATGAGCAAAAGCAAAATACTGTGGGTTCGTATACACATAGTGCACAGTTTTAATCTCTTCCATATGACATTTTATAAACAGAAACTGTTTAGCAAATTGGTTAACATGTCTTTGTCAAAAATGGTAAGGTTGAAATATAACTCCTTAGAGCATATTTTATTCATGCATTTGTAAGTAAAAAATTGTTATATTCTCCCAAAATAGGAGGTGAGTTAGGAAGAAGCCATTGTAAGAAAAATAGTGTAGTTTTTCAAGAGCTATTGACTGAACAGCATTAACTGAGGTTAGTCTGTGTATTTGCTTTTATAGTTTGTGGTAGGATATAAATGAACTTTCATTTGTAATTTCATGCACTTTTGAATTATTTGATATTTGAAAACTGCAAGTCTTAATTTTTAAAAATTTCTTTTGGTCTCAAATGTATTACTGAAAATAAAATGAGGCAGAAATTCAAAGTTGGAAATACTCATTTATTTTTATAAAAAAGAAGTGTTACCATATTGTTTTATGTATAAGATGACTCTTACTTTTATAACCCAACATTAAGAAACTAATATCAACTGGTTACTCCCATGTATAAGACGACCCCCAATTTTTGGTCTAACAATTTTAGACAAAAGTATCTACATAGAAAAATATAGTACTTAAAGTGGCCAAGAGACTAAAATTAATTATATATATTAACAGAGAATAAGGCAGTCTCCACAGGGATGGAGTGGTGAGTTTTACCCAAAGGTCCAGGAAAGCTGTTTTTCAAGCATTATTTCAAGACCTCCTAATAAGATATAGGAAAGTAATGAAGCAATAAGCACAAGTAGACCCTTTTCTGGAAGGAAAAGCATTCTATTTATTAAATTCTTGGAAAAAAGTAAACCAAAATTGTATCCCTATTTCACAGGTGTTAAAGTAATTTACTTGGACTTTCAGCGATTGTGATAAACTTTCAAATGAAGCCTGTGGAGGAGCCCACAGAGCCCACCAAACAGGGCTCACGTCTGCTCAAGCCGTCTGCAGTATACGGAGGGCATGGGGCAGCTGCCTTTCTGGGCAGAAGGGCCCAGGTCCCAGCTCATACAAGGAAGCAACCTTTTATTAGAGGACCTACATGCCCAGCGATCACATTTTACCATAATAGATTGATGATAAGCATCTATGCTGAGGGAGAAAAAAGCATTACAGGAAATTCTAAGAATGGATGAATAGGCAGCAGAGATGGCAGCATTTTCTTCTTGTTACCATTTTCTTTTCTTGATTACTGACATTTTATTTGGAACTGAATACGAGGGGTGGTAATTAGCAGTGCAAGGAGATACCAGCTGAAGGAGGAATCACTCACAGTGTATGACCTGGAAAGATGGCCAACTGTGGCCGCCATCTTTGAGGAGATTTTCTGGCTCCTGAACACAAATAATTGTATGTTCTCTGGGATTCTGCAGCAGAATCTGCATTTTGGCTTCCCTGGGAGGAATTGTCTTGGGCCACACATAAAATACACTAACACTGACCGTAGCTGATGAGCTAAAGAAAAGGTCCATGCATAATTTGTATGTTTTAAGAAAGTTTACAAATTGTGTTGGGCCACCTCTCAAAGCACGACTCCTATGAGCTGCAGGTTGGGCAATGTTGTTCTACAGCATCCTCCCAGCTATTTGTCCCTCTTAGGAATTTGGAACTGGGAAGAGAGAAGCAGAAATTAGGGGTAGCTGTAGGTTATTGGAAGCTGTTTGTGAAGAGGTCCATAAATTTGAATGCTGAGGCTCTAGGCTCTGTCTACTTCTTATGTATCAGTTAGCTATTTCTATGTAAAAACATCACTCTGAATTCAGTGACTTAAAACACCAATCATTTATTAGTATGATGCACATTCTTACAGGTTGTCTGACCTCTACTAGGCTCACTCATGTATCTTAGGGTTGGCTGGGAGCTCTGATCTTGGCTGGGACAAGCTCTTCTCCATGTCTCTTATCCACTCATGAGACAGATGACCATTTCAGGTGTATTTCTCTTGTGGCAATTGCACAGGTACAAGACAGTAAGCAGAAACATGCAAGATTTCTTGAAGTGTAGGTTTGGAATAGGCACACTGTTATCTTTATTGCCATCTATTTGACCCAGACAAGTTACATGACTGGGCATAGATACAAAAGTAGAGAAATAGACTCTGCCTCTTTAGTGAGTACAATCACAAATTCACATGACACAGGGAAAGGCAAAGCTTTGGGGACTTCCATGCAATCTACCATACAATTCTGTCAGAATATTGGTTGTGCTGACTTGTCTAGCCCCCCATATCTATTCCATACATCGATTTCTTTTCCCCGTCTCAGTAGTAACAAGCAGGAAGCACATTTCAGATGACTGAACTCCCAGTTCAGCCCATGAACATCACCAAAGGGACAAGACCTATAGTGTCCTGGTTCAAGATACAATTCTCATGGCCTTGGTATTGGGTGTAAGAGGCAAAAGACAATGGACCCAATTCTGATGTATTTATACTGGCCATCTACTGGGACAGAGGAAGAGCAATAGGTCTCCTGTAACCCAAAGTATTAAAAAACACATGCTTGGAGTTCAGTGTTTATTCAAATCTCTCCTTTAACTCCACCAAAGTTCCTGCCTGTTCCCTTCATTGGGGAAGTCCCTCCTGCAGGACACTGAGAAATGATGACTACTTTTATTTCCACATTAGGCTTTTACTTCCAACCTCCTTGTATCTCCATGCCATTGATACATGGGGGCGGGGTGCTGTCCTGGGACGTTTTCTTTGGTGGTGAGTTCTGCATGGCAGAAGACCACGTAGAACATGCCTGGTCAGTGCCAGTTTTATCTGCCCACAGGAATGGGGACCTTTCTCTAATTCATACATAGGTGTCACATAAGTCAGGGGCTTTATTCATTCTTCTTTAGGATGATAATCCTAATGCTGGTTAATGTTCTTCCAAGTTATTGCAAACCATAGATGCCTTAATGGTTCAAATTACTCAAAGAATCAACTTTCATTTCCTAGTGTAACTTGCAGTCACCAGTTGATCCTAAATTGACCTATTTTTTTTCTAACTCTTCTTGTATTTTGGTGCAAACCTATTTTCCCTCAGAATGTTAACTCTACTCATTTCTCAAGTGCTACTTGAGTATACCAATATATTTTATTTTCGATTTTACTGTCTATCTCTGAGACTAGCTGAGACTAACTCTGGTTGCTTGTATGCAAAAGGACCTTAACTAATGCATTAGCCTGAGAGATAGTGCAAAGTAACACCAGGATTTTTTAATCAACATGGCAGCTCTATCTGCAAAAGTTAAAAAAAAAAAAAAAAGGAAAAGGCCAAAGTAGTCTCAGCTTTATTAGCAGCATCAGGCAATTACTGAATCTGCTGCAATAAATGGGCAAGGTTACGGCACCCATAAAGTTTAATTTGCATTCTGCATATTACAATGTGCTCACTGAGAATGCAAAGCAGGCTCTGCAGGATGTGAGCAACTAAATTGCAGAGCCTTTCAGGATTTCTTTGGTTCATGCAAAGACAGGCAGAGAATAACTTGCTGGTGTGTGGTCAGCCACAACCTTTGCCTTTTCAGTGGGACATATGGAGCATCGAAGCAGATGGTCCTTCTGGGCTACCCTTGGAGGAGACAGAGTCACCAGATGGTCTGATGTAAATTGTGACGGGGCTGCACTGCAGCCAATCGGATTATCTGGGTCATTTTGGGGATTAATGTAGATGGCCAGAAGATTGATTACGTTGCCATGATTGGAAGCTGTTGATAAGAGATTGAAATAATGTAGGCAATTGCACCAAATGTGTGTTATTCCAAGGCACCCGGTGAGAGGCTGACTGGCATTGTGCAGAGACTCTGAAATTGGGTGAGGATCTTATTGCTGGAGAACTCAAACATACAAGAAACTATATTTCCAGATCAAGGAAAGGCGTAGGAATCACACTACTCCAGGGAAAATTGTTCTAAGCTCATACCACTGTCTCAAGGCCTCCTCGCGCTTACCTGTAGCTGTGCATCAGCAGGCAGAGGAGGGAGGCCAGGGCTCTGACTCAGCTGGTAAACTTCTCTGCTTGACTGCACAAGGCTACTGCTTTTCCTGTTTCCCATTCCTGGGTAACTTTCATATGCCAGAGTTTCCAAGGAACCGATTGGGAGCAACCCACTGATGACGTCCCAGTTTGTATTAATATCACCAGGCTGGCCTTCTAAGATGCCTGCCTGCTCGACATCTAACTGTTCTGTCAGGGCCACTAGCATAATGGACATCAGACTTAGAAAATTGTAGGGAATTCTTTTTGGTGAAATGAGGTGGAATTTTAGGACACCAGGAGAGAGAGAGAGAGAATGAGAGTGAGAGACTGGCCAAAAGGATTTCACCAGTTTTTATTTCCTAAAAAGGCAGTGTCAGCCACATTCAACCATGGCCCCAAAATAGAAGGTGAGAGTCTTCAGTTGTCTAATGCTCCAAAACCTCAAGACTGACTTGGTCCACTCAATGTTGCACACAAGCGTGAGGGGGGCCGGGCAGGGGAGAGCATAGAAGGCAGTACTCTCTGCCTTACGTTGAGGCTCTGAGCACCATGGTTGGCCATTCTCAAGGGGGAACTGAGTGGCCCCTTTTATTGTATTATTAAGGTTGGGGACAGGGTCCAGCTGTGACCCCCAAACATCTTCTTCATCTCATTTGAGATGTTGAACAAGGATATAAAAATTTTCCCCCTCACATCTTTAATAAGTATGTTAATATACTCTTTCTAAAATGAGGGTTTGGGCAAGGAATTTTAATTGTAGATATGTAATAAGGACAGACTATAGACAGACACACACACTCACACACATATATACATACATATACACATACACATAAACACACATACATACACATCAGTAAATACATTTTAGAAAGCGTAAATAAATGTATCAAGCACACTAAACAATTAAAATTACTGCAATATAATCACTTACAGAAAAATACAACATAAGAAGAAGAAAATAAAAATTATTTGGATTTTGATGTATTTCCTTCTAGTAATTTTTTCCACGTGTTTGTGAATAATTTTATAAAAATTGCATCCTTGGTGTACCCCCACACACAATTACATACTTTTCTGTTGAATATTTTATTACAATCTTTCCCTCATATTATTAGTCTTAAAAACCTCATAGTTTGATGGCTAGAACTTACATAATCTCCGCCTATTGTTTTACAATAGAGAACATGTTTCTATGTTCATGAATAATATTGAATGAACATCTGCTTATATAAATGTATAAATATCTGCCAGTTAAATTTTTAGTTGTTTGATAAAAGGACCCTAAGTTTATACTGCAGGAATAGAAGGGATCAGGGAGACAGCAGTGGTGAGAAACAGGCCCAATGGTGCCGGTGGGCTCCAGCTTACTCCAGGCTTTCCCATTCTATGGCCCATTCTTGGACTGCAGACCACTGACCTGCAGTGGTTTAGGACCAATACCAATTACTCAGTGCCCACTGTGATCCCAGGCCAGCTGCAGGTGTCCCTGCCAGTTCCACTTGTCCCCTGGTCCCATTCTGTAAGGTCTCCTTGCGTTAACACATCTCTTATTCCACAGCCCTCCTGGTGGGTCTGCTTTCCCCAATTGGCTCCCTGACTAATCCAGGCAGTTTCCCTCTGTCTGCTTCAATATGTAAAGTGGAACAAATGATAGTGCCTGTGTCATAGGGAGTTATCCGTATGTTCTAAGGTATGCGTAGCCCAGTGCCTGGTACATAAAAAGGCTTATCTTCATCATCATCATCATTGTCATCATCATCCATACGCTCGGGTACCTGCTCCAGGTTTGTAATTTAGTCCAAGTGTGCATCTTACCTACTTTCTTGAGTTCAACAAAAATCCCAACACACAAACATTTGTAAAGCATAATACATTTTACTGGGCAGGTGTAGGGGGACATGAAAAAGAATTTTACATGGCGGCATTGCAAACTCCCAAGCTGAAGAGCCATGTTCTCATTCTTAAACCACCTTCTGTGGACCACTGGGCCCTCGCACTGCTCTTTACCAGCTGTACTCAAAATGCTCACCTCGGGTGTTCTCCCACTCGGGGCACGACTCATCCTCCTCCAGCCTGGTTTCTGCCCCTGCTTCCCAATGCTATTACTTGAACTGTGGCAGTGGGTCTGAATCAGCGGCGATTTTGATCCTAAGGGGATGTTCAGCAGTGTCTGCAAACCTAGGTGGTTGTCATAACTGGGCATGATACTGACATCTAGTGGGTATAGGCAAAAGGGATGCTGCGAAACATCCTGCAATACCCAGGCAGCCCCCGCCCCCTAATTACCTAGGCTGTGATGTGGTATCGATTGTGCCGATTCAGAACACTTAAATTAGTGTAGTGCCCATGTTCTCCGAGCCTCACTATTATCCCTACCAAGATAGCTCTGAGGAGAGAGAGTTCGCTCCCTGTGAGAAATTGTGGAGCGGAGATACACCCATTGCACACATTGAAGTTGTGGCTCTTCTTACACTAAGATGCAGAGCAGAGGTGTCCGATCTTCTGGCTGCCCTGGGCCACACTGGAAGAAGAATTGTCTTGGGCCACACATAGCATACACTCACACTAATGATAGCTGATGAGCTAACAACAAGGTTCGTGCATAATTTTCATAATGCTTTAATTAAGAAAGTTTACGAATTTGTGTTCGGCCACATTCAAAGCTGTCCCGGGCCACATGGGGCCCGCAGGCCGTGGGTTGGATGTCTTATAGAATATGCTGAGTTGCTCAGCTCTCAGGTTTGCATCCAGAGCTGTGCTGTCTAATGTGACAACCACTTGATCGATGTGATTATGAAATTATTAATTTAAAAAAATTTAACATTCAGCCTCTCAGTCATACTAGTCACATTTCAAGTGGCTATGCCATGTGTCTGGCTAGTAAATTGTACAGCATAGATAAAGAATATTTACATCGTCCCAGAAAGTTCTGCTGGAGAGTGATATTATAGAGCTTCTGATATGAATCCTTTTTCTCTGGGTCCCTAGAGCTCTTTCATCATCTCTTTTATTCTCTTCCAAAGACCACTATGTTCTCAATGATCCAGTCAGCAAATCAGGCAGGTCTTGCCCTCAACACCAGAGCCAGCTGAAATTGTGTCTCTGGGAAAGGCATCCTGCCTCAGGTATGAGGAGAGTAAGTTAAAGGTGCTTAGGGCCTGTGAAAGGAATTGTAAAGTCCTGTGGGCAAGGAGCATCTTCTCTGAGGGTCCACAGCACACCGCGCAGTGCCTGGCCTGTGCTCAGGATTTAATAAAGAATTATTCAATGAGAAAGTCAAATCAATTTACCTATAGATATTCTAACAAATTACATGTCCGAATGTCGGCCTGTGTCTTGGACACTCTAAGACTAACCAGAATGGCCATCAAGATAGTTTCTTGTAGCTGAAAGCTAGATGGCAGGGTGGAGTGACAAACAAAGAAAGGGAATTTGCATTCGAAGTGTCCATTTCCAGGTCCTTCCAGCTAGGTGACCTTGATTGCTTAACCTCTATGAGCCTCAGATTCCTCCTCTGTAAACCAGGGATTTCACTTTGTTTTTTTGTTTTGTTTTATCTACCTCCTGGGATTTTGTGAAGTGTGAGTAAGGTAGCATCTGGGATAACACTCTGTAAAATGTAGATACTATTAATTATTATTATTGTTAATACACAGTCAATGGTCTTGGTTAGAATTAGCAAGGACATATATTTTTTCCTACTATAGAACCCTAGCTCTCAGATTCACATTAATATTTGTATATATTACTACTGAAAAGATATTTCAGTTACTTTGAGCTTAATGTAGATCTTCTTTCTGTTTCTTTAAAAAAAAAAAAGAATCTACTTCACAGGATTCTGCTAAGGAATAGCTAATGAATTACAGATGCTATAAATGCCAAGCAATGAAAACAAGCTTCTCAGGGGCCCAGTATCACCGAATTCCACCACATCAGTCTTTTCTACTTTCTTTTTAGCTTGGCATTTAATGCCACACCTGATGACATCTCAGTCTCATCTTCAGAGAGAGGTGTAACCGAAGTTAGCATTTTTGTCATTATCCATTGAGCTGATTTTGAGATTGCTAAGAGGGTTTAAAGCAAGATTAGCTGACTCCAGTCACAGCAGATATTCCAACTGAAACATATTCTTCTGAAATGGCTCATGTGTCTACACTACGTCCACATTGGAACTCATCATCTGCAACTGCATTTCCCTGTTCGTGTATTTTCTTTGTGTGTGTGTTTGGGGGCAGAGATGTTCAAGTTCAGGGCTTTCAACTATGAGACTTCCTAGGGTAAGCAGTATGTATTTCCACTGCTTGCTCCAATTGTTTATATCCCACCCACCTTACAAAGCCCATTTCCTTCTTCTCTCCTTCCCTGAACTTCTCTGTGTGTACTACAATACGCTGACATTTTTCTTCCCTCCAGTAAGAAGATGACAGAAACTTGAGGTTGGAAGGGACCTGAAGGGTGCTCTAGCCTCAAACAGTCTCCATCACTGAAATCTGTGCCAACTATTTGTTCACTGAACTATTACAGCAAACCCATGATCTTAGAGTTAATCAAAATGGTTCCAATTATCTTACAACTTAGTCTCACTTCCTAGGGAAGCAGTCATGTGCTGTTTCTTCTTGATCTTTTTTAACCCTTAACACAGTGCTAAGTATCTGTATTAATTAGAATTACTTTTGGCTGCATGTAACAAGAAGTTGGAAGAAGCTGACGTAAATAAATAGGGCTCTGTCCTTTCCCGTAACAGGAAGTCTCAGAGATGGGCCATTGTTCTTACTCGGTCACAGGATCAATGATGCTAAAACCAGAAAAATCTTTGCTATGGATCTCTTCGCTGCAACAAATGGCACCATGATCACACCCAAAGCAGAAGGAGGGCAGTGGCATCTATAACTTTTCACCAGGAGAACAAGAGTTTGTCCAGGAAATTTACACCAGCTTTATGCTCATATCTCATTGGCTAAAGTGACCCTACCATCCCCTTGTAGCTGCAAGATAGGCTGGAAAACCTGAAAATGGGCTGGCCATGTGTTGGCATAGCCCAGTAATAATCCACCTCCTGGGGCTAGGCTTACTGCCTCTCCTCCAAGTATTAGGGTTCTGATAGCCAGGAAGAAAGGGAGAATGGCTATTAGGAGGGCTGCTATCATAGGCTGTGTTCCTCCAGAAGTTGATCATGATACAAGGTTGCAAGCAAAGGGGGTTTATTTAGGAGATGATCCCAGGAAGCACTGGCGGGAGATAGGAAAAGTGAGAAAAGGAATGGAAGGAAGCCAATGCAGTGTATATTAATAAGCAGGTTGTGCTGTAGGCAATTGGGGCTCAAGACCTCTGTGAGACAGCAGAGAACATGCTTCAGAGCTGCCCCATCTGAGAGGCAAAGAATCTGGGGCACTTATGTACTCATTACCATCCATCATTGGGTGAGAGCTCCTCCCAGGGACAGTAACTGTCCAGCCTCCCCAGCCTACCCTATGTATGGACCAAGCATCTCCCTCAAGCAGATTCTTATAATAAGAAGCCATCCACGTACCTGGCAGCGGGTAGTGTCCAGGATTACGTGCAGGGTCTGCTAAACTACCATCAGTGCCTGTCACAGTACTTATGAAGTACACAACAATAGCTTAATTCATTGAACATTTATTGAATACCTACTACTTGCCCAATACTGTGCAAGATATTTACTAATTGATTTATTCTTAGACAGTTTTTTTTTTATAATAAACCAAAACAAAACAAGTTGTATTTGCAAGCAGATATTGATAAATTATAAATGCACTTTCCTGGAGACTGTGATCCCTCCCCCTTCCCTATTCAATATTGGCCTCTAAACTTGTTCCTATCAAAGGAATCAGTCAGTCCTAGAACATCCTGTCACTGTACATAGTGCAGTTCTTAGGAAACAAGCTGTTTTATTTAATGAAATGCTTAGCATTTCAGAGTTCTACTTTGTCTCTAAGAGCAGACATTTACTAAATAGTCCATTAGTTGCTTGAAAGAATGAATGCCTCTTTCTCTTATTCTAGGGTGATGATTTACTGCCATGAGCTATCTGGCATTATAGCCATCATCATTCTTTTCTTAATAATTAAAATCAGAAAGTGACTGTCATGAATGTAGGTCTTGGCTTCAGTCCTCCCTGAGTTATTCTTAGGTACCTACTGTAGCAGGAAGAACATAATCAACTCACCATTTGAGGCCAGCTTTGGTCCAGTGTGAGGTTCTCTCGTGCCTAATGAATTGAGTCTGACGCTGGTGCTGTGCCTATTTTACTTTCAAGTTCTCTTGCTTCCCCCTTCTCTGGCTTCACCCTCCTGTTCTCATTGACGACTGTGACTCAATGGGGACACTATGCCTCTCTAGTACCTATTGCACCCCTTTTCTGTTGTGGCAGACATGTGGGTTGGTGGGGTTGACCACCCCCCGCCAGGTCCAAGGGCAGGGCAGAGTTGGTTTACATCAATCAGATTATCACATTCTGTTAGCTGTGGTGATTTTTTCATGGCAGGGTATGTGACATAGTTTAGTGTGATAAGTATAGAGCCAGCCTGAGGACAAAGATGATACAATAGAAAAAGATAGATCTGAGAGAACAGTAGTGAAATAAAGTCAAAGCCCAGTTCAGTCTGTGCCAGAAACGATATTATTTCTAGACATTTTAGTTCCATAGACCAATAAATCCCTTTGGTTCTTAAAATAGTTTAAGTTGTTTTTTTTTGTTACTTACAGCCCAAAACATTTTTACTGAAACAAATATCTTCTACTTTCTTTCTGGTTCCGACCTTGAATTGACCCTACTTTTCACTCCTAATCACCTTTTTTCTTTCACTGGGTTCCAACTCTGGATTCTAGTCACCTAATACTCATGACCTAGCCTGCCAATATCTTCTCAAAATGTGGCCAATACTTGACATAGAAAGAGCTAGTCATCAGCTTACTAAGATTTTCTTAGAGATGGAAAATTGCTATGAAATGCATGATCATTATGTCCTGTAATAGTATCTTTCAATTATATGCTCCAAAATCATCGCCCTGTTCTAAGTATACATATATAAATTTTGAGCTAGGAGAATGTTGAAGATAAGCCTTGTTCTGGAATTGGTAGTCAGGGCTGTCATTACTCCCACTGCAAGCCAAAATTCATTTATTTATAAAAGGTGAGTGATTAACTGTGGAAACTGGAAAGTATAATTTTCAGCAAATTTTATTTAGTTGTAGCTCACCTGGCATTGATCTCTAAGGGAGAAGTCATTTCTATTCATAACATCCAGTTGATGCAAGTCTATGCCTTTGGTACAATGGCTATTCTTCCATCCACTCCAAATAGTGTGGGAGGAAAGAGCTTACCTGGACATACGATGGAGTTATAGGAGTTAGTGAGAAGGGTTTTCATTTGGAGATCCATAAAAAGAGAACCAATGGATTCTCATTAGTTGGACATGCTTAAGTGAAGAGTTACTTAAAGACAATGCAAATTAGAGGCGTTGGATGTCTGATGTTTGATACAGAAAAGCACATATTTAATTTCATGACAAAAACCTCAAGGAAACCTTAGAACAAGTAACACTGTAAACATAGAAGCAAAAATTTGCAGCATGTTGAAGGTATGGGTTTTTTCTTTTTTCTCTTCAATAATAATTTCATAGACTTTATTGGCCTCTGATGTTCCATTGCACAGCTGACGTAAAATAGGTCAGCTTTGGTTGAAATCTGACAACTAAGTACATGGCACATAGATTTTGCTCTTACTTTGGCATCTTTTGAAACCTTACTTGGTGTTCCCAATGTGGTCAGAAGGTATTTATAGTTTGCTCAATGTTCTTGGAACTCTTAATTTAGAAGCAACAGGTACATCTCATGACTCACCCAGGCCTGTTGATCATGCTTTCTCATTCTGATTTAGAATCCTGTGATTTCTCTTCCTTTCTGTGGCCACTGATACTTAAAAACCTTATTTCTTGCTTCTGTTACTGCTGTGGTGAACTTATGGGGTTTCATTGTCCTCCAATCTGTCATAGAAGTTCTTTACCTCTTCTTACTTCCAACTTAAAATACCACCACCAGTCCCCCATACTATACATGGTCTAATGTCTGACCTCCTTCATGATCTGCATCCAGACAACCTTTGCACCGACCTCTCATTTCTCCTTTATACACTTGAGGCTCCTGCAATGTGCCATGCTACTTTGGCACTCTATGCTTCTGGACACACAGTTCTCTCTACCTTGAACCACACACCCCATCCCATTTATTCTCCCTTGATAACGTCTTCCCATCCTTCCAGATTCAGCCCAGCCATCGTCTCCTCCTAGACCCATCAGATTAGATAGCTGTCCAATGAGTTCCCTTTGTACCTTGTACCATTAGCTGAAGTTATTCAGTCTCCTGATCTCTTCAGAAGGCGAGAACTGCATCTTGCATTTTTGTATTTCTGGTATCTTAGTGCTTTGCATAAGTCTTTAGGTAAGGTTGGTGAAATGAATAAATGAATGAATGAATGAGGTAAATATTATACTTTATTTCCTCATAGTGAAGAAGTGAATGAGTCAGGCTCATTATATACTCCTGAGAGGTTTGGATTGTGGATAAGCAAACGTGCTCTTCTCATAAGAAAACCATAGTTGGCTAGGTTTTGGTTTTATAATCAAATCTAGACTCCGATTTCCTGTATTACGCAAAAAGCACAATACTGTGGGCTTCCATCATTCAAGCATACTGAAGGAAGACCAGGCCCCTGAGCTTGTCCAGCCCACACAGGCAGGTTACCTGACTTGATAGAAAGTTATTATGCCTCCTGTAGTTTGGTGAAGGGAGGTGAGGGCTATAAATTGAGGCAGAAATATTCTTTTTCAAAGTGTCCTAATATATCCAAACTAGAATCTCCTCTATGGGATGGAAAAGTTTCAAGGGATCTCTCAAGAGTGGATCCATTAACATTTTAAATTAAAATGGAGTGTAACAATACCTAATGTATATTTATAAATGTGATAATAGCTTGAGGTAATGTTATCATTTAATCTTCACAACAACCCAAAGGTGTAGGAAATATTATTATACCCATTTTACAGATGGGGAAATTGAGGCTCAGAGAAATTTATTAACTTAGATAACTTTCCAAAGTCACACATTTACTGGTGGTGGAGTTAAGGATTTGAAATTATACTGTAAGACTTCAAGGACTTGTACTCTTAATCACCTCTGTGAAGCTTAACCACCTCTATGAAGCAACATGAGCACATTTTCAGTTCTTTTTACTGATACTGTGTCAACAAAAGCATATTGAAGTTTTAACTATATAAACATGCCAGCAAGATATGAAGCATTAAATATTTAAAGCTAAGAATCTGAAATATAAGTAAATAGGTAATGCAGTCATGTCCAACCTGCAGCCCAGGACAGTTTGAATGTGGCCCAACACAAATTCATAAAACATTATGAGATTTTTTTTGCGACCTTTTCTTTTAGCTCATCAGCTATTGTTAGTGTTAGTGTATTTTATGTGCGGCCAAATACAATTCTTCTTTTAATGTGTCCCAGGGAAGACAAAAGGTAGGACATGCATGATGTAGGGAAAATATAATTCTCCTACCTGTGTAAGACAGGTGTTACTATTTACAATACAGTGATGAAAGAACTGAGATCACATAGAAGTTGGTTGACACATCCAAGGTCTCCCAATGGCTGAGGTGGGATTTGAAGAACAGCCCTCTTACTCTGACATCCTCACTGGGCCTCAGTTGTTAGGCATTGGTACGACTCTTTCTTAAACTTGTCATGGAAACATAGAGCAGCTGTAAGCTTAATGCCAGAAACCCTGCTTATTACTCACCATATGACTAGAAGACAAGGTTGGGTGAATGATTTTTGCCACTCAACACCAATTGCTCTGGTATTAAAATGAGCTAAAAACCATAATGAAATACCACCTCATTCCCATTAGGATACCCACCATAATAAAACAAAAAATAACAAATGTTGGAAAGGATGTGGAAAAATTAGAACACTTGTGTGCTATTGGTGAGAATGTATAATGGTGCAGCCACAATGTAGAACAATCTAGTAGTTCTTCAAAAAATTTAAAAGAGAATTATTAGATGATCCAGCAATTCTACTTCTGGGTATATGCCCCAAAGCACTGAAAACAGGGCCTTAAAGGCATATTTACATGCCTGTGTTTCTGGTGGAATTATTCACAATAGCTAAGGGTCTCACCGCAGATGACTGGATAAACAAAATGTGGCCTATACATATAGTGGAATATTATTTATTTATTTTATTATTATTTTTTTAATAAAGTATTTATTTTTTTATTATTTTTATTTTTATTTTTTATTTATGTGGTTAGTTCCCTGGCTGGGAATCGAACCCAGGCCACAGCGTTAACAGTGCCGAAGCCTTAGCCACTACACCACCAGGGGACTCCCCTCCCAATATTATTTATTCTTAAAAAGGAAGGAAATTTGACAAGAGCTACAACATAGATGAAACTGGAAGTTATTAAGTGAAATAAACTAGTTACCAAAAAATACACAAATATTGTGTGATTTCACTTATGTGAGGTACCTGGAACAGTCAAATTTATAAATGAAGAGTACAGTGATAGTTGCCGGGGGCTTGGCTTGGGAGAAATGAGGACTTGTTTAGTGGGTACAGAATTTCAGTTTTATACATGAGAAACGTTCTGGAGATGGATGGCGGTGGTGGTTGCACAACAGTGTGGATGTACTTAGTGCCAAGGAACTACACACTTAAATGTTATTGAGATGGTAAATTTTTTGTTACGTGTATTTTGCCACATTTGAAAATAATTTTGAAAGTGAGTTAGCTAGGTGTATCATTCAGGGTCTCATCAGGGACCCAGACACTACTCTAATCTTTCAAGTGGAAGGGATTGTTATAGAATTGGTCGCGTGTGGGGAGGCAGCCGGGGGCTAAGACCACCAGAGGTGAGCAAAAACAGGATGCTGGCCCCCACTTCGGGCCAGAAGTCCACAGGGAGGAGGGCATGTTACCTAGTCACAGAACCTCGGACTTTATGGCAAGAATGGGAACCACGGTGGGTGCTGCTGCCCAACAGGACAGCTGGGCATGTCTGGCAGGAGGAGGTGCAATGGCTGCAGGATGCAGCTGAGACTGAGAGGGAAGAAACACAGCTTCTCCCCTCCTTGAACTCTCCTGTTTGCCACCAGTGTCTCCCATGGACTTTTAACCAGAGACAACTTGGCAAGGGAGGCCAGAATGCAGTTTCCTGTGACACAGAGCAAAGCGAGGGACACAACAGACACAGTGAGGAATAGGTCTGAGAGCAAGCTGGCAAAACACTAACCAGCGCATGGGGCCATGCAAGAGTTCTTTCCCTGTCACTTAAAAAGCTTTCTCAAACGCCTGTAAAAGATTTTCAGAATCACTCTACATTGGCTTTCAAACATGAAAATGCAATATTGGCTAATCTCAATTAGATTGATTTACCTTCTGTAGGTTAGACACATTGACAAAGAGTATGGAGAAATGCATTTGAACAGAGGTTTAGCTTAGGGGATCATTCAATGCTTCAGAGACTCTCTTCCTCTTGGCAGCCCAACTAAAGACCATCCTGAGCTAAATGGCTTTCCGTTTAGTTTCGCTTTGATTTCTGTTTGTCATGTGTGAGCTCAGAGGGAATAAAACTGTCACTATTCCTTTAAACTTGGATCACAGTTCACTTCCTTCTCTCTTCATTCACTCAAATCTAGGTTAATGCTCCTTTTCTTTGCGATCTCAGCACACTTGGTTTAATTGGAATATGATGCTTAAAACACCTACAGTTTTTTGATGATGCATCTATTCTTTCTGCATAAGCCTGGAAACTACTTGAAAGCAAAGACAGCATGCATCTATATTTTGTCATAGATGCTTGTGTGATGTGTGTGTACTATTATATCGCCATCATTAATAACTGACAATAACCAACGCAGGGCCAATTAAAGAGTGGGTACCCAATGCTAAATGTTTATGAATAACTGAATAAAGTGTCTGATAAAATAGAATAAAAAGGGTTGAGTAGCTGAATTGGAGAGATGGGGACAAGAGGAGAGAAGCTGCATGTGAGCTGTTGAGTATCGGTGACTAGGGAGTATGGGACTGATAATGTAAATAATGAAGAATGAGGTAAGGCTTGGTTTTAAGGAAGAGCTTTGTGAATTCAGTTTCTGAAAAATTCTAGAAGACCATCAGAACTGAGACACTGGCTTCAGAAGAGATGCCAGGGCTTTGACTTTACGATTCGAAACTCATCTTTATAGGTGAGCTTTATAGAGGAACCATGATGTGGCAGTTCCTTTTTTCCACAAATGGCTGCAACAATGTTTCCTTCTGTCCTACATATTCTCCTTGCTACTTCTTCATAAAGGGGTGGAGTCTATGTCACCTCCTCTGGAAACTGGGTGGGCCTTTGTGTTTGCCTCAACCAACAGAGCATAGCAGAAATGACACCATGTGACTAAGTCTTGACAATGCCCTGTGTACTCTTTGCTCTGGGAACCCGGTCACTGTGCTGTGAAGTTTACTTGTGAAGACGTCCAAGCAGCCTTTGATGAGCCCCATGTAGAGAGGAACTGAGGCCCCCACGCCTCCAGCCAATAGCCAGCCCTGTGGGGGAGCCTTCTTCAACATGGAGCCTCCAACCCCGGCTGATGCTGCAGAGAGCAGAGCATGTCCTATCTACCACACTTTGTCTGCATCACTGATGTGTGAGTAATGTAAAAACGACTTCTACTGTTTTAAGCCATTGAGTTCTGGGGTGGTTTGTCGCATAGCAGTAGATAATTGATATACAAAGGTGGATGAAAAGATCATGAAATTATAGTCAAATAAGCCTGGTTCAAGTCTCTGATTCTGCTACAACCAGGGTTGTCTCTGTTGTCATGTTACCTGAACTATCAGAACCTTAGTTACCTTGTGCAGAAAATGGAGCTAGTAATGACTACTGCAGAGAGTTATTATGATAATTAAAAGAGATGCCAAATGTAAATGCCTAATGCTGTGCTTGCCTAATGCTGTGCTTAATTTGTCTGATGATTGATAGTCAACACTATCTCTCTGAGACAAGGAAGCTGAAGTTTTGTGTGTCCTCAGAAAAAAGAGTCTATGTGGAGTAGGACAGATCACCTGGAGATGGATAGGACAAGAAGAGTAAAAAAGACAGTTGGTGAAGAATAGTTAGAGGACGAGGAGGGATAAAGAGTGAGTAGCTTTTTGAGAAGGGTGGAGTAAAATATGGAACAGAATGCCAGCTGAGATCAAGAGCAGAAAAGATCATTGACTTTGGCAGTGAGGGAGGAAGACATGGTAGGACAGAGTCAGTAGAAGGCTGGAAGCCTGCATGCTGAGGGAAGTACACAGTTAGTGTTTACTTATGCCCTAATTACTAAGCATGTATGATATTCTTAAGGGACATGAGCATACTTTTATATTAAAAAGGTATATATCACACATTGAAAATTTAATTTTCCTACTACAGTGGTCCTTCTCTTTTCTCTAGAAATATTATCCAGGTGAATCTTGCAACTCATCATCCATACTCTACTGGTTTCCCCTGTTAGCTCATTAATTATGTTTACTGCTGTCTCTGGGGATTGTTGCCAGTCTGTTTCATATTTACAGTTAAATTTCTGGTTTTCCAAAATGTCATGCCTAATTATTGCTGTAGTTGTACACGTTGCTTATGGTCTGGTTCCAAAATGAAAAGCAAAATGTACAGATAAATGACAGTGACCAGGAGACCAATGGACATATCTAGAAATAGAAGAGATTTATTATTTAACAGATGAAAACAAAAGCACACCATTACAAATTGCACAGAACTTCCCACCCTCACTTGCTTATTGAATGCTTTTAGTGTGCACTTAATGGGTCAGAAATATCTTCTATTGTTATCTCAGAGTCTTTGAGTTGAAAGGAATTATTAGTTCCTCAATTCATAAAAAAGGAAATGATGATTCAGACAATGTACTTGCGCCAAGTGACAGTTATTTACCTTACTACAATAGTTCAGTGACAACCCTACATCCATGACAAAAACCTAGTTTCCAATCAGGCCATTGTTGTTTTACTTTTTTGAAGACTAAATTTTCCAAGATGAGATGCAAAGTCATTTCTAAGACTTTACATAAAAGGTTTTAATATTCATTCTCAAACATTTATTTAGTTCTCACTGCATTAGGTGAGTCTTCTAAAATATACTATACAAAGGAATGAAAGGTAATTTATGGTTTAAAAAGCCAAATTATGAAAATGCAATATTTATTAGGCACTTGAAAGATAAAAGACACTTGCTGGAGCACCACCTCTTCAAGCCTTACACCTCCGTAAATTCTGGTTGGCTCAGTTGATACGAGTATGATGCTAATGAGAGCTGGGTGAGGAGATTAATTCTTGACAGCTTTGAGGAATGTTAATTCTGACCAAACACATCTAAGACCCAGTAAATTAGTTCTACAGTTGAGAGGAGTGTGGCTGGTAGAGCTGATGGTGGTCTGGTGACTACACAGGAGCAATGAGGGGTACAGGAAATAGGAAATGGAGCTGTCCAGGGTGTGCTCCCACAACTTTCCCCACTGCAGGAAGCACCAGACAGTGAGGAGGATTGGGACAGGGGACAAAGGATCTGCTGACATTGAAGCTGAATTCCATTGGGGGGATTAAAACTTCTTCCCCACTTCTGATGTTTCTTCCCACGTGTAGGGTGTTCAAGTAGCGAGACATCTGACATCTTTCCACTCTTCTACTCTCTGCCCAGGGAGAGATGTCTTACCTGCCCTGTGATTTTGGGGAAAATGAACTGAGATTACCAGCCTCTTGCTTTTACCTTATGGGAGCCAGCTAACCTGGAGGCCTCGTGTAGGCAAAGCTTGCAACAGCCCTATATGGCTGTGCCTTGAGTGGATTTGTCTGCTTGATCCAGGTGTTTACAAATAGGAAGACTATTTGCCTATGGATTTAAGCTATCTCTTCCAAGGTAGACTTTATCAGAAAACCTGGCATTGTATACAAGCTTAAGGAAGCTGAAGGGTCTACATAGAAGTGTTCCAATATTGCAGGGGTGGAATGGGACTTCTCTTAAAACTGTAGTGTCCCGGGATATTTTCAGGTAACTCAGAAGGTGAAGTTCAGGATCCCTGGGAATACTATGTCCATAAACTATGCCTGTAACTTTAGTTAAGAAACCTGTGTATATTTGAACAAGTGGAGAGAAGGGGATCCTTCAAACAATGCCTAGAACATCAATTAAGACTTGTGCTTTAATTAATAATCTGCATTGTTAGGCATGGGACATCAGCAAGGTTGTATAAGCATAGAACTGGCTTTGACCTTTTTAGTCCATCACTGAGGGAAGTAAGTATTTTCTTCCTCTTTCATGGTCACTCTGCCCCCTCCCCTCTGAGGTGGATTGATACAGATTTTGAAGAAACTTGCCCTCACTTTCTGAAGAAAAGGAGAGCCTAGGGTGTGTGTGTGTGGTGTGTGTGTGTGTGTGTAGAGGGGGTGGGTCTTAAGATCCTGACTGCATGACAGTCAGGATAAGTTCTAAGCAGCCTCTGAGCTCGTGACCAACCTCTCAAAGTCGGATTGTCTGAAGTCCCTTGGAGTTTCTTTTCTGAGGACAAAGGCAGTCTGTTTATTGGTTTCGGTTGCTATGAAGTGACCATCCTCAGAAGCGAGGATGTTGCTCTTAGCTACACATTTCTTTGTGGGCATAATCTTGTTTTGCACAGGACCAGATCAGCAGCTGGGCAAGGCACAGACCCTGCTGAAATATTTCCCTAGTGTTAGTCTCCTTTTATAAGACAGGTAGGTTGTGGCCAATTGATCTTAGAAATGACACAGGTTCCTTTCAATCAAAGAGGTGGGCTGACTCTATTTTAACACTGTCCCCTTCCCTCTCAAGTAGGGATTTGCTTATTTTTATTCTGATATGTGTCAGTTAAAATAACACCCCCAAATAATCTCTTTTCTGATCATACTCAGCTCACAGGGTTTTGGGGAGGATTGCAGTGATCATCTATGGAGCTGGTAGTGCTGTTATAACTGTGGTTGCTCTTCTCATCCTGGAGAAGGGGAGACTTAAAGGGGCTGGTGCCTGTCCTTAAATCATGAGTAATTTTGTTTCATCCCATCCCTTCCCAGCCTGTTCAGTCCCCTCCCATCCCATCTCATTCATCCTGTCCCCTCCCATGCCCTCCTTAGCCTTCCCATCCCATCCAGTCCCATCTCATCCCATCTCATCCCATCCTCTCCCCTCCCTTCCTTTTCCCTCCCATCCATCTCCTCCTATTTCATCCCATCCCATCCCATCCCTTCTCATTTATTCCACAGATTAGTTATTTACCTTCATGGTAATCATTGAGTACATTTCTATTTTAAATTTTATTTGCTGCCTTTTGGCACCACAACTCCTTGAGTCCTCCTTTGTTTTGTACCTCATCTTCCATTTTGAGAGAAATCTTCAAGTTTTGACATTTATTTTTAAATAGATACACAATTAATTTATTCAACTTTCCATTATACATTAATAAGTTGCTGAAGGAGTGGGGTGTCTTCTATGTGTCTTCTACCTTGAATCCATTTGTATAGTCTTTTGTCTCTTAAGGCAATTCCAAACACACCCCACGTGTACTAATGTTTGAAAATGCTGTAAAATTAAAGCTGCATAATTCTGAATACTATGGAAAAGGTTTTGACAACTTTTGGTGGCATTTAACTCGTTAAACTCCTCTCATTCAAAATAATAAGCATCATGTTACTTATTATGTAAATGAGATGACAAGGCAGATGTTTTTCATCCTGGTGCATTCACTGGGGATTAATACATACAAAATCTGGGCAGGCGGGGCTTGTGTTCAACCTGTAAATTTGAACCCCAATCCAGCAACAGGAAGGGTGAGTACTCTGGATGGACGTGCTCTGTCCAATACAGGAGCCACTAACCACATGAAGCTACTTCAATTTAAATCAGTTAAAATGAAACAAAACTACAAAAACATTTTTCAGTCACATTAGCCATAGTTCATGTGTTCAGTAGCCACACGTGGCTGGTGGCTACTTATTGAAGAGCACACATATAGAACATTTCTGTTATTGCAGAAATGTCTATGGGACAGTACTGCTAACCACAGGAGTATCAAAACATAGTTTGAGATGCCTGTAGATTCCTCTTATCAATTTAAATTTTATCTATAAGTGTTTGTAGGACTTCTCAATGTGTATAGATCCATAAAGAGCCAAGAGATGAAGGAATTACGATCAGGTTGCTACTGCTGGTTAAGTACCATCTCCCCACCTCACGAGGATATGAGTGGTGCTTCTCAATTTTAAATGTGTATCATACCTCCTGGAGATCTTGGGGTGTACACATTGATACAGCAGGTCTGGGGAGGGCCTGAGAGTCAGTGTGCATAACTGGCACCTAGTTGCTGTTGGTAGTCTGGGACCACACTTGGAGAATCCTTGATTTGCAGCACCGATTCCCAGTCTTGGCTACATACCACAGCCATCTGGGGAGGTTTAAAAACTACTGATGCCTAGATTGCACCCACAGAGATTTGGATTTAATTTGTCTGGGGTGTAGTGTGGGCATTAAAGATCTTTAAAAGTTCCCCAAGTGATTAAAATTTGAGAAACATTTATAGTGATAAACCATGTCCAGTAAATCTAAGGCCCAGAAGCACTGGCTGCACCTGGAAGTTTGTCAGTTAGAATTGCAATCTGTGGCCCCAACCCTGTCCTGCTGTCATAATTAGGTTGACCAGACAGACTGTTTTAAATGGGACAGAAAACAACGGTACTGTCCCATTTCAAACGGTACGTATGGTCAGCCTAGTCTCACTGGGCTAAACCAAGGTGTCAGTAGGCTGACCATACGTACCATTTGAAATGAGACAGTACTGTTTTCTTTTGTCTCATTTAAAATAACATATCTGGTCACTCTAGTCATAATCTGCCTTTCAACAACATTCCCCAGGTGATTTCATGTACATTTTAAGGTGAGAACTGCTGTAGCGTTATAAAGTAGTTTTATAAAGTTATAATTGATTGATCTATGTATATGTCCTTTCAAGAAATTCTTTTAAAGTAACAAGTTCTGATAGTTTCTTCAAATATTGGGGCATATAATTTAGACCAGAGTTATCCAACCTTTGAGCTTCCCTGGGCCATATTGGCAGAAAAATTGTCTTGGGCCACACATAAAATACATAAACACTAACGACAGCTGATGAGCTTTAAAAAAAAGTTGCAAAAAAATCTCATAATGTTTTAAGTAAGTTTATGAATTTGTGTTGGGCCGCATTCAGAGCCATCCTGGATGCATGCAGCCCGTGGGCCGCAGGTTGGACAAGTTCGGTTTAGTCCATACCTAAGTCAAATTATAAAAGTTTATTAGACTGTCATTGCACAGAGACAAAGTTGGTGGTTTCTGCTGTGTCATTACAAAAGGTGTCAATAACCCCGGCAGAGTGGAAACTGTGGACTTTCAAGTCAAAGTAGAAGGTCAAGAATAAGTTTTTAAGGAACTAGTTGTACATATTTGCATAAAATTTATTATTCAAGACAAAGTGCTATTCCCTTTTTAGGTTAATGGCTTTTGATTTTAGGAAACAATAAACTTCTAATTCATTACTGGAGATTACAACAGAAGTACATTCTTTATTTAACTTTTCATTATGCAAAACTAAGATCCTAAGGGGAGGGCGGGGAGAGACTAAAATATCTTCACATACAAAACAACTTTCTAAGATGGTGTTTTCCGAATGAGTCTTTCTGAATAGCATTTCAAGGAAACAGTGTCAAAGATAACTATACTGTAGAAAAACCAAGTGTGTGACATGTTAGAGCAGTGCTTCTGAAACTTGAATGTGACAGGAATCACTTAGAAATCTTGTTAAAATGCAGACGGATGCAGCAGGCTGGGGTGAGGCCTGAGACTGTATTTCCAACAATACAAGCGTTGGGACGCTATTGGTCCTCGATCATATTCTGTAGCAGGAAGTTAGATGACTCTGCCATGACACCTTTTTCTAAACTTTCATCTCAATGATTCAAAAAATCAAATGGTCTGGTATAAGCAATAAGAAGGGTGATTTGCTCATTTGAATGATCGAAACGACAGACATCAAAAGGTCAAAATTATTCACAGGCTCATCATTAATTGAAAGCTAATCGGGAAATGAAGTCATTTAAGGCAAAAGCAAAATAGTAACACAAATACCTCAAATGACTACTGGGGCAAAATTTTCAAAATGTTACAAGCTGTCTGCATGCTTGAAGTAGCAATTTACATGCATAATTAGGTGCAATCAACAGTTTTGAAATGTAATATATTTTCTGAGCCCATATTTACTTACGACAGATGCAAAGAAAAAAAATTCAGTGTCCTCAGAAAATAGAAGGGCAGAGAAAGTAAAAATATTTGCATATAACAATGAGAATCTTTACGAGCACGAGGCTAAATTTAGAACAAATTTATCTCAAGTATTGTATCTTTGTTTTGATCCAATCTTCACTTAAGCCTTATAGAAGTTCACAGACACATTTTGGAAATAACAAGCATGGAAGAATGCTGTTCCAGCTCCTGTGGGAACTGCCATGAAATTTTCGTTCCTGCACTGCAGAAGGGAAATCTGTCAAATTCAAAACTTTATTGCACGGAACAGTGTTGACTTTCTTCCTGCCTTCATAAGAGGCTTCATTCTTTGAAGATACCAAATATATTTTAGAATAGTTTATATAAAATGATTGATTAAAGTGGCAATTTCTTCAAATGAGGTGAATGCTCAATGGTGAATCTGTATCATTTTAGTGCATAGTGATTGTCGAGTGCTCACTATGCACTAAGGGATTCCTTTAAGCCCTTTACACAGATAGTTTAATTTACCATTATACAAATACTTTAAGAATTTATTTATTACAATGTGCTGGGGAGGAAATAGAGAACAAGTAATTTCTTTAAAGACACATAGCTCTATATTTTCTTGGCTGGTACATTACTAGATAAAGGGTCATACTGTTATTTAAAAAGTATAGTGAATCTCAAACTAAAGCAAGCTCATTTTACTTTTAACAAGTTCCCAATTTAGAAAATGAACTTAAAATATTTTTTAAAAATAAATTTTGAAGCAAAGGAGAATGAGTAATTCCATCCCCAAACTTTTTCTTTCCAAAAGCATGTTCACATTGCATTATCCAGATTGGCTATCTATGCTGATTAAATTAAAGTGGCAATTAATTTCTGTCACACTTACAGGTAGTCAGATTATGAGATTGCATTGAAGGATAAGACCTACTAATGTGTTCTTGTGTGACCGCATTTATTGGGGCAGTGTGTCTTGATGTGTAAAAGTTGCCTTTAAGTCAATGCAATGCAAAGCAGACACAAGATGAACAAAGCAATTTTCTAGTTTCATTAGGCAAATGTTATCTGTGATACATTATTATATGTTAGGGGAAAAAAAGCCACCCTCTGCTAAGAAATGCATGAATAGTTCATTTATCTCCTGATCCATTTGGGGGCATTATGGAACTCAAAGCCCAGAACAATGGGCTTTATTTAATATTAAAGAGGTTCTTAATAACCCGCTATTTCTCTCCGTAGCTGCTGGGAAGTCCCTCCTGGACGTGCAGAGTTGCAATAACAGTTCCTGTGAAGTTGTAAGCTACTCCTCAGGACCAAGTGGCGTTAAATTTAGAAGTCATCCTAATCACCTGACTGTCGGTGAGCCCCGATTTCAGAATTTCCTAGTCAACCCTTGTCATCACTGTCTCTCTGTATTTCTAGACGTAGCTCGTTGCCTGGCCTGGGGTCACCTCCGGAAACTCCGGGAGACCTTCCCTGCTCAGGACGCCCTTCCAACACAGGAGAGCTCGCCACTTGGGAGCAGCGGCGCCCAGCTGGCGCCCACCCCGGGGTACATTGCAGTAAATGCCTGGCAGCGACTTCTCGCTTCTCCCTCCGCCTCCCCCATCGACCCTCCACTGCCAACCTTTACGCCAAACTCGGGCGCGCGGCGAGACTCGCGTCCCCGCCATCCACGCGGGACCCCACCCCTTCCCGGTTCTCGCCCGCGATCCGGCCGGAGGCGAGGGTAGGTCGATTTCCTGCCGGGAATGTGCCGCTGGCTTCTCCTCTTTACTCCAGGTCTCTGGTGCCTGGCCGTGTGGCGCGCAGTCGCCGGCGGCGGAGCAGACAGGAACAGGAGCTCGGATGCACACACGCACCTACCGAGGGGCTGGCCCCGGAGACACGCGCGGTCGCGGGAGGGAGGAGGAGGACCGGGGCCGGGCTGGAGGTGTGGGTTGCCTGAGGTTGGGGGTGGGCGCGCCAGCCACCAGCCCTCCGTATGCTCCTCTCCGGCCAGCCCTCGCCGCCAGCCCCTCGCACAGGTCGGAACTCCCTCCTTTCCGGGGCCCCTCCGCGTCGGGGAGAGGGCAGAGGTGAGGGGTCGGCGCCGGGTCGGCGGGCTGGGATGGTAGATGTCACTCACACCTGCTATTTCCTATTCCTGTCAGTCTCGCCTGGCACATCCCGGCGATCTGTTTTGTTCTTCCCGTAACTTTGTTCAGAAGGTTGGAGGGGAGGGGAAGCGCCGACGGGCCCCTGGAGAGACTGGAAGGCGACCGGGTTCGGGAGGCCGGGCTGGAGAGCAAGTCCCCGAGCCGCCCCGGGGCTGGGCGCGCGGCTGGGAGGCGGCGCCGCCGTGGCCGCCGCCGGGATGCGCTCTGCTTAGCGGGACCGCCTGAAGGCCATCGCTCCAAGGACACGCGGCCACCCGCTCCTCGCGCTCCTCGGCCAAGAAGCCGCCAGCGCCGGAGCCCAGCAGGCGAGCGGAGCTGCGGGGAGCGCGGGCGAAGGGTGGCAGGAGGGAGGGCGCGCGGGAGGCGGCCCCTCCTTGGAGAGCCATGCCTGCCGCGGGCCGCTGAGGGGCCGCCGGGCGCCGCTGCCAAGTCTCCGCTCCGCTTTTGTCTTGCCCTCCAGTGAATGGGAAGATGGAGATGGATGTTGAGGGAGTTTCTCCGCGCCCGGAGCCCATCCCCCGCTCCCAGGGGGCTGGCGGAGCCTGCCAGGCGCCGCCACAGCCGCCCCAGCCCCAGCCCCAGCCGCCGCCGCCGCCGCAGCAGCAGCTGGCTCAGGATGAACTGCCCGGCGAGAGTGCCGGCGCGGAAGACAGTGACGATCCTGAGGCGACACCCAACAGCGAGAAAGGAGAGAGCAAGGTAGGTCCACGGTGTTGGCGCTGTGACACCTTTTGAGCGAAACCGAGGAGCTCTGGTAGTGGCTGTCACTTTAACCCCTCCGCTCCCCCACCCACTTCCCTCATTTGTGTGGCGGTGGGGGTTGCAGATGTGGGGAGAGCGGGGATCTGAGGGAATCGCTGGGCGGCAGTGACTTTCGGAACTGGAAGGCGTGTGCCCAAGAAGTCTGCCCTGGTGTCCGTCGTCGGCGGTCTGTGGAGAGAAAAGTCCGGCGGTTCGCGCGATGCGATGCCGGGTCGCGTCCACACCTCAGGAGAGCAGTCCTGGGAGACCGTTGCCGGCCGGCCCAGTGTCGCCGAGGCTTATTTGGACGATCTAGGTCAGGGGCAAACGTGTCTTCAGAAGCTGCCGAGTGGCTCCTGACACTCCTTGGAGGGAGGTGACACAACCTAAAGATGACAACAATGGGAGCAAAGTTTGGCTTCTTTGTAGAATGGGGGTCACTGCCTAGCTGGCTCTAAGCTCCAGCTCCTGGCGCTCACCTGGCACCCTCCAAACTAGGGACCAGGTGCCTGGCAGCAGACTAGCCCCGTAAAGCCGTGCGGCGCTGCTGTGTCATTGCAGACCCGGGGGTAGCTCACTACTTACTGTGGAGGGAGGAGTTCTTCAGGTCATCGCATTCCAGTAAGGAGTGGATCTAACGCCCTTCCCTGCCGCTGAGGTTTCTCCTGTTGAGAAAATTGTGAAGCGGAAGACATGGCATAGAAAATAATGCCTCGGTCGTGTTATTAGACTATATTTATGACAGCTTTGTGTCTGAGCACAGTTTTCTTTCTCCGCACACACTTGGAGTTCAGTTTTGTAGTTGTATCTGTATAAGGTGCACACATGTATTTGTTAATACATTTTGAAACTGGGTGCAAATGTTGGGGAAAAGTTGGTTCAACAAATCAGAATATTGGAACCAAGGAAAGGTCAGTCAATAGACTTTCTCCCTTCGCTCACTTAAGGAAATATGTAAGAAAATAGTCATTTCTGGCTAGAAAAGAAATTGCATGTCATGAAGTGTTCCTCTTAGGAGATTGCCTTAATTTCTGCTGGATCTTTCCAAAGGTACTATTAAACCAATGTCCAAAATATATTGGGATACCATTGAGTGTTGCTGTTTTGTATTCGGAGACAGGCTCACTTAACAAGTTGTTATTTCTGAATGTTCCAAATTCTTTTGCATTTTGAAACTGAGCTAAGGATTGAGATTGTTGTTTATTTACCAAAATCAATATTGTAATTTAAATGGCAGTGTACCAAGAAACCGGAATTTGAACACACTCTGGACTGAAGCTGGTGCCTTACAAATGCATGCAAGATTTACATTGTAAAAACTATGATGAATTTTAATATTCTAATATCCTCAGCTTTCTAGTCGCCCTTGATTTCATGAATATTTAATTCTGTCATGACTGCATATTTACTACTTTAAGTGACTGTCTGTGCTTAGTTTATGAAATAACCTTAACTGAGCATCATATTACCTAATTGAACTTTAAGTCTCTTTTGTGAAATAGGTGTGGGGAATAATTAACATATACAGCTAGTGCTGCCATTTCCACATTGTTGGTTCATATGCCCTGAGCATGAGAAATTCCTGCCATCAGCAAAAATCTGTGCTTATTTGTTTCCCCTGGATGCACCATACAGACTGTCTAATGTTCTACCGGTTATGAGGAATAAGGAAGGCAGTGCACTAGAAATATTACAGCAGGTGAAGAGAGGACTGAAAGCTGGTTGATTACAGTTCGTTAATTAGCATGTTCAGATAATTGAGTATTCCACTGATGTGATTTGCTTTAAGTTTGTCTGCAATTTCTTGAGGTGGAAACAAAATACTACTTTTTTTCCCTCCAGGTGTTTTCCTTAAAAAATGATATTGCATCCTTCTCTTAACCCAGACATCAGCTGTGTTAACCCTTTGCTTGTCTCTGGTACACTCTTACTGGTTCTTAAGTTTCAGGATGATTACTGTGTTTCAGACTTCAATAACTTTTGGTCTTTGATGGATACTGAGGCAGGTTATAAATTGATTTTTCTTAGCAAATCCTGATTTCATTAGGGGGAAGGCCTTTGGGAGTCTAACCAAATTATTCTACTAAAATATAAATAAAAGACAAACTGGGATAAAGTGCAATGTGGTTTTACCAAGCTGTTGGGGGTGAGGTGGGGAGATTATTATGATAAGATTTAAACAAAATTATGTACAAATGTGATATATTGGACTATTGTGTTTACTTTTTGCTCATCAGAATAATAAAATACAGATTTCAAATACTGTATTACTTATCTTAAATCTTCCTCCAAGCAAAGGTACTCTAAATAGGATGTCAATAAATATTAACACCCCCTCCCCATAAAGTGTCAGGAGAGTAATGGCATTTATTTATTGATTTTTCAGATTCTGGTTTGGGGCCATGATTTATTTTCTCATGAATTGACCCCCGTTGCCTTATTGGAAAAGAAATCAAAGCTTAGTGCCTGATCAGCTTGTCTCCTAAACTGCAGATTCACAGTCATACGTCTTCACAAAAATCTCTGAAATAGGAAGAAAGGTTAGAAAACTGGATCAGTCGAGGGATTGTTTTATGCCAGAGTTTCATGACATGACTACCCCTTTTTCTTCCTAGAATAACAATGCCTGATTCCTCTCTAACTAGTACCCTTCAAAGAAATGTTAAAGCAGCTACATGCTATATATGCCTTGATTCCATGAATTGGAGAAGACCTTAAATTGACCATTTATTCCCCCTCTGGGCTTTAAGGCACAGAAAAGTAGTCTCTACTCCTTGCAATGACATCCATGGACAATGTGGTAATCCCCTTTGGGGATCTAGTGAGAATATTTCCTCACCCATTATCTCAAGAACATTTTCCTCATATCTGAAAAGAGATTCTCTGCACTGGGCAAAACTCTTTACTTCTAGTCTTATAGATGAAGGTTAAATGATCACTGTCCTTGAATAAGAGATCTTCAAATTCTTGAAAACGTTCTCAACCCTGGATTTGATCATCCTCAAAACTTTCTTGCAGAGTTTTCTGTAGGCCTTAAATATCCCATCTTTTTAATGCCTTTAAAACGCTTCTGAAATGCTTTGCTTAGGCTAAATAATGCTTAGGTGTGTAGTTCTGAAACTGTTTGCAAAAATTAAAAAATGTTCTTTGTGTTGAGGACCAAGCACCCCAGTATCTTACTCCATCTATTTTCAAGTTACTTACACAAATGTGTGCCTTCTGCCCCCAATCTCAGATGAGTGATATAAATGATTCTTGTCTGCTTTAGCTTCATCTCATTTATATATTCTCCCCTTCTCTTTCACTCCTTCTGCCCCCCTCCCCCTTACCATTTACCATGATGTTCTTATGTGTATTAAGTTTGTATTTATGGCCCAGATGTCAGGTATCATGACCAAACTCTCTTTTTGGTCCAGCTCTCATTCAAGCCTTGATTTGCAAGATACAGTATTCTTGTGGTTTTTGGACTAGAGAAACTCTGTGCTGCTGCTACCGGTGGTACTTCATCGATGAACATGACTCCAAATTCTCAGTTCAACTGCATTCCATCAGTGATGCTGTCTTAAACTCTCAGTTTTACAGAGGATACCATAGGGAATCTTTTACCCAGTCTGTCCAGTACATTTTTAAAAGCCTTTCATTGTGAAATAATTTTAGATTTATAGAAGAGTTGTGAAGATAAGACCGAGTTCTCAAGAACCCTTTATCCAGCTTCCCCTAATGTTAACATCCTACTTTCCTTTTTTAGGTTTATAGATAAAGTTTATTTTTGATGTTAAGTATTTTTCTTTTAAAGATTTTCCTTAGTGTTTCAATAACTTCTGTTTGTCCTCAAATCATTCTTTCTGCCAACTTGCCATTTGTGTTAGTTTGCTAATATGCTACTTAATTGTGGTATGTATATGACAAATGGCATTATATTGGTACAGTACTATTAGTTAAACTAGTTCAGTCGATTTTCATTGAGTGAATGTGTAACATATTGATGTGTTCCACTCTGTCCTTTTAGGATTTAAGACTTTGTTTATATCTGAAAGGCTCTATGAGAGGGTATTTAACTTCAGGTTAACCCCCCCTCCCTACCACTTTCTTTTTTTCTGGTGGGTAGACACAGCTTGTGAAGTACAAAAGTTGAGGTCCCTGGAGCTCTGTGTCACGCTGCAGTGAGCCCTGTGAGAGTTACAACTTTGGCAAAGCTCTTAAGTGCTCTTAACTTATGAGGAGTGATAGTCTTTTTCATTTTATCCTGAAAAACGTTCCTGCTGCAGGTAAGATAGGGTTTGTCTGTATGCAGAGGACAGCAAAGTCTCAAGTGACAAGTAGAGGAGAAAAGACAATTGATAAAATCAAGACAGTTCACTTTGATGCCTAACCCCTTGGGTGTTTGTTCCTGGCATGAAAAATAATGGAAGCCCTTTTGTTTTTGCATTGTGTTAGCCAGGATAACTTTTATTTTTAGTGCAGCAGCAGAAACTTGCCCACATTGGGTAGGATACCATTGTGATTAAGAAGTGTTGGCTTTCTGATTAAGAATGAAATCAGAAAGACCCACCTTTGATCTTGTTTCTTTTATTGGCTGTTAATCTCAGATAAGGGCCTAACCTTTCTAAACCTCGGTCTTTTCCTCTGTGAAATAGCAACAATTATGGTGCCTACCATTAATGGTTATTGTGTGGCTCGATTGAGATAAAACATATAAAGTTCTTGATTCAATGCTTCATAGGTGCTGACTGCTCCGTAATTGTTAATAATAATAATAATCAGGATTATTATTGTTATGGTCCAGGGTTCTGAAAAGAGAATGAGTTGGGGCTCTAAATTTACCTAGAATTTTCAGCTTCCCAATGGGTTATGGGGTTGCAAATGATATATATGCACTTTTCTATAATCAAACCAAGTTGGTGCTCAGTGACCCAATTTTGTCCTGTTGTCCTTGAGGTGATCCCAGGTCTTTTCCTGGTAAGCAGGAGGAAAGAGTTATCCTTTATCCTGACTTGTCAATGGAGTGCTTCTCTCTCATCAGGAAAGCCAAGCAGAACCAGGATGGAAGGCCCCTTCGTCATATAATGCCAGTGAATTGCCCTGCTTTTACACATTACATTTATGGCTTCTCAGGACGAGTACATTGGAACTTTTAAGATTTAAAAAAATGATTGAGCTAAAAAAAAAAAAAATACAAAAAAAGGTCCTTGGTGGCAAGCAATAGCAACTGATTTTAATTTGAGCAAAAAGGTATTTCATTGTAAAGTAGGAAGGTAATCACAGAACTAAAGAAGAAATGATAAAACTGGTTATTGGGAAATACTGAAGCCAAGGGAGTCTCAGAAGATCTAAGTAGTAGGAAGTGATGAATGGTCTCTCAAGGGCACTGACATAGAAGAATGAATTCCAACCATTCTTTGCCTTTATGTCACTCTGTTCAAGAGCCAGAATCCATGGAAAGGATATCTAATTGGCCTTGCTTGGATCAGACATCTAGTTTGTCAGGGAAGGATGACATTTAACCCTTTCACTGCATTAGTTGACTTCAAGTTTTTTTTTTTCAAAATGTGTCAAAAAGCCATAAAAAATAAAAAAATGATATCTTGACTATTTTGTGCATTTAATAACACTAGTTTGAGCTATTTTGTATATAAATGACATTATTTTTATTTAAAATTTTTGTTATATAGTAATAAATTTACTATTATATTGAATTTTAGCAAAAAACAATACTCAAAAAATACTAAGTGGCATCAATTAGATTTAAGTATAGATAGATAAGAATTGATGACAAAAAATTTATTACAAAATGTTACAAAACATAGCATAAAAACATCTTTGTTGTTGATAGTGCAAACCACAGGAAGACATATTAAAAAATCTTATAAATGGATGAAAGTCTTTAAAACAATTTCACACTGAATAACAAAGTTTCTTTGAGCTCGTGGGGTAAATTTGAATGCCACTCTCAGAGGATGGACATATTCATTCAGATATATCCAAACATCGCAGCAAAAGGGTTAAAGCACAAAAAAAAATCCCAATAAATATATGCATTTTTTTCAGAATAAAATAGCCTTTCTTCAGAAAAAGGGTAGTAGCCTTTACCTAACACACACTCCAAACCTCACACTCCTGTCTGTCTGGTACATCCCATCTCATCCCATTAGATTCCATTGGCTTTCTTGTCCTCACTTCTCAGTGGACCTCTATATACTACCACATTGGGGTCTGGAAACTGTTGTGGGCACCTGTATATCAAGTTTGAGATTGTGCAGAGGCCCTTTTACTGAGATTATCTTCCTTTCCTCGCAGGCACAGGCTTGGCAGAGTTGAAATCAGTTGTAAGAAAGATACATTTTCTTAGACTAGTCTGTTGTCTTGCAATTTTTTTTAAAAGCAGTCTTCAGCTCAGGCAGAAATGTAACTGGCAGCAGCAGGAGTAGAGGCTCTGCTAGTATATTCTTTAAAATGAACAGTTAACAGTTAGAGGCAAAATGTTGACTCAACAGCCATTAGAAGTAGCCAAGTGAAATGATGCTGTGGGACACGTGAAGTCACTGGACAATGAATGACTCTCTTTTCCTTGGTTTGCTCTCCCAATAACCAAAGGCACAGGTCATGTCCCATTCACAACAACTGGTGGCTGGGTCTGCCCTGTCTATCCTGCCCATGTTTTTACTCCATCTCTTTCCCAGGGTTTCATCATCCTTCCTAGATTGGACTTCCTATATTTTACTATCGATTTTCTTTTTTAAAGTAAGATTTACTAGCATGTAATTTTTATACAGTAAAATTTTACCCTTTTAAAATGTACAGTTTAATGAATTTTGACAAATGTATATACCTATCTAACAACCACCCTGAACACAATGTAGAATTTTTTCATCACCTCCATAGAGTTCCTTTGTGTCCCTTTGCAGACAATATCCTCACGCCACCCTAGCCTGTTCCAAAATTTCATGTAAATGGAGTGAAATAGTGTATAACTTTTTGCCTCTGACTTCTTTTGCTTAACAGAATGTATGTGATATTCACTCATTTTGATGTATTAATAGTTCCTATTTCTAACTGAGTAGTATCTTACTGTTTGGATGTACCAAATATTGTTTATTCATTCACTTGTTGATGGACAGTGGGTTGTTTACAGATTTTTTAACTTTAATGAGTAAAACTCCTATAAACATTTTTTTGAAGACATACGCTTTCATTTCTTTTGGGTGAATTCCTGGGAATGGGACTGCTGGATTATATGGTAAATTTAACTTTATGAGAAGCTGCCAATCTACTTTCAAAAGTAGCTGTTGAAAATGTACTGATTGATGCATTCCCACCATTAATACAAGAGAATTCCAGATGTTCTATATCATTGTTAACACTTGGGATTATCAGTATTTTTAATTTTAGTCATTCTAGTTGTGCTAAAGATATCTCTTGTGGTTTTACTTTGTATTTCCCTATCAACTCATGATGTTGAACACCCTTTTCATGTGCCTATTTACCATCTGTAAATTTCTTTGATAAAATGTCCGTTTAAATCTTTGGCTCATTTTTTCTTAATGGGTTGTATATATTCTTATGATATAATCTATTATTTTCACATAGGTTTAGGTTTCAGAAACCCTGGAGGGAGTTTGAGATTACAAAGCAAGGGGCATTTTGCGTTTGCTTTCTTTGGGGATTGTTGGTGAACTAACACTTACTGGGCATTTGTCATGTGCCAGTCACGGAGCAAGGAAGATTCACATTAGGTAATTTCATTTTATGCTCCAAGGTAATCCTTCAAACTAACTATTATTAGCCCTGAGGTCACACAGCTAGTATATGGAAAAGGAAGGATTTAAATTTAAGTCTGCCCTACTCTTATTCTTTCCACTTCACCAGGTGAGATGCAAGATCTGTTCTCAGAACTTACTGGTTAGTTTTCCAGCCCAAACTACTTGCAGTGCCCTGGGTGTTTTAAAAGCAACCCTCAGGTGAAATAACACTGCTGGCATTGACATGCAAATCAGGACATTGAGCTTCAGGCAAAAGAGTGCTCCCAGTTTTATTTTAGTCCCAAAAAATTCCTATCCATTTCATAAGGTAGAAAAGGGAGAATTCTCCAGGGAAGTAGAAGGTTTGAGGTGTTCATTTACATTTCAGTACCCAAGGATGTCCATCTCTCAGCTAAATTGCAATGCTATGGTAACCCAGAAGGCCGGGGTGGGTCTAATTCTGGGAATCAGATCTTGGTTCAAACACCAGTTTTGTTTCTACGGACTGTAAGGACCTTGGGCAAAACATGTGACCATTCTGGTTTGGATTTTCTTATCAGTAAGATGGTGGATAAAACCCCCTTACCACTGTGGCACAATACAAGGATTGAATTATTATATTAGTAGGATGAACAACTCATTCTATCCCAGGAAACCCTGGGTCCCAGGAGAGCTGGTACAGTTGGTCATCCTAATTACAAAATACATGTAAAATATCTGCACCATTACAGACTGTCATGATATAAGAGCTGTCACTGTTGAAAGTGCCTTGGTGTGTTCAGTCCTTGAGTCTGAAAATGACTCATTGCATTTTAGAACTAATGAGGCTTATGAATGAACCTGGCTTCTCCAAATTTACTTTAAAAATAGTTCAAAGAATGGAGTGCAACAAAATGGCAGCATGAGAAGGACCTCTGAAAAATTAATAAAACACCTATACCTCAACCAAGGACCCTCTACACAATGCACAGTCACAGCTAAGAAACCACTCGTCACAATAAGGTACCTACAGGTGGGCAGAGGATTAAACAAAATGAAACAAAGAAATAAAAGGGGGAGAGTGGAGACGCAGCTGGTGTGGGTCCCCACTTGGAACTCTATTACTGGGGAGGGAGGAGGAAGAAGGCAGTGGAAGAGCACTCTGGACCTCACTTGGGTGCAGGACAGAAGAAAGGGGGCCCATGGGCCAGGCATGAGATACTGCAACCACCTCACTTTGGCCCTAGGAGGTGCAGACTGGTTCTTAAAACTCAGTGGCTGGACTTCACTCTGGTTCCCAGAGGAGAGGGAGTGGCTGGGCAGTGAAGAGCCACAGCGCAAACGCTCTGGCCAGGAAGGAGAAGGAGAGAGAGGTCTGTGTACATTTTTCTTGGTCCACAACCAGCACAGTCTGAAAGACCAGCATACAGGACAGCTGACCCCAAGGCTCAGGGCAGAATCTGAGTGCAGGGAAAACCAAGAACAGAAAGGTGCAATCACACTCAAACTCCCTGCACAATCTCTGGAGCCTTAGGAAGAACACAAAGCTGCAAATGCCCCTCCCCAACAGACCTCTGTCCACCCAGTATTAGCAATGAACACCAAAGAAACTGCATCAGCGAGGGTCCAGAGAGGCTGCCAAAATGAGAAACTGGAGAACGAGAGCTCAAAATAAAAAGATGAGGACAGATGACCCATCAGAAACAGAGCTCAAAGCAACGATTATAAAAATTCTTTAGGAACTGAATGATAATTTGAACAGAGATAGCAAGCATTAAAGAAGACTTACAAACCATTATAAAGGACCAGAGAGAGATAATGACTACATTAACTGAAATGAAGAACAGAATAAAAGTCACTAAACTAGGTAAAATAGAAGCAATTTGCAGGAAAAGCCAGCAGAAAACACTCAATCAGAACAGATAAAAACTAGGATCCAAAAAAATGAGGATGGTTTGAGATTCCTCTGGGATTATATTAAATGTAAAACTATTCAAATCATAGATGTACCAGAAGGTACATTTCTGATTTCTCTAAAAAGTAAGAAATCAAGAAAATATTTGAAGAAATAATGACTGAAAATTTTCCTAACCTGGTGAAGGAAATAGACATACAAGCCCAGGAAGCACAGAGAGTGCCAAACAAGATGATCCCAAAGAGGAATACACTGAGACACATAATTAAAATGGCAAAAGTTAAAGAAAATTCTAAAAACAGCAAGAGAAATGCAAGTAGTAACTTATAAAGGGACACTTATTCGACTCTTAGCTGATTTCTCACCCAAAACTTTACAGGCCAGAAGGGATTGGCAAAAAATATTCAACTTGATGAAAACCAAGGATCTACAACCAAGAAATGTATCCAGCAAGGCCAGCATACAAAATTGAAGGACAGATAGTGTCTCAGATAATAAAAAACTAAAGGAATTCTTCACCACCAAACCAGTACTACAAAGAATGTTAGGGGGACTTCTTTAAGATGGGAGGAGGGATGAGAGAGTGGGTGAAATAAGGGAAAGGGAGAAATTTAGTTTGGTTGTTAACATAAAATTGAAAGCAACAAAGAAAGAAAACTCACGGACACAGCAATAATTTAGTAGTTACCTGAGGGTAAGGGCCTAAGTGGGGGAGGAGAAAGGACAGGGACACAAATATATGGTGATGGAAGGAGAACTGACTCTGGATGATGAACATACAATACAACACATAGAAGATGTAATGTAGAATTGTATACTTGGGACCTATGTAATTTTTATTAATCAATGTCACCCCAATAAATTAAAAAGAATAAGTAAAAGATAATTAGTCTAAAGAAAGATTGGGGAAGGATAGAAGAGACAATATATAGCTGAGTCAATACAAATGGCTAGTAGTCCTGAAAAGATGCTCAACTTTATATAAGCAGGGAAATGCAAATCAGACAATAAAGAGTGTTAAACTGGCAAAAATGAAAAAATAGTTCAAAACAAAACTTTAGACTTGAATTGTACGAATAGTGTTACCTTCCTGGATAAGTGGTAGTGTCACTAATGATCAGAACCAATATTCCCAATGGGGCTCTCAATTGTGAAGAAACTACTCTTGCAGGGAAGATAATGGGACTTGGTTGATACGACTTTGAATCCTGGTTCAGCCTCTTCTAACTGGCATCTTGGACAACATTTCTTTGAGCCTCAGAGTTGTGAAATGGGGATAATACTTTCACTTTTCTAAGAACTGGCTAGACTGAAAATTCAAATTTAGTAGTACTTGGGCAAAGACTTTTGTAAACTCTTACACAAGTCGGAATGTGTGTGTGTGTGTGTGTGTGTGTGAGAGAGAGAGAGAGAGAATGAGAGAGAGAAAGAATGAGTGTGTGTGTATACGCGTGTAAGTGTCTGGTTTTGTTGGATAAATGAGTTTTCTCCTGTGGTTTTCTGGATCCTTTGTAAGAAATTGAGCAAAAATGTATCTTATTAGAGTTAAAGATGCTGGGAGTTGGGGTACATGGCAGCATGTGGTCATGCCCTCAGATGTTATTGGGTGGGATCAGGTATCTGGGAGGGTCAAAGAGCCGGATTTTCGGTGCAGAATTTCTCTGGGGTTATCACCAACTGACCCTGACAACTTGCTTTCCAGCCCCTCTCTGCCTTGCTTGCTCTTTGGATGACAGATAGTAATACTGTATTTTTGTTTTTGGTTTTGTTTTTAACTGTGTGGACCTCACTCTCCCCTACCCAGAGCCTTTGCCCATTCCATTTTCGTTGCCTATAATGCTCTTTTTCCTCTCCCCTTCACTTTTCTCTCACCCAGTTAATTCCTACTTAGCTTTCAAAATTCAGTTAAACACCTCCAGGAAGCTTTCCTTTACTTGAACCTTTCCTTGCCTAAACCATAAGTTTTGTCTCTGCAGATTTGGTATCATACATTCTTAATTGTGTAATTAACTATTTAATTGAAGCCATGAGGATGGAGACTGGGTCTGTCTTTTCACAGCTATTTTTTTCCAACCCTAACATAGTACATTACATATAGTAGACCTTGAAATATTTTTGACAAATAACATAGGTATGAATACTAAATTGACAATATTTCAAATTAATTAATTAATTATTTTTAGTTACAGTTGACATCAATTGACAATCTTTTACCTCACTACCTACCTTGTGGCTTAGGAAGATCCATGATCTTATGCAGCTCACATTCTAGTGGGGAGACAGATACTAAAACAAATAAACAACTTAATAAAGCAACAGATAAGTAAACAATTACATAAATATTGCAATACCAATAGCCCCTTGGTTGTCTGGCTGGAGTCATATTTAGAACTCTTGCCTAACCATATTTATATGATAGCACTAATTCAGAGCACTAAAGAAATAACCATAGTCTAGTCTGTTTTCTAGAATTGCCATCTGTCTTACAGCCTTGAACCTAGCCATCTCCTCTACTTGCCTCTATCCTCAGAGTTTAACTTCTCCTCACCATTGGCACTGAGAAATCACAGCACGTGTGCCACCACTTTCCTTCCTGTCTTCATGTCAGACATTGCTAATTAATCAGTTAATGAGTCCAGTCTTCGCTTTGGAAGCAGGTATTTATTAATAATCAAGTGGAGATGATCTGCAAGATAAAAGTGTGGTGCTATCCTTGCCCTAGGCTTACAGCTTTCCTGCAATGCCTTCTCTCTTGCCTGGACTAGACCCGCATTCCTCAGTACTCCCCTCCTCAGTTTCTAGACCTGTGTTATTAAATATGGTAGCCAGTAGACAGCACATGTGGCTATTTAAATTTAGATGTAATTAAAATTAAATAAAATTAAAACTTCAGTTCTTTATTTGTATTAGCCATACTTGATTGCTCAAAAGCCCTAAGTTTAATGGGTATCATATTGGGCAATACAGATACAGAATATTTCTATCACTGACTAAAGTTCTAATAGACAACCCAGCCGTTATTGATTTAAATCCCTCTGAGATGCTCTGAAACTAATCCTTTGACAAGGATGAGGATTTTACAAGGTTCTGGAGTTTGCTTTAGATTCTTGGTAAATTACTTACAAATTGTTTTTGAACTACCTATATTGTATATACAGGATGCTTAGAGCAAAATCACACTCAAAAATTTGACTAGTGGTGTTGCTACTTTTACTTAGATGTTCCACTGAATGTTGGTCTTTGCCCTTGGTCATTCTAGAAAATAGTCTCTGGTAAAGCGGTTCCAAGAGGTGTTCCAAGTTCAAAGTCTTTATTAGTAGGTAGTTGAACCACTGACTGAAGGACCATTGACACCTCCTCTTTGCCAAGTACTAATGATTGTCTTCACACCATGTGGATTACTATAATGGTACTTGTCGGAATACACAGGCAGAGAAATCTTGCCAACAGCTCAAATCTAATATCATCACAGAGCCACTATGCTTGCAATGACATAGAGAATAATTTCCAAATTATATAATGGATAAAGAGTACTAAGTTACTGAGTTCCACCCTTAACGTTTTCTGTTCTTCTTATAACCTACTCAATAAAATTTCAAGTGTGTTACAATTACTAGTGGTTTCAGGTCTGGATAAATAAGAAAAAGAAAGGATATGATAAAAAAAAGTCTGACAATAAAAACTACCTTTCAGCCCTTAATGCATTTCTTTTTTTATTCATGAGTGAGAAAAGTGATCTTTTTAAGATTGGAGGAAGGACTGGGGAGTTAGTCCTAAAAGATTATAATGTGGGACTTGCTGTGCCTTTGTCTAGCACATTACCTGGGTGTCAGCAGGAAAAGAGATAGGAAAATGCCCCCAGGGTGGATTTGGTGAATTTCCTCTCTGTTAGCTTGGATGAAAATTTGAATGACACCTTGAAGTGATTTAAAAGTCTTTTATTTACATACCCAGTTAGCTGGAAGGCCCCTAGGCATCACATTCAGAATATAGCAATGCATGGAAACCAGGCGAGTGACAAATGTGAGCTCTCTTTCCTCTATCCCAGCTGTAGCAGATAATCTGGACCAGGGAGTGAGAATACAGGTAATAGAACAATCATCAAGAAAGAAAAAGGCATATGGCTAAACCAATAATAATGACACCTTTTTGGTATTTTTATGTACTGTTTAAACAAATGTTAAGTACATAGAAGTACACTTGCCAAAAGTTAGAATTGTAGCCAAGGCAACCATAATTGCCCATTAGTCATTACTTATTTCTTTGTGTTTAAGCTAAGGACATGAAGCTGCAGCTCATTTCAGAGTCTTGGGCATTAGGGAGGTTTCACTTTTTACCATTGGGATGTCAAATTTGAAAAAATGGAATTGTGATATTTGTGATATCCATAGCTTCAAGCAACTTGAAACCAAGAAAGGTGCATATACAAGGAACAATACTAAGGGAAAATCAAATAACTACTGGGTTTTTTATCCCCGGGAACCTCCTTGCTTTAACCGTGGTGCCTTTCCATTCTGGCAGCTTAGAAATGTGTATGCATTACCTGCATGTTGCTATGACAAAGGCACTCAGCTCAGTCACTGCTGAAATTTTAGACAGCCACTTGTCCATTTTTTTCTTCTATATTTTAGCTTTCAAGCAATTTTAGAATTCAAAGAAAACTCCTCATTTATGGCACAGTCCCTGTATTCTGTGGGGAGTTGGTATCTGGCAATGTCAACATGTCAGATGTTGCATTGCTGGTATGTATCCCTATAGTGTAGGAAGACGAGGTAGAGAAGAAGGGAAATCCTTGAGGGAAAAGAAATATTGAAGACCTAACATTTCATTGCTGCTGTGATGCTGAAAATATAAGTGAAGTCTTCGTTTTGATGCATCAATTTAATTATGGCCTAGAGCTCAGATTTGCATCTCTGAGGCTATCAAATGTAGAGATGCAGCAATAAAATAACACCACACATTTCACTCCATCATTTAGTTTTATTTTTCCCTTTTTCTTTTGGTGTCAGTTGTGTAACAGCTGTCTTTGAGAAACTAAGAGTTCTATAAAAGGTTAATTTCATGCTGGGTTAAGTATTAAGGCCTAACCTTCAGGGTTAGACTGAATGTCTGTATGCGGCCAAGTAGGTACAGTGCAGTCCTACAGAAGTAATGTTCCAGCTGAGGGTCATATTGCTCTCTAAAAAATTGTCTGGCTTTCTGCTGATGATTCATCAGAAAAAGGAGCATGGTAATTGAATTGGGGATTTAAAAGGATCTCAGGAAAACAACCACATTCCTGTTGGTACTGCCATAGGAAATTCTGTTAATGTGCCATGTGAAAGGCAATAATCTATCACAGTGGACTCTTTAGCAAATGCAGGCTACTTAGTTTTTTGCCCCGATCAGTTACGAGAGGCTTTCTATCACTGCTGTTGCATCAAGACAGGGTTCGAAAACACCGAGTTGAAACCTGAGTTTCACTGTGGATGCCTGTGATGCCTTCTACATGTTGATTAGATTCTGGGAAGGAAATCTTGGTACTATAGCATAAGATGACAATCAGAGAAATTAGCACAGAGGAATTTTCTGAGTAAAGTATTGGTTTTCTTTTCCAGCATGGGGGTGGTGTGGTAACTGTGGTAGGACATTAGCCACTTCATCTTGGGAAGGAACAGATTTTGCTTCCAAATGTATGGATAGTTGGTTTGTACATGTTGAATGAAATAACCACTTTCTGGCAAGTTAAGAGTCTGACTCTCCTTTAGAGCCGTGGTTCTCAATCAGGAGCAATTTTGTCTTGCGCCCCACCACTAGGAACATTCAGTAATATCTGTAGATATTTTTGGTTGTCAGCCAGGGATGAGGTGCTCCTGGCATCTAGTTGGAGGAAGTCATGGATGCTGCCACATATCTGTGATGCACAAGACATCCTTCTACTACAACAATGAATTATCAGGACAAAAATGTCAGTCCAGGCACTCCTCACTTAATGACCGAGTTCCGTTTTTCCAACTAGGTTGTTAAATTGGTTGATAAGTGAGGAGCTTAAAGAAAGATGTCTTCTGGTGTGTCGTGGTGCCATAAGGTATGTACTTTTCAATAGATACCACCTGCCACCACAATTAGAAATATGAGAGCTGTCAGGGAAAAAATCCAGCCATAAATGCCTCTATTTTTCCTATTACATGGCTGGATACTTTCTGGACAGCCCTCATAGGTCATGTTGCGTGATTGTGAATGCTTTGTGTAGTGAATACTGGCTGGCCGTGGGAAGTAGACAAAGACTGAAAGGATTCTCCGTGCCGGAGTATTGGTGGTAAGTCTAAGCAGTTGTTAAACAGGTAGGTCGTTGAGTGAGGAGTGGCTGTAGCTCTAAGGTTGAGAAACCCTGATCCGAGAAAGTTCTAGATCTTTGGGAATCTTGACTTTGTAAATACTTCATGAAGGTAATATTTTGAGGATAAGGTTTAAACAAAAAATGTATGAGATTTTTCCTTGTGATGGAGTTGTGAATTCATCCTTTTGTCAGATCTAATTTGAAGAAATGGGCCAGGTGAAAGTTCTTTACACCAAGAATTCCAAGCATTGTCTTCCCTTTTAACAAAATGGACACTCATTGAGACTCTTTCGTTGCCTTGAAGGTGGAAGATTCGAATCCTCCTCCCTAAAAATAATTTTCTTATACTGTAACAAAGATTTTCTCTTTCAGTGCCAAAATATATACGCTTTGTATTTCCAAACCAGTGAATTTAAATACTATAGCTGTTATACTCTTTTTACATTTTGCTAAAAGCATTTTCTTATCTTGTACAATATGGATTAATCTGTGTTTATGACTTTTCCAATAAGGAAAAACATTGTATCTCAAGTAGTTTACACATTTTCTTTTAAAAAACACAGTGTAAGTCTGAGAATATTTAGTCTTGTAAAAGTATTGGTGACCAACCACGTAAGTCATTGTGGAAAAAAAACAGCTATTTATCCTTACCCAATGGGTTTAAAAACTGTTGGCAAGTGTAAGAGCAGTCCAGAGCCCATGTTTTGATTTTGGAAATAATGAACATGGAAATGATTTATTAAAAAGGAAAATTTCTATTGATTGCACCCCAAATCCTGAAAGATTCCATCTACCAAATTTGTTATTTTAACTTTATAAAATTAAGAAATGAACTGTCAGTCTGCATGAGAATGCCGGGAAAGGCATATCAGCTCAAACGTTGTGAACCCAAAGCCAGAAAGAAGTGTGACACTTTATTTCAGAGGTTGGCTAATGGAAAGGTCCAGATAGTATTTTTGGCTTTGTAAGCCATATGGCTTTCTTTCTCCACTACTTTGTTGCTACAGTGTGAAAGCAGTTACAGACAATCCAAAAATAAATGCATGCGGTTGTATTCTAATAAAATTTTGTTTATAAAAACAGGCATTTGACCTACTTTGTCCCTCTGACCCTAGTGTACCAACCTCTGCTTGATTTAACTCAGGCTGCTTTATCATGGGCATAGGCGTAATTTCTGTTACATTTTTTGCAATGATGACAATTATGTGTGGAACCTCAATACTTCTTCTAAGACTCCAGGTTGGGAATGATTGCAGGGTGCACTTAAGTGTTGATCTATACATCATCAACACATAACAGGCAAAAAACACCCCGTATGCACAAACTGATTTTGTTAAAAAAGTGATAAGGTCTGTTAGCTTATCATAAAAATACCATGTCACTTTTAACACTTGATAGATCTCAGGTTTAGTGAAGAATCAGGTTGGGAAAAAACAAATGAGCCATTTCAGGTGAGGGTTTCCCGCAGACTGGAACTGTGCTGCAGACTGCTAGTTAGAATGGGGGATATTGCTCGACTCTGACCTTGGTCGTTAGTATATGATAAGATAGGGTACTGTCTCATTCAGCTATGTTCTCAGTCTTCCTGATACAGTTTTCTGATGTGGGGTTCTGTTATTAGGCTTTGTCAATGTGTCAGCTAATATAATGTAAGAGTGAGTGATGATTTCTACAAACTGTAAAAAGAGAAATGAGCCACCAGAAGTTTCTTGCTTTCTATTCCTCAGTAATCACACCAATGTGATCAAACACTGTGACACTTCCAACAAGCCAGAGAGTCGCAATGTGGAGGCAATGAGAGATTTTTTTTTTCTCCACCTCTTAAGTGCCCTCAATCAAAAAAGATAAAACTGAAGTGGTTTCGTGTGAGGGTTCTCAGTCATAGGATGCGAGATCAGTGTGCCATATAGCAGTATAAGCATGAAATTGCCCTGAAGTTTTTTTTTCATTTTATGTTAAATGTGAAGCTCTTAAGATACAGTCTCTGATTCCAAGTGAGGTATCTGTTATGTTCCTCTGTTCAATTAGCTGTGTTTTCTTCAGTTCTACCAGTGAATATACACAAACACACATGCACGCACACATACACGCACACACACAGAAAGAAACCTTTAAATTTGCTTTCACATGAACCGGTAAAAAGTTCATGAGGAAAACCTTTTTGTCTAGTTAAAAAGAGCCTGTTTACATGTAGAATTGATTTCATCATATGACTTGGTTGGAGAAAATTCAATAGAATACTTATATGATGTCTGGCACAGTCCATTCTATTTCCAGGAAGCATTAAAAATAATTAGAAACAGGCAAAGCTTTTCAGCCTCAGGTAGAGCTAGCTTCCTCTTTTCTTCCATTCCCTTCCCTTCCTCCCATACATAAATAATATATACACCTCTTATAATAAATAAACATATAACAAGGTAGTGAATTAGTTATCTGCTGCTATGTAACAAATTAACCTCAATCTTAACAACTTAAAAAACAATAAACATTTATTATTTCACACAGTTTTTGTTGATCATGGATTCAAACAACTTATGTGGGTGATTCTTGATCAGGGTTTCTCATGGAGATGCAGCACACAGATGTCGGCTAGGACTGCCGTAATCTGAAGACGTGACTGAGGCTGAATGACCAGCTTCTAAGATGGCCTCGTGTACTGGAAGCCTTCTTGGACTGATAGCAATGACACTGCTTCTAGCAGTATAACTTGCATATCTAAACCACCTCTTTTCCCTGATGTTAAGAAGGTCAGCATCTAGCTGAGGTACTTCTGAGTCATTGTTGCTGTCATTGCTTCTCTGATTGTTATTGTAATCATTAGCTAGAATTTACTAGGGCCAGACAGTGACCTTAGTGTTTTGCTTCTCTCTTAATCTCATTTAGTAATCCTCACAAAACCTTTTAAATTACATATATCACCTTCATTTTACCATTAAGCTAAATGAGTTTCAGATACTAAGACACAGTTAATGGTGGAATTGAGATTTAAATATTTCTATGTGGTACGTAGTTCTTGTCCTTTCCTCCAAAATATGATGTTCATCAGACTAAAAGCAATATAGTGAGTATATCTCACTTTTTGGTCTCATATCTCTGTGGTAAATTAAATTACATGTTTCTTGATCCTGAATCACATTGTGGAGGTATTTTTCTATTCCTTTTAAAATCATTCCTTACCCCAAACATGGTCTCCTTGCTTCTTTTATGTGGTGCCTTTGCATGCTTACATATACTTTAAGCAACCTTTTCCCCACCATTTCTTTGAACATGGGTCTCCTTTGTAAGTGAATCTGCAAGTGTCTTGAGGAAAATGAAGTTACGGCAGTAACCATTTTGGCTTTGTAAAGGAGACTCCAATCTCCTGTGACAAAGAGTCTGGCAGGACTGATAATTCTTGTGAAGGCAGTTTAGAAAGAATTCATCTATTACCAACTTTAGCAATGCTTTTTAAATTCTGTCCTACACTACCAATTTCTTGGTAAACTGGTAAATGGATTTAGCTGATATGGATTTTTCTCATTTGCTGGGCTTGCAAACTGACGTTGTCTTCGACAGCTCTTGGTCTAGCGTTATCGAATCAGTTTTCAAAAGTGGTGAAAAGAACAAACTTTCAAATCAGACAGCTCTGACTTGGAATCCTAGCTCGGAAACTTAATAACCATGTGTGATGTTTGAGAAATTATTTAATTTTTCAGTACACCAGTCTTCAATTCTGCCAATAAAATGATGATGCCGAAAGATTAAATAAAGCAAAAGAAATAAAAATACTCAGGATAGTGTCAGGAGATGAGTAGGTTCCCAAATAGTTATTGCTACATTAACGTTTTCATAAAAATATTGGTTAGGAATGCAGCAAGCAACAAACAGTGTGAAAAGTAGCTAGAAAGACCAGGGTTGATTTTTCTCACTGAATAAGTCTGCAGATTGATGGCTACTGGTATAGTTCAGGTGCTCCATGATATCAGAGCTGGACTCACTGTGATTCTGTTGGCTTTGTCCTCATGTTGACAAGATAGCTTCTTTTTTTTTTATAATTTATTTTTAGTATGTGGGTAGCTCCCTGGCCGGGAATCCAACCTAGGATGCAGTGCTGACAGCACCAGCAACGAAGCCTTAAGCCACTACACCACCAGGGAACTCCTGACAAGATAGCTTCTGTAGCTCCAGATAGCATATCCATGTGTGAGGTGAGAGGAAGAGGAAGGTGGCAGTTGTGCTTTTTTCTGTTATCAGGAGAATAAAGTTAGGCAGATCCCCTAGCAGTTTTGCACTGATGTCTCATTGACTAAACTGTGATTTAGTCTTTCCCAGTTTCAACAGAGGACTTGGGCAATGATATTGTTTATAGTCTCATCTGGCAATAGGGACAGCATGGAAGTGGGGTATGTGACAGCATGATGGAAAAAATGACTACATAGGAGTGGGGCTTGCGGCTCAATTATCAAAGAGGAAAGAGTGAGAAAGATGCTAAAGAATGGATGGTAGGCAGAGAAAAGGGGAGTTTCTAGGTAGTAGGCATGGGATGCAATGACACGTGAACATTGCATGCATTTCATGTTTGGGAGTTGGTAGAAACTTGGAGGACCTAGAATGTGTTTTGGGATGTGGGTGGGAGTGGGGCATGATGTACCTACCACGTTTTTCAGTGTGTAAGATGCCCCCATGTCTAAGATGACCCCTACTTTTCTAACTTAACACTGAGAAATCAATATCAAATAATTACTCCTGTGTATAAGACAACCCCCAATTTTTGGTCTAACAATTCTAGACAAAATGTCATCTTATACATGGGAAAATATTGTTGTTGTTGGTGGGAATGTTAAAACTGGAGACATAAGTTGGAATTAGACTTTAAAGGGCCCGTGCATAGCAGAATGCAGTTTGGACTTTATCTTGCAGGTGGGGTGGGTACAAGATGGCTTTGCACAGGAACAAGGTAATGAAATTATGTTTTGAACTAGATGGGAGAAGTATCAGATGCAGATTAGGGATGATGAGGTATTTAGCTAAGGCTGGCAAGAAAAATGAAGAGACAGCAGATACCAGAGGTGTTTAGGCTGTGGATGTGACATAACTTGTCAAGAATTGCTGGAAGAATAACTAGGAGGGAGGAGTTAAAATGAACCCTGTGATGCCTAGCTGGGATGCATGATGATGCCATTGAAAAAAGAATGAATCCTGGGAAAGGAGCAGGCCAGTGGGGAGAAGGTAATGAGTTTGGTTTTAGATATACTATGTAGAGTTGAATGGTTCTGTAGGACTTCTGGAGATGGGAAATTCTAAAGACCAGGAAGAGGTTGGTAGAAGGTACAGTTACAGAGTAATGGCTGAGATTAACCTAGGACAACATATGTAGTGATAGAAGCCAAAAATGAAGAGACAGGCAGAGGTTGGGAAGAAACTAATAAATGCTTAGAAAGAAATTACTGCGTCTTCCAATAACCTTTGGAGAGTTGCTCTTGGTTTCCTTGCATCCTCTATGTGGATATCGCAGGGGCTTTATGGTGGACTTCTAGTCTCCTTACAATTAATATAATGACATTTCTTTTCTCTTCTCTGCACGTGAATTATCCTCATGCTACGGAGGGTTTCCTTAGAAGCCACTAAAGCATTTGGAGTATTGTGAAGGGAGAAGCAGGAGCAAAGGTCAAACAGAACAGTGGCTCATCTTGAAGAATAATTTGATCATACATTTCTAATAAGGGACCAGCTTGTCACTGAAACAGGATCAGTGGGTATACTCTGAAATCAAAAAGAGAAGAAACAGGTTAAATCTGCTTGGTGTGTGATTTAATGTACCTACATGAAATCATTTCCTGGTAGTGTAGGCTATTAAACTTTGAAATGTGGGTCTGGTTGTGACTTTGGGGTCTTATCTGGAGAACTTTAAGCATTTTCAGAATCTCCTTTGGCAGAAGTGGTTAAGTAAACTTGTGTTAGAATGAGATGCTCCTCTCGGTGACCTCTTTGGGCTATTGCTAAGTGTATGGAGTCACTCTTCAACCTGGGAGATTGTGCCATTACCCAAGGTTTATTGTACTTCGTTCAAGTGATTATCATTTAAGCCCATTTTCTGTGTATGTTTGTGGGACTCATTCTATAGAGTAGATTGAAATCTGAAGTTATTTTTCCACTTCAATTCCTTTGTCCATGAATAGTGCTTCTGTGGGAAAAGAGATCAGTGTTGTTTATTGTTGCTACTTTTGTTTTCTGAGAACTGGCGGTTTTTTCTATCAATACAAATTTCAATTCTTCATGAAGGATCAGATTTAGTCACATGTAATCTGTATACCCAGGGTTATTCTAAATGACACCACTTTTAACCTTCTACAAAATCACTTCAATTCTAATCTGTTTCTTTATTTTTTATATTTTGGGCTTTCTTTAGAAATATTTTCCTGTTTCCTCTTTCTTTAGGGCTAAGTGCCTGAAGGAGAAAGTATGGGCAGGCAGCTGAATATTCTTTTACTCTAAATAAAAGATCACAGAAGGTGCCTGAGGAGATTTAGACCTTGGGAAAACTAAAATGAGCATTTTAATTCACTCTTCTGGGAATGTTTCACTTTTGGGGGACAGGGGGCTTTTTGAACCTCTTCTTTTTTCCATTAAGTATTTTGTCAGTGAGAACTGATTTAATTTTCTAGTGCTATAACAATGACAAAATGTGATTAATACATGAAGGTAAGGGTTTTGATTTAGGGGAATATGGCCATCTCATGTTGCATTTTCAGCATTGAAGCCTTTATTCAGTTGCGGAAAAATATTTAAAAGGTAACCAAGTTCTTCTGCCTTTTTGGATTTCATGTAAAAAAAATATGAAACTGGCAACTGCCCCTCCTCATATTCTGTGCCCTTGACTGTATCTTTTCCCAACACTGACAGGTGACTTTGTGGTGATCGTCCCTTGAAAATTAGCAGTAGGCATCAGAAGGCTATGTACTCTTATTTACAATAAAAATATTGGTTTCACCAGAAAGAGGCCATGGTGGCAAATACCTGAGGGAATCAGTGCAAATATGCTCAGTGACAACAGGAAAAAGGTCATTGACTTGAGACTTTCACTTGAGACTTTGTTCTGTTCCTGATTGCCTGCAACTAGCTCTGAGGCCTGAGGCTACTACTCTCTCTCATCCAGGGTTTTTCCCTATTAGGGTAGAGCTAGTCTGAGAGTTAGGGGTCCTAACTTCTCAGATAGGGCCTGCTGCTAATTTACTGGATTTATTTGCATAAGCAAAACTTTCTCCTGTCATTTTCTCATATGCATTATTATACATATACTTATGTATTATAAGAATGCATGTTTTCAAATTAGAGACAGACATATGCATTTAATATAAAGGATTATAAAAATTTCTTAAGTACCCCTAAATGCTCTGAGTGAAAAGTGTCACTTCAAAATCACAAAACCAGTCTGAATTTGTGAAATGAGGAAGCGGGAGTTGGTGATTACTAAAATCCTGGATTATTTTTCTTTTAATAGAATCACTCATTGGTGAACAACTCATAGAAAGCAAATGATTACCTGGTTGAGAACTACACAGCCTGTGTGTCAGAATGTCTTATTGGGTACAAACATGGGGTTAGATTGCCTGGTTATAGCATATATACACAGTGTAATACTGCCATATTCCTTTCCAGAATGGTTGTACCTGTTTATCTAATATTAGCAGTGCAAACAAGTTTATGGGAAATATGCATGAGAATCATTCTTACCATCACTTGAAATTGTCCCCCTTTCTAAATTGGCCACTCTAATAGGATTTAGTTGCATTTCTCTTATTAATAGTAAATCAGAGCACTCCTTGTATTTGTTAGCCATTTGGTTTCCCCTTCTCTCTCTCTCTCTCTATCTCTCTCTCTCTTTCTGTGTGTGTGTGTGTGTGTGTGTGTGTGTGTGTGTGTGTGTGGTTTGTGTTTGTGTTTAATTTGGGGTAATTTTGGAAGCTGCCCTAATTCTTAATAGCTTCCTTGTATATTATCTAAAGGAGTCAATTGTATATCTCATTAGTAAATTACTCTTAATAAAGGCAGACAATTAGTAGGATACCACTTCTACTCTAGTCCTACCCCACCAGGTAGAGTTAAAGACTACCATCAGTTTCTAATAGCCATGAAAAGTTTCCAGGTATCCCATTGGAAGTAAGTTTGACCCTACTTATAAAGCTATTAGTCTGATAGAGACTTTAACTTCTCATATCACCTGCTGCTAATTTATTGGGTAAATTTAAGATTGTCTCCCTTCATTTTGTCATATGTAAAATAAATAATAAGTATATTTACTTCTAAATCACAAACACATTGAAGTAAATATTAAGGGTTATAAAAGTTTCCCTTCTCTGGGTCTGGCATGTAAGGAGCTTGGAAATCATCTTCTCTGTCTGCAAAACAAGAAAAAAACTGAACAAACTCAAATCAGCAACTCTTCTGAGATTCTTCAGGGAACCAAGGTCACAGAGCAAACTTCTGTCCCTAAAATTGGTTAGACAGGCAAATATAGAGACTCTCAGTTTAGCAGAGCAGAAACCTCTGTGGGAGCCATGGCCAGAGTAGGAAAATCTAAACTCTAATTGATGAATTCTGGAGGCTCAATGTGGAAGGGTGAGAGTTAAAAACTCCCAAGTGGCTTGATCTTAGGAGAGTTACCACACTTTTGTGTTTTAGCTCTAGGAGCCCTACCAGGTTTTCACAGTGAAGATAGGAGAAAAATTCCCCATGCTTTAGACAAGGGAAGAGGAAAAGTAACCATTTTGAAATATGCCAGAGCATTTTGCTCTTAACAAGGCATACTGTCAAGAGACACTATTTTTACTAGAGCCTAACTGATTGGTGTTTTGCCAAAGCCTAACCCACCTTAGGGACGGGAAGTCTTCCTGTATCACTGGAGAGAAGTGAGGTGGAGACTCAGAAGCATGTGTAAAGATTGTGTGTAGTCCAGGGGCACACTGAAAGACTGAGACCTAATTATAGTAATATAGAAAGCTTTTCCTCCCCTGCATTTCACCACCCTATCACCAAAGGCCCATTTACTACAGTTCCTTTTACCCAGTACATCATGTCTGCCTTTCAACAGATAATTACAAGGCGTACTATAAGACAAAGAAACAAAACAAAACAAAACAAAACAAAACAAAACAAAACAAAAAACACTGGTCTACACAGTGAACTATGTCAAAGTTGTTCATTGTGTAGACCAGTGTTTCTAACAGCCAGGATATTTGGTTGCTCTTTCTAGGCATTATTCATCAGAACAGCTTATAAGAATGGGTTTTTGCCCTTGAGTAAAGCCTAAAGAACTTGCAGAGACAGAGCAAGCATCAGAATCTAATTCAGATAGGCAGGAATGTTGGGATTATCAGACTAAAAATAATAATCATAATTAATATCCTAAGGACCTAATGGAAAAAGTAGACAACAGATAAAAACAGATGGGTAGTGTAAGCAGAGAGTTGGAAATTGTAAGAAAGAATAATAAATGGTACAAATAAAAAACACTGGTGACAGAAATGAAGATGCTTTTGTTGACTCATTAAACTTGCTTAAGTGTCTCTAAATGTTATGAGTGCATTCATATGTCACTTTTAAAGTTATAAACAAGTCTAAATGTTATTATTTCTGTGAAAAACATGACTGTTCATTTAATAACATTCCAGTCCTGGTTACTCTAAAATGTCTAAGGAAGGGGAAAAGTGAGTTTTTGAGGAAACAGAAAGGGGAAGAGAGCATCACATAGTGACTTTGACTACATTATGCACAGGTAGAAATTCATTCAGAGCGAGATCAGCAAATTGTCATATAGAAATTATTTGGTGAACGATATTTTTGCCTTAATGAAGATGAATTCAAATTGTAGCATGCAGGATTCTGACATTAGCTGTAGAATTCAGATGCCTACATTTGAGGAGGTGTTAATGTGAAAATTACAGGGAATAAAATGTTCTAAAATATCCAAATATTTTATTTATGATTTATAGTACATTTTAAAACATACTGTATCCACACTTTTTTTCAGAGAAATCTTGCATTTCATGCATTATTGCTGCTTGATTTTAATTGACAGTAGCCATTAACTACATCTGATTTATGCAGAGATTGCAAATTTTAACAAAAGGAGTAGGAACAGAAAAGAAATATGTTAGAAGCATTTTATAACATATTAGGATAGTAGCAAGGCATATCATTAATATACTGTTTTATTTTATTTATTCTTTTAATTGTGATAATTAGAAACACAATTTGTGCAACTTGCTTTTGGTGATTATATAATGTGGACATTTTTCTAAGTCACCAAGTCATCATAAATAAGTTTACCTCATTCTTTACCCATTTTGTGGATATACAATAATTTATCCAACCATTGCCCTATTTATGCCATCATCTATTTATTTGCTTTTAGGTATAATGCTTTAGTAAACATAATTACACAATATATCTTTAAGTAGCCATGCCAGTGTTTCTGTAGGGTAGATTGTAAATGTGAGATTATAAAGTCATGGATTGTGGACATTTAACACATTGATAGTGATTGCCAAATTCTCTCCAAAAATGATGTTCCAGTCTCTTTCCCTCTAAGAGCAAAACGCCTATTTCGCACACATTTGCCATCACCTGACATCTGTCATTTTAATTTGTATCAATCCAATAGGCTTTCCTTGGTATTTGGAGGCTTTGGGATCAAAATGGTAGACTGATGAAATGTATCTAACTCTTCTCCTACCTATCAAAATTATAGAAAAAATATTCTAGAAAACAAGGCAACTGTAAGGAGAACAAGTAAAGGAATTGTCAGTGGCCAGAACTTTTGAGGAATATATATGAAGGATAGAAAACAGGAGTGATTGGACTGATGGAGAAAGCTCAGTAGAAACCACGTTCCAGAGCAGCTTCGATCCTGGGATCAACAATGAATGAAAGCTAGAATGGACCATGGTGCATCGTCAAAGTTGTTCATTGTACAGACCAGTGTTTCTAATAGCCAGGACATTTGGTTGCTCCTCCTACCTGTTATTCATTAGAACAGTTTATATAAATGGGTTTTTCTCCCTTAAGTTAAGGGTAGAGAACTTCTCTAAAGAAAGTGATTTGTATTGGGACAGAACCCAGTGAGAATAGAGGTATCTGTGAGTGAAGTGGGGATGTGTATGCAGGAAACCTCAATGTCCACAATAGACATGTCAAGAAAAACAAAAAACAAGGCTGGTACCCAGGAAGGAAAGATAACACATCGTTCTATTCCTATGGTAATGTGGCTACCCCACAACCACAGTTTTTGCCACAGTATTTGGATACCCCATGTCCAATGTGTCCAGTTATGCAACATGCTCTAGGGTGCATGACTGTTGTCATGCTCCCTTACTCCACTGACCTGCTTAGAACCTGTGCTCAGTCTTTCCATTCAAGGGAGAGATGCTTGTGTAAGCAAACTTATATGACTTTAAAGTAACGCCACATTACCCTTCCTAAACCATACATTCAAAAATATGAATGGACAAATGTTTAGCAAATATTTGATGAAAACCAGGAGAGAATAAGGATGATCAGAACAACAAATGAAATTAAATAGAAATAATTTAAATAATGAAAAATTTCAAATTAACATTCTCAGAGTAAATCAAGAGTTTTCTTAAAACAGACAAGAGTTTCTAAAGATCAAAAAGTCAATGGATGGGCTAAATAATAAATCGAATGGGACTGAAGACCAATCATATTGGTGTTCTTAAAGATAGAATCAAGAAAGCACTGCATAGTAAACAGAGTCTGAAAATTAAGCAATAGTGCTAAACTAAGAAGCAGAGCTCTAGGCATCCAACATGGTTGTAATGGGAGTTCCAGAAAAAAAGCCTAAAAATAGCAGAGAGGACATAGCTAAAAAATATTAGAAGGCAATTGTCTTTGGCAGAAGAAATACGCACAACTCTTTAGATTGCAGGTTTCCAGTAATGGCCAAACATAATGAAGGAAAAGAAAGAGCACTGCTAGCTTAGTGGACTTTTGCTGTCTGTCTGTTCAGCTTTTTTCCTTTTGGTCACTATGACCTCCTCTATCATATGCTAGAACTGGCTAATTAATGCTTCTTAGGGGACCCATGTAGAAGCCAGGAGTGATTGGCTCTTTTTTTAAGGTCTTTAGTGCTTAAGGACTCAGTGATCACAACACTAAAAATGGTCCATTTTTAAGGAAATCATCAGCCTGAGAAAGAATCCAACGCATAGGAGACCATGTCTGAGTGATGAGAAGAAAGAGACCCAGACCTAATAACATTGTGTAAACCATTCTTGTAGCCACATCTGATTTTAGCACTACTCCTTGGGTTTCCCATTAAGAACGGAATAGTTTGAGATGGGCTTCTGTCACAAAAGTCATGATAATATACTTAATATATCCTTAGGGAATTCTAGTACTCTGTGGATAAAGAGAAGATCCTAAAAGCTTCCCAAGAGAAAGGGAAACAAATTACTTGCCAGGGTATAAGAATTAGAGTGACATCCTGCTTTTTGCCAGCAGGATGGTAGACGATAAGGAAGCAGTGTCTGCAAAATGCTGCAGGCAGGGGGAAGGTTTTGAAGCTACATTTCTATACTTAGCCAATTACCAATCAAGCATCCAGGTAAAATAAAGATATATTGGGATGTGCAAAAATTTAGGAGGGTTTTGAAAAGATTATAATAGGAAGATTATATGAAGATTATATGAAGATTATAATATGTCAGCAATATGAAAAAGGATTAAAGCTTAAGAGAACTGAAGGAAGCTAGAAAGAAGGTAAGAGGTCAGTTGGAGTGAGTACCTAAAAACATCCCTTCAAATTGGAACTACGTATCACTCCTCTTGGTTCTAACGTGAATATAATATGTACACATTTGTAAAAATTATAACTCCTCTTCATTGGTTTCCATTTTTAAAGTCAACCTTTACAGACAAAGCAAAGATGACTGATGTTAACAGTCTGAAGGCAAAATGTATATATATGCTTTAGAATGCAGTCATTGTAATTTGGGGTAAAGTGATTTGCTTTAAATAGTTATGAAATAAATAGAACTCTGCAGAGTTAAATTTGGGGGAGTGGCATCTGAAGAGAGAAATGACTATAAGTTTACATTAGAAACTTATAAGGGGACACATGATTGGGACACATTTCCAATGGACTGGCTGGGGCCAGTATTTGCTCTTTAGGAAGCGTTCAGGCTATCATTAGTTCATACTCATTTTCTCTTTCCTGAGGACGCATCATCAACAGGAACTGAATATATAGTGTTGTTGTTGAGGTGGTTTTGGTTAGAAGGTGCATAATATACTCACTTTTCTGGGAAGGAGGATTATATGTGATAAAATGATACCTTTTTAATAGACTGGTGCTTGTGTCTTAAATATTTAAAAAATAGAGGGATGTAGAAAACTGAAATGCTCCACTTTCATTTTCCCCTTTTGAAATTGGTGTGAAAGGGCTTAGTCTCTTTTCTGAAAAATAGAGTCTAACTCCCAAAGTGCATAAACAACAGACAAGAAAAACAAAAACTGCTAATTGGTGATTAAAAGAGAGAAGTTCAGTATTTTTTGACTATATGGCAAAAGTTTACATTCTCAGGAATAAACATTTCTAATGAGGTCCAAAGACTACAGGGCAAAGAGAAAATGGGATAGTAAAGACTTTTTAATAATCTAAAATAACTAGGGAGAAATAAAGACAGCTTTAAGGCTTTTAAACCATACTAACTCAGCTAGCTGAAAAGTTCAGCCTAAATGTTAGGTTGTTTCTTTCTGCACCAAAGCAAATAATATTCCCTTTTCTGAAATCATTCTTTTTTCCTTCCATTTGTAACACACAGCTATAATTTGATGTCTTTGACTTAAGATATTATAAGGTAAAGGAAATATGAAATCTTCAGGCCATGAAATAGATTTTATCACAGGCCAGGGTCAGGCAAAGGAGAAAGGATGGAGTCATCCTCAAGTGAGGAACCAGAGAAGATCTCTGAGATGTGGTCCTGGCAGCGAGCACTTAGTGTTTGCTGCGTGTTGTCAAGGGACAGCTTTACAAAGCCTGTATTGTTAGGGAACATTATGAATGAAAGTCATATAGGAAGAAGCACAGAGAATGTTTTAGAAATTGATATATTTTTTAAAAAATGAATGATCCAAGAAACCTACTTCCAGAAGAGAGTTCATTAAAAAGAAAAAGTGTTCAGTAAAAGGACATGGGAAGAAAAATGGGAAAACAGAAAAGACTTGTATGGCTCTTACATATACATGTTAACAGCATCAGGATAATGACAGTGAATGAGCTTAGAAGAGATAACTTTCTGGAGATTCATAAGTAATACCACCTAAAGTTGGTTTCGGAAACATCTATTAGTACATGACCACCTAAATAAGTAAACATATTATTAGACATACAGAGAGTTTCTGACTTATGATGATTCAATTTGGAATTTTTTGACTTTATGATGGCACAAAAGCAACACGCATTCAGTAGAATTCATACTTTGAATATTGAGTTTTGATCTTTTCCCAGGCTAGTAACATGTGGCATGATGCCCACTTGTGATGCTGGGCTGTGGCAGTGAGATGATTTGCCCAACTGCAGGCTAATATAAGTGTTCTGAGCATGTTTAAGTCAGGCTAGGCTAAGCTATGATGTTTGGTAGGTTTAGGTATATTAAATGCATTTTTGACTTACTATATATACATATACATATATATACATACACATATACATATATGTATATATGAGGTGAAACCAAGAAGAAGTTTATTAAAAGGAAAATAAAGTGAAACAAAGAGATAGTTTATTCAAACTGAAAGTACGCTCCAAAGAGGTAGGAGCGGCCCCGAACAGGAATGTTTCAAGGGCCTCGAATGGCAAGGGGAAAATACACTCCTAAGAGGTGGGATGTAACAGGTGATTGGATTTGTCTGGGGCCTGGCAGGTCCTAAATGACCTGTTCCAAGACCAGGGTATCCTGTCATGGGAGTCTTCAAGTGGCAGACACCCTAATGACTTTTACATGTCTGACCCGTGCTCACAGAAGACAGCAAACACAAGGGACAAAGGGGTTACAGAAGAGTGAGTGAGAGGGTTTTGGGGTCCTCCAGAAAGGGACTTACCTCCTGGCTGGCTTGCCACTTATATTACCAGAAAATGGGACCTTCTTGGTGTGGTGTCCAGCAAAGAATTGAATGAGAACACACCGAAGTGTAGAGGTAAAACCAAGAAGTCATTTATTAAAAGGAAAATAAGGTGAAACAAAGAGATAGTTTATTAAAAGGGAAAGTACAGTCCTAAGAGGTAGGAGCGGGCTCCAGCAGGAAAATGGCTTTAAGAGCCTTGACTCTCCATATTTTTAAGTTATGATGGGTTTATTGGGATATAACTAACTCCATTCTAAGTCAAGGAGCATCAATATTTGATTTACACAGAAAGACTTGGAGTCTATTGAGAGAAGGGAGCCATACCCAAAATAATAGCTAATATTTAGAGAGCCCCTGCTCTGGGCCAGGCATTGTGCTAAGTGATTTTGAAGTAGCATCTAATTTTATTCTCACTGCAGTCTTATAAAGTAGGGGAACTTTTACAAATGAGGCTTTAAGAAATTAAACCAAGATCTTACCAGAAAGTGGAAGACTTGGTAGTTTTGTTAGCTTGGTTGCTATAGCAAATACTCAAAACTGGGTGGCTTAAACAATGGACATTTATTTCTCATAGTTCCAGAGGCTGGGAAGTTCAAGATCAAAGTGCTGGCAGAATTGGTTTATGATGAGGACCCACCCCACTTCCTGCCTTGTAGACAGCCACTTTTTCTCTGCGTCCTCACATTGACTTTCTTCATTGTGTGAGCACAGGGAGAGAGCGCTGTTTCTCTTTTCAGAGCACTATTCCTACCCTCGTGGCCTGATTTAAGCCCAATCACCTTGCAAAGGCCTCATCTCTGGGGTAGGACTTCAACACATAAACTTTTGGGGATACGGGGATATAAGCTCTCAGCCTGTGACATTTGAATTTTGAACCCATTCCTTCTGCACCTGGCATGGTGCTCTGAACTACTCTGTTACTATCATGACATTGTTGCTGCGATTATTACACTGTTATAGTACGTTTACTCAATAAATCTGAATTTTACTGATGCAAATATTACATAACTGCAAGGGCCCACATTTCTTTCCACCCCAGCATCAAAAAACCTAATAATTAATAAGTAACAATTAAAATCACAACTGCTGTTTCTGAGCACTTAACACAGTAATGGGCTTTACATGCATCATCTCATTTAATTATATTATCAACCCTACGAGGCATTAAGCAAAATGATTAAAGAGGCAAGCCAGAGTCAGACAGCTTGGCTTCCAGTCACTGCTCTGCTATTTACAGTTGGATGTCCTTGGCAAGTCTTTTCATTTCACTGAACCTCAAGTTCCCCATCTGTACAATGGCAATAATACCACCGTCATCATAAGGTGGGGAGATTTAAATTGCTAATCAGAATAGCGTCTTTAGAACATACTAATTACCCAAATGCTACCTTTTCTTAATATTCCAGTCTATAGGTGAGAAACCTGAGAAGCAGAGAAATTAACTTGCCAAAGGCTATATGTATATCACAAACACACATCCACACAATATGTAGCAAAGCTGGGAATCTAATTTCTGTAAGGTTCAAACCTCAGTCTTTGCTCTTATGCCTTCTACTCTAATACTATCCTAGGGTTTGGCTTCAGAGCTCTGTTTTCTAAGGATGATTCGGGGTGCTTTCCCCTCCTAATTTTAACTGCAGCACGGATTGTCTATGAACAGGTTGCCTGGTGTGCCTGGGCTTGTCAAGGTTAAGGCACTGAATAAATTAGGAAATTGACACAGTTGCAGGTGACCCATTTTTAAAGATTGAATGTAAAAGCACTTTATCTTCAAAGGAGACTGGATTAAGTGGAAATGCCCTGTTTTGCTAAAACATGGACCATCTATTTGAAGAAGCAGTTAGAATATTTTATTTCCAATGGTGGCTTGTTCGTAAGTGCATAACATTAAGGATAGGAACAGAGCTTTTAGTTTTAGTGACTTTGAAGTAAAAAAAAAAATAAAAAAAGAACGAAAGAAGTAGCACGATAGGTTCTATAAGCTATATCCAAAGTGCAGAATAGCATGAAGAAGTACAAATAAAGCATGTCCTGAATAGTTATATTCAGAGGAATCACTCTGTAAGATAGTATTAAAGGGAGGTGTGATGAGCTCTTTATAGGTTAACTATATGAACTTAGGCTTTTATTTTCTGATATATTTTACTTTTTAAAAATATTTTGGGAAATCAAGGGATATCAGAGACCATTGGTAAGGTTCTAAATCATCCAGTAGCACTGTCTAGAATATCCTGCCCCAAACTTGCTGGATATCTCATCACAGGATAGCATTAATTTTGTGAATTTGTCACATTCTGGGCCCAATTCCAGCAGGCTCAGACACTCATTTGTCAGTGCACCACTCGTGATTTCGTCTCTCAGGTGTGGACTCAGAAACTCAAAACTCATGGTCCTAATATTTAAAGCCACAAAGCCAACTGAGGAACATGCAGAGAGCCATACTTGCCAAAGGAGTAGATGCACGTCACCAGCCAACCCATCAATGCCCTGTAGACACACACAACAAATGGTAGTCAGCTGGTTGTAAAGCTGTAACCAGCCAAGATGAGTGAGTTACATGGTTTAAATATTCAGTGGCATGAGGCTAAGATATATTTCATTATATCCATTCTGCCAAAGAGTGACGACTGCTACCAGGACCGGCTTCCTTGAATAGTACTTGGGTGGCACTGCCAACTGGGATTGCTCTGTGTGACTTTGGCATGATACTTGCCTCACTGTGCTTCAAGTCCCCTATCTACAAAAACATATGGATAAATGGTTTAGCAGAGTACTCAGCCTATGAGAAACAATCATCATCTTTACTATCCATGCTATAATTGCCTAACAGGCTCTTTTCTTGACATGGACGTCATCATGTCTCTTAAAGGAATTTTATACAAGTCTGATTTTAAAAGTTTAACATTTTCCCTGACTTCTAAGTTCTTGTAGATTCCCAGTAAAGAGAACAATAATGGATTTTTTTTAAGGATGTCCATATAGCCAAATTAAAAATTATTCGGGCTCTTTGGATGTTGATAAAACACATAGCATTCTGCCAGAAGTCTGTAGAAAAGGGACTTGTCTATGTAGATCATCTAATTAATTTCCCAAAGACCATAAAACATCCTCTCTTATGGTGTTTTTTTTTTCTTTTCCTTAAATATTTGTATCGAAATAAAGAACATTGCCTCTTCTTAAGTTTTTCCCAAATATGTTTCACTTTCCTATGGAACAAAAGGCAGGCATCAGCTGGCTACCTTCCCCCTGACAGAAAGAATTCACTTGCAGGGAACAAAGAGTGGAGAGCATATGGGCCTTCATGCTGCAAAGACGATTGATAATAACTGACACCTGCTTGATAACCATTACCGCACTGGCAATATTTAATTCAGCTGCCTCTTGGCTTTAGCTTTTCATTAGAAAACAACCTTTGCATCACATTGTAAATCTTCTACCTCTTTTCCCTCTTTGCCTCAGACTGTGTGCTTAGAAACCATTATCCGTTTGGAGTCAGACATTTGCTGGGAAAGTATATGATCCAATCTCTTTCAGGACCAGGAAAGCCATTACCTATGGTAATATGGAGTCGGACTTATAATTTAGTATTTTATTTTGAACATTTGGTGGCCATTTACTTGTTTTCATTCAAATCAAGGAGTTAGAGTTTCAAAGTAAATCATTTTCCTGTTACGAGTCTTGACTTCCCCGTGTTTCCCCTTGACGTTTCTGTGAAATGTGTTATCCCAGATTAGTAAAAAATCAGGCACCAATGCCTCCGTATTAAATATCAGACTGCTGTATTAACTTTTTATGAGATGAAGCTGAGCTGCAAAACATTATGTGTGGATTTTGGAGAGGATTGTTTCTGACTGGTGAGTTATGATGACTAGGTTTTTATCTATAGTACTAGAGTTGGGCTGATCGGATTAATGTATTTTAGGCATATAAACCTGAATTATAAAGAAGAGAAATATGTTCTCATTGCAAGCAATTCTTTGTAGGTAATGGTGTAACTGTATGAGTGTTTAAAGCTGTTGAAATATACTCCGGATGATTGGAAAAGACTTATATTTCTTGATTCCCTGGGATACTAATATGCATATCTCTAAAAGGAAATGGAATATAATGGCCTTGCCAGGACTGTCTGTAGTTGATGGGACACCCAGCACCATCAAATCATGGGCTGCGCTAAATGTGATTATGAGCTGTCACAATACATTTAGCCCTCATCGGTTAGAGAGAGAATCTGGGCCAAAGGTCATTCTCTATAGCAAAGTGGCCATTTAGTGCTTTTATTTGCTCTAATGGTAAATGATAGCTAATGAAAATCATTTATAAACCTTGTCCAAACCAGTGTTTCTCTACTGAGAACGGTGGCTGGCTGCCTCTTGGAAGGACTGTAATTGCAATACGGTTGACGCCATGTGATAGTAATTGGGCTTATAGCTTAATGAACTCGGTGTCCAGTAACTCATTTCCACATAGTGGGAAAACAGGCTGCAGTAACAGCCCTTCCTGTTGGGAACTCAACACTCCTGCTTTGTCTCATCGACCTTTGTCACTTTGCACTTTGAAGTGAAATATTACTACCTCTGAAACAGCCTGTCCAGTCTGAGGCCACATACCTTTAGATCATGGTTGACACATACCCTAATGATGATTAATCACCCTTTCAAGTATACTAGTTGTTCTAAAGGTCATTTAATCTTTATGTAGCAGCTTAATTGAAATTTTATCCTTCTTATACAACTGGCATTCATTTTGGGAAGAAAAGATATAGTCATTGTAAGTTAATGAGAAATAATATTTTTGGCATTCCTTCTCTTTCTTCAGATTTCCATTTTACTAATTAAAAATTTTTCTGTTCATTTTACTTCTTTTCCAATAGTTGCAGTCAACTTTCTACTGATGAAATTCTATGTTTGCAGCTTCTTGGGTGGATTCCATTTCACCCATCAACTGCTGAGGCAGAAGACCTGGCCACTCACCCTTACTTTCCTTTAAAGCAGGGGTGTTCAACCTTTTGGCTCCCTTGGGCCACACTGGAAGAAGAAGAATTGTCTTGGGCCACACATAAAATACACTAACACTAATGATAGTTGATGAGCTAAAAAAAAGGTCCATGCATAATTTTCATAATGTTCTAAGAAAATTTACGAATTTGTGTTGGGTCGCCTTCAAAGATGTCCTGGGTCGCATGCAACCCATGGCTGTGGGTTGGACAGCTTGCTTTAAATCATGGATGTCTGTTTCATTCTAGTACTAGAATGAAAATGTTTCTAGAGACTTTCAATGGTCTGCAGAAGACTCAGAATCGAAGATAATTTATACAGAACAGCTACTAATAACTACCATTTATTGAGTATTTACTATGTGCTAAACCTGGGCTAGGCCTTTGACATGAATTAACAACTCATTTAATCTTTGCAAGGACCCTGTGAGGTCCATAAGGTCTCCCCCTTTTGCAAATGAGGAAAATGAGAAAGGTTAAGTAATTCACAGGAAGTCAGGTGGCTCATAAGCAGGGCTGCACTTAGCCCATGCGGCATTGTGTGCAAATTAGGAAAAGGCTGTCCTGGTGATGGTGTAGCTGGCAGAGCACAGGAGGGATTTCTGCCCCTGCTGGTGCCTGCTGCCAGGTAAACTTGTGCATTATACAATCCACACAGCCTATGTGGCAGCCCAGCTGGTGAGTGACAGATCCCACATTCAAACCTTGGCAGCAGAGCAGGAGAGCATTTCCGATGGAAATAGAATGTAGTTTTAACTCTTCTCGTAGCTACATTTAAAAGAATAAAAAGAAACAGGCAAAAACATTTTTAAGAATGCATTTTATTTAACCAACTATATCCAAAAAATTAGTATGTAATCAGTTTAAAAATTATAGAGATAGTTTGCATTCTTTCAATTTTTGGTATCTAAATCCTTAAAATCCAGTGGGCATTTTACACTTGTAGCACTCTTCAGTTTAGACTCAGCCACATTTCAAGTGCTCAGTAGTTGTATGTGGCTAGTTGTTTGACGGTGCCATTCTAGATCCCAAGTCTAAGCCACCACCCTGCATGGTGGTTCTGAAAGAATAAGCTGATATCACTAAAACCATCCTCAGTAAAGAAATCCTTATTAGACACAATCAAGTAGATCAGAAATTCTAAACATAGTTCCCTCTGGCTGCTCTCAGGGTAATTATGAAAGTTTTGTTTTTGCATACAAAGGGTATATATCAGCACTGTTGTTAATACAGTCATGTCTTGGTGACAGAGTCTGAACATCTATATTAATGGATTATCAAATTCTCTAGATCCTTTAGTTGCTTTGTGCCATTCCTTCTGTCTTTTACATTTCAGCCAAAGGATGGGCAAAGAACTTGAGAGACAATAAGACCCAAACCAAAGAACATTTCAACTTCTCAGCATCTCTGCTAAAAATGTAATGCAGTTCAGAAGCTAACATTTCTGGATGACTGGTTCAAGGAATTTTGATGATGTATCTATCTATCTCTCTCTCTATTTTTTTGGTAGTATGTGGGTAGCTCCCTGGCTGGGAATCGAACCCAGGTCGCAGCGTTGACAGCGCCAGCACTGAAGTCTTAAGCTACTACACCACCTGGGAACTCTGATGATGTGTATATTCTGTAGAGTTAGACAAAGTTACCAGAGGTGCAAAAACAGGCAGAGCCCAGATTCTCATCCTTGTGCATGACCTGCTAGCCTGGTTTATGGATTAAATTTAATTTATGAAATTTTTTTCTTAATCTACTTCATCCTTTTTGGTAATCGGGTATAAGTCAGATAGAATGTCAACAGTCTGTTGACTGGTCAGATCTTTTTGGAGAATGTTTACAATTCCTTAGAATCTGTCTGGGAAGTGATGGTGTTACATGAAAGAGTTTGTAGAGCTTTAGTTACTAGTTGATTACTAGGACTGCAGTCGGGAAACCTGCCGTATGATGGAGAATGGTCCTTGGGTGGTGTGATCTGGTTTCCTTGAAGCAAGGACAGCTGTGAATAGTGTAACTTTTGGCGAAGAAGACAGACATTAGAATCTTAGGTTTGCTAAGAACTCTCTGAGATTTCCTATCAGTAACATAAGCAAATGATTGCTGCTGCCTGTGATTGTCCTGAAGAATTAATGAGAACTCATGCAAAGCATCCAACTTTGTGTGTGGTAGAGACTAGATAATCCATAAATATCAACTGTCATCATTATAATAGAACTGGTTGGCAAATCTTTTTGAGTTGGTTATACTTTTTTTCCATCAAAACGTAACTATTAATATTTATGGTTTACTGTTAACAAAAACTATTTTTCAGTATTCACATCATAAACCCATTATATATAGTCTGTGCTATTACAAACACAATAGTATCTTTCTTAGAAAAAGAATAAATTGAGAAATTACCAGAAGAAATTAAAATGAAGTTGACACTAATTATTTAGAATTATATTGGATAAAAAGAACTTTTTGATTATTATAGGAATGGAAAGATTGCTAAAAATCCAAGAATGTGCACATATTTTCCTTGCAAACTAGTGTTAAGATATATTATGATCTCTTTTCTTTCTTTCCTTTTTGCACTTTTTTATTCTTTTTTTCTTACCATCCTCTCCTTTTTTTTCTTCCCTTTTCTTCTTCCTTTTTTTCTTATTTAGAAGGTAATGGGTTAGGTTGTTTGGAGGTTGGGGCATGAGATTTTGTCTATGGAACAGGGAGTTTTGTGAATATAAAAGTTTAACTCACTGATCAAGATGACGCTTAGAGTATGGCTGTGGAGATATTTTTTATTTAAGAAATGCTCTTACTCTGAACCACCAAGTTCTGGATAATGGGTGCCTTAACTGCAAATGCCCTTAATCTTAATTCATATCTGTTATTGAGGTCTTTGGAGTGGCTACCAAACACCTTTAAAAGAATGATACACACTTTAGAGTAAGAGTCAAAGAAATACAAGCACTGACATGCAGTTGGATACTTCATCAGTTAAGACCATTTGGTATAAATGGCAGATCCCAATTCTGTCCAAGTTAAGAAATAAATTTAGAGAAGGGATGCTGAGTAGATGGCAACAGTAGACTGAGGGGAGTTGCTTGGCAGTAGTTTAGGAACAGACAACTCTTGGCGTCCAGCAATGAAATAAATAATGTTTCATCATTTATGATCTTGTGTCACTTTGCTTAAGATTTGAAGTTACAGTAAAGTGTTCAATGGCTGAAGCTTAGATTACAGGACTGCCCCTTGGAATGGGTTGGGTGGGGTGTGCCTGGCTTCATAAGTCTACCAAGACTGAAGAGTACACCTGGATGCTGAGTAGCCAAAACAGTTAATCCATAAATGTCTACTATAGATGCGATTTTCACTTAGGAATGACTGCTATTAAAAACTGCTTCCACTTACTCTAATATTCCTTTAACCTTTAAAAACCCTGATGCCCTAAATCACTTTGCTTCCTTTCATAGGGCTATATCTCTGGTGCCTTGGTGTTCCAAAATTTTGGCCTTCTTGTGGTAGGCCATAAAATCAGCAGCTGTTGAAAATTTCTCAGTGTAATGGTACTATTCTTCTTCCAGTTTTTTTGTTTTCTATCTCTTAATGCCAAAAAGCAAGAAGAGAGACAAGAAAGAACAAAGTCTATTGCAGTTTTAAGTTGACATTTGTACAAACAAAACAAAACAAAACACAAGTCATAATGGTCTTTATGTTTTGAGCTTTTGGCAGTTAGTGTCTTAGTCTTAACCCTTTTTTCTTATTTTCTGCATTTGAAAACTACTGTTAAAACACACACACACACACACACACACACACTCACACACACACACACACACACACACACAGTGACATGTTTATAAAACTGTCATTGAGGTGACTTTTTCTCTAGCAAGGAAATCTGATCAGTGCTTTTGTTAAATCGATGCCTGTGAATGGTGTCAAACATGACTGTGTAGTTAATGGACACAGTGAAAGAAAGAGGCCTGTGTAGTGTTTCCCACACAGCTCTTTGAGGTGATGCAAAGATAACTTGGACATTTTCATATAATGTCAATACACATTATAAGTAAGAGAGCATTTTGCATAATACTAGCCACATAATAGGAGGTCAATAAATTCATGTTACTGATTGATTGATGCAGCACCTGTAGTGCATAATTATTCATCCTTTAAGACAACAATTAGGATCTAGCTGGTAATAGAAGTTGTAAACTACCATCACTGTGTTAGAGTTCATTGCTTTGATTCTTTTCTGGAGGACATCGCCATTTAGCCATAGTTGTGGGTATAGAAGATTCTCAGAGTGAGAAATATGAAGCAAATTGTAGCAGATACAGGTTCTGCCACCATGTCAGGTCTAAAATGGTCCTATATTCTGAGGAAAACAAGCCAAATCTTAACCTGCAATAGAAATTCCTCTATATGTCCCCAGATTCATTGTCAGTAACTTGTAGAGTATGGCTGTGGTTTTGCAGAGTTCATCAGCCTTTTATCTTTCCTAATGATTTTTCTTCAGGTAACTTCTTCTAATTTTTGAGACATGAGTGTGTGAACATATGTTTCCAGAAATGGGGCACTGATAGATTTTAGCTAAGAAAATTGAAACTTCTGGTGAAAAAGAGAGGTTGGTTATTAGAGACATAACTTCCTGGAGGTTATTTTAATTCCCTACCCACAAATGAATCTGGTAGCTCTCTTGCTGTTGCTAATGATAGAAAACCCAACATAACCAATTCAAGAGAAACAAAATGTATTGGCCCACAAACTCAGTGCTTCTGGGGTACGGCTGGCTTCAGGCTCAGTTGACTTCAGGGCTCAATTTAGAATTTAGTTTCTCTTTATTTCTTGGCTCTGCGTTTAGTGCATTTGCTCCTTTCTCACACAGCGTTTGCTTCATTCTCACACAGCGTAGCCTTTTCTGGTCACAGATGGCTGCCACACATGACACCCAGCCTGTTAGGAGGAGTGACTTCCTTTTAAGAAGTCCTAGCAGTCTCACTATCTCTGATTGGATCATCCATCCTTCTCTGGGTGATTCACTGTGGCCAAGGTGAATATCAAATCTTAATTGACTTGGGTCTGGGTATGCTCTGTTCCTGGAGTTTGAGGTTGTATTCCCTCTCAGATGACCTCCAAGTATATCCCCATTGGCACACTGTATATATGGCACTTATTTTAATATAATACAATACAGAAAAAATAATAGGATGTAAGAAAACATTAATAGTGGCTATCTCTTAAAGTGCATTGTAGATTATTTAAACTTTTTTTTTTTTTACTATTTTTGTGATTTCTAAATTTTTAGGTGTGAGTATAAAATTTTTATAAGTAGAAAAATTATTTTAGTTGTAGTTATACTTTTGGAGTAAAACAACTCTAGTATTGCATTCTTCAAGAAAATAATTTGATTTTTTTCCTCTTGCCTCTTACTTTGCATTTTTTCTCAGATAATCTTTCATCCTAATAATTTAAACATTTTCCTTTGCTCTATAATTTATATATTATTTCTTCAATCCATTTGGAAGTTATTTGGGTGCATGGTGTAAGGTGAGACTCAAATTTGATTTTCTTTTTCTAAATTAGCAAATTTTCAGACAATATTATTTGAAAAATTCATTCTTTCTTCGTTGATTTGGAAGGTTTACTTTCTTGTGCTAAGAAAATAAAAGAAAGTAAAAAGAAGAAGCCAACCTTGTCAGAGTTCTAAAAACATTCTCTGTTGTTGACCCTACGTCAGCTCAGCCCACATGAGTAAAGAAGAGGGAAAGCAAATGTGAAGATGTAAGAGAACAGGACAGAAAGAGAGAACACTCTCTGCTTGGAGAGTCCTATGGTCCCTTGGAGGTAGCACCTCTTCCAAAATCCAAAGCTGTATAATCACGTGACAGTCCCGTTGCTTCTTTCCTAAATTCTTCCTACTGTAACACCTGTTAATGTAGGGAAAAGTGACTGATCAAACATATGATGCTATCTCTAAGTGCTCTGGAATAATCAGTGAACAACCAGTCCTGCCAAATTCACATCTTGTGCCACATGGCAAACTTTATAGATATAGAGCTCCAAGGAAAATATTCATTATTATAGAAAGTAGTCCATGTTTGTGCATAAACAAGACCTTTATTGGAAATATGTTTTAATCATTCATAGTACCTACTTTAAATTTGCCAGTAAAGTTTTATATGTCACAGCATAATCCTCACTATTTTGGAACAATTTTTGATATGCCCTTAAAATGAAAAGTTTTAGTATAATATAGATGTAAAATCTTATGAACTATTAAAAAAGAACTTTCCTAGTATCCCTCATAATAGTGACCCCCTGAAAGAGAAAATTGCAAGGAACCTATGTTGGTGATACAATCATGGAGAATTTTTGTTTTGAAGTCTTGATGACCTTTCAGTTACTATGCTAAAATCATATATGGAATGCTTCTAATACCATCCCTAAAGTTATTTCAATTTTAGAAGTTCCATCGAGTTGAATAAGAATCTTGCTTGGTCTCAACGCCATGGCCTGGGTTCGATTCCAGCCAGGGAACTATCCGCCCCCGCAAAAATCTTGCTTGGGAAGGACTACAATGTTAAAGATAGTATTGAATATTTTGTAATTTTACAAGTCAAGAATACTGTGGATTTTTGCCAATAAAAAACTGTAGAATTTTGTTTATTTCAAAATTCTATTGTAGCACGCACCCCATTCAATTCTGCCATCATCTTAATTTTCTTAAATTACTTCTCATATGAATATCAGTGGTTATTTTTCTGAAGACTAATTGCATTCAAGGTCATGTCTCACTCACTTTGTAGGAGAAAAATATTTCAATGAATGGGCTAGAGTTTTCTCTTTTGAGATTTGGGGACTGAATGAAACCATCTGCATAGATATGTTTAGCATCTATTTAGGTGCTTTTAGAGCCTGTTCAGTTGGTTGATAAGCAAGATTCAGGCCTGTTGATTAACAAATTGGAACTGTATTTCCCATGCTAAAAAGCAAAATTCCTTATGGCAAATCCTAGAACTCTTAGGAAATTGCATACTTGAAGTCAGTTGTCATGCTTGGTTTATGTTTCTGATAAAATATTTGATACATGTTAGATGCTATTCCCCATGAGAATTGGAAATAGGCTTTTGGACATCTCAGATAGGCATACTGGAACAATTTCATGAACACATTTTATTTTGGCTTTGGAGTTGTGAACCCAGAGTTGAGTCCATGTATAAGGACAGTAAAAATAATTTCATACATATTCCATTTTTCTTTGCTCTTGGCCCCAGCTGTGTTGCCATGATTATTGCCTCCATGTTGGATTTTCTCCTTGTTCTCCTATTCTGTCAATGATAACACGGGAAACACTTTGGATTCTGCTAAGTCTTCATTTTTATTTTTTTTTATTTCTTTTTTTTTTTTTTTTGGCAGGAGGAGCTAAGTGCTTCTGAAAACAAAGTTACTGTGTTATAATTAACTGAATGTTATTTGTTGTAAATATTTTAAAAGGTGCCATAAAATGTATTATTATTTAGATAAAAAATATTTAATGTGTATATGTAACTGCTCATCAATAAGACTATTCATTTGCTTATTTGTTTTGCTGTGAGCCAGAATTGTCATAATTTCTGTAACCCTACTATAGAGCTCAGCACCTTTAAATACTTGGTGCAGAAGAATCAGAAGCCCCACTGAAAGAAAGATAGCACATCTCTGGGTAAAGAAGGGAAGATGACCTTGGGTGTGACGACATCTTTCACTCTTAGGATATGTTATGGTTAGCGTTTTGTTTAAAGCTGTGCAGTACATTTACAGTCACATGGGCAGTCATTCATGTGATGAGCCATTGATGGGAAGGAGGTGCCACAAACTCAGAGCTCTCAAGATGTTACTGTCATCAGAGGCCTATGAGAGCTGGGCATAGAGACTGCTATTTCAGGAAATGCACAAAGGCAGTACACCCACAGAAGGAAACTTGCTCTAAAATTTAGACCTGATCTCTAACAGCAGCCAGTTTCTTTCTGAAATAGTTATACAAGTGAATTTTGCAGAACTGGTGTAAAGAACACATTCCTGTTAATATGAAACTTCAGTTATTTATTTGCCTGTGAACAAGCTGAGCCTTGTCATGTTAGGAAGAAATATGATATCTTTCTAGTACAAAAATGACTACTTATGCCACATTCATATATATGTTAAGTATAACTATATTGTTAAAATAATTATATATCCTTTTTTAGAACACTGTAAATGTTTATACACATGTTTATGAGTATGATAATTTGTAGAGAATGAAAAATCCCATCATTTTAGTAGTTGGTACCAAAATTCTTTTTAATGAGGAAGCCATTTTTGTTTAGGAAATATCTAAGGAAAGGTGAAGACTTGCAGGCAAGATCTGTAAGAAAACTATTAAACAAATAAATAAGCATATTTGTATATGCAGTGAACAAAAGTGTGGCAGTTGAAGGTGTGGATGAAAGAAAGAATGAAGAGAGGGGTAGGCAGAAGGAAGTAAATGAAACAGTATGGTGGGAAGAGGGATCCTACAAAGAGAGGTGGCCAGGCAGAAATTCCCAGTTTTAGGTTGGCTGAGGGATATTTTCTTATGAAAACATCTAATACTTGAATTTATGTTACATGTATAGCTACATTTAAAAGTTATAAGTGAAGTCTACCACACATCTGAGTGCATGGTTAGGGTTATCATAATGTATGAATCGCATGACTGGGCTGGCACAGAGCTGAGAGAGATGTTGCATGAGGTAAAGTCTCATGTGAGATGTGGAAGAAGTCTGGTGGATTGGTAGTGACCTTGAGGCAAAACTCCCCTAGGATTTGCAGAAAATCTCTGGAGGCTCCTGGGCTTTCTACAGATCAGCAGAAAAGGAGCAGGAGCCAATTTTATCAACATGAGAAATCGATAGGATGAGTTGAAGGGTCGGTGAGTGGATATGAAGCAAGATGCCATAAACAGAAAGGCGTTGCTTGGTTAATTTAGAGTTCTATAACCCAGTTTTTCCATCTCTCCCAGACAGTGGTATAATTCTGGCCAATGTTATCACAAGAAAAATAAGGAACTTGAAGGCAGCTTGGAGGTGGCTTATTAGAGGCTTCCTGGAGGAAGGTCCTTTGCATGGACCCACTCAAACAGCCAGGGCCCACTCTGTGTAACTATGATATCAAGTCCTCTTGAGACCAAGCAGTAGACTAACCTAACACCACATATCTCTTGCCCTCTTGATTCCAATAAGATAATTTTCTTTAGTGGTTATGTACACCTGCCAGTTGTGTGAGAGAGAAGCAGCTGGGGGGAAGAAGAGAATAGAATAGAAGAGAGATATGAAAGTTGGGAGAGAGAGGCTCTGAGACTCTTTCTTGTCTCTGTCTTCGTCTAAAACCCTCCTCTCTGGCCAACTTCCTCCGAAACACCTCTCTGATTGTAGAGGGAACTGATGATGCCATTCAATGTTAATGAGTTGAATTAATTAACTTGGGTTACCCTCATACACTGCTGCTGGGAATGTAAATTGGTACAGCCACTATGAAAAACAGTATGATGGTTCTTCAAAAACTTAAGAATAGAATTATCATTTAACCCAGCAACCCCTCTTCCAGGTATCTACTCAAAAAATCTGAAATCTTTTGCGTGCAAAGATATATGTAACTCTATGTTCATTGCAGCATTATTCATTGTGGCCAAGGCATGGAAACAACCAAAGCATCCTTTGATAGGTGAGTGAATAAAGAAGATGTGGTATATATACACAATGGAATATTACTCAGCTGCAAGAAAAGATGAAATATTGCCATTTGCAGCAACATAGATGGATCTTGAGATTATCATGCTAACTGAAATAAGCCAGACAGAAAAAGTCAAGAACCATATGACCTCACTCACCTGTGGGGTATAAAACTGAAAGCAACAAAGAAACAAAAACTCATGGATATAGTCAATAATTCAGTGGTTACCTGAAGGTTAGGGAGGAGAGAGTTGGTGGAAGAGGAGGGTTAAATATATGGTGATGGAAGAAGAACTGATTCTGGGTGGTGAGCACACAATGTGACACATAGATGATGTATTATAGAATTGTAGATAATCTACAATTGAACTGTAGATAATCTTGATAATTGATGTCACTCCAACAATTTAATAAATAAATAAAAAAAGAAGAGTGCTGCTCTGAGCATTCATGTACAAAAAACCAAAAAACCAATTAGGGTTACTGTAAAACTAAGGGCAGTTATTCATTCATTTTGATCCTATTGATATATATTACTGTGAAACATTAGTTTCAATGGTTTATTTCTTCTTTTTCAATGTGCTGCTATAGACCTATCACCAAGTGTCACCAGAAGTCAGGGGGTTTTATTAAAATGCACATGCGAGGAATATTTCATAGGAGTCTGTGTGGATTTTCAGTTGTATGCATTTTGATTGCCCTATCTGGGAACCATTTCATTCCAACTTTTTATGAATAATAAAGTCCTTTGGTGTTCACCTGGTGCTAAGGGCTCATTCTTCACAAAGGAAATGTGAACAAGGATTATACTTGGCATTCGATGATCTTTTTGGTCTCTGATGCTGTAGTTGATTCACAGGTGTTACTCCTATTATTGGGCTCTTGTTGTATTCTACTTGTGTTCCAAGAGGCACCTAGCATCCTTTTGGGAGGTACAGGAGACAGTGCATGAACCCTGGTTAGTCTGCATGCAGTGGGAAGGTAATGCCATGATGCCATCATGTATAATCTGTAAGCCTGCTGCTCAGTTTACCAAGAGTCTTGTGTTGAGTCTGGATAATAGAGACTTTGAGTCTATGAATGATGTAATTTCCTTGTTGACTTTGAACTACATACATCTTCTGGGCAGAGATTTTAGTGGACTGATTATTTAGTGGAGAAAGGGAATAGTGTAGTTGTGAAGAGCCAGACTCCTGGGGTCAGGTGGTGTGCTTGTGGTTTATTAGCTGAATGACCTCAGAAAGTTACACTCCCTTCTATGCCTCATTTCTCCAATTTATAAAATAAGAATAATAATAGTTCCTACCTCCTAAGTTTGATGAAAGGATGAAATGAATTAATGCATGTATAGCTCTGAAAACAGCACATGGCACATATGTGCTATAATGGCATTAGCTATCATTTTATAATTAGTGGTAAAAATCCTTAGTGTTTACTGTGGTATATGTCACGGCACATCTCTTTCGTCTCCTTTTTGTTTATGAAGTGTAAAGGGCTGTCTGGAAAAATTCCAGCCACAAATGCCTCTACTTTTATGATTACATGGCTGTATACTTTCTGGACAATCTTTATATTCATATTATTTCTCTGGACAGTGACATGCTGTGAAAACTGGAGGCAGAAGTACAAATTGAGGGTTTTCTCTGAGTGGCACTAAATAATAATAGCCTTCATCCAGCTACTGAAGGTATCCACGTGCCCACAACCATGGCTCCTCTTGTGTAAAAGCAGAAAGGCCTAAACTTTGTCTGGGATCTCCCCCATCATTCTTTGTCTGGATGAAGCCTGAGTGGGCACATTTATCCATTTTTATTAGAAGACGAATCGATAGTCAAGCCTACAGATTCCCCCAGGCTTAATCTCAGAGCTGCCTTCGGCTTAAGGCAAAGGAAAATACTCTTTTTCTCCCTTTGTATCATATCTTACTGAATTAGACTTTGGATGAAGTGCCCTGGGGTCCTAATGCTGGGCAATATACTAAAAAGAGATGCACATCCCTCTAATGCCGGCACCCCGTCCCCTCCTTTAGATCATTTGAGGACTCCAGATTCACTGCATGATTTGTTTGGTTTAATAAAAGCTGAAATGCCACACGATAATGCCTCAGAAATGTTTTCAGGGAATGCAATTTAATAAGGCTTCAAGGACTCTCCATAGTTATCATGATTTTGACCACATAAAGAATAATCACTAGAAACTCTTGTGATGAGGCATTCAAAATTTTTTTCTTGAGCACTTTCTATATTCTAGTCCCCATACAAAGCGCTGGGGATCCAGCAAGGTCACTGCTTTCCTGGTACTTCTGTTCTATTGTGGGAAGAGAGAGGTGCTGCTGTTTTCCGTTTGCTACTTCAGAACCTGCATGTACCCTTCCCAGCTCCAGACTGAGCTCTGGGACGCTGTCCTGACTGGTTTACATGAGAGGCCAGCAAACCATGGACCACAGGCCAAATCTGGCTTGGCAGCTATATTTATGTGGCCTGTAACCTGAGTGATTTTTGTGGTTTTAAATGTATGAAAAATCTGAAGAATATCTCATGACATGTGAAACTTACATGAAACTCTAATTTTAGGAGTCTGTAAACAAAGTCTTATTGGCACACAGGCACACTATTTGTTTACTGTCACAAAAGGCTGCTTTCTGCTCAAAAATAGTGGATCTGTGGAGTTGTCAAAGAGACCCTATGGCTTGAAAAGCCTGAATTGTTTACTGACTCTACAGAAAAAAGGGCTGACACCTGGCCTTCATCCATAGATTCCTTGCCCACTTTTTGTTGAACTTGGAAATTGGGGAGCTGCTGCTGGAGATCAGAGGGCAAAGGACAATGAACTATGTGTGCATCTTCTCTAGCCTTCTCTCTTTGGAATCAACTTCTGAAGGTCACAGCTCCTATCGGGTGGTCCTCAAAGTACAAAACCCTTTCCTTTCCTATGTGCCAGCATCTCCTCTCTCACCTACCCCTCCAGGCCCAAGGCTACTATTGTCCTTACTTGTTCCAGGGACCCGGGGGCTGCACTATCCCGTGGTTTCTACACACTCAGCCCCCACTTCTGTAAGTAGCCCCTTTAGTAAGTGATCCTCCAGCCACCAAATCTGTATGTAATATCTCTTTCCTCCTTTTATTCTAATGGATAAAACAATACTAAATGAACTAGTCAGAGATCAAGATAATTTTAGAGGTTGAAAATAAAACATTAAATAGAAAAGAAAACAGGGTGATGTGATAACAGAGAATGACTGGTCAGGGAGGCCTTTTGAGGAGGTGAAGTTTGAATATTAAGAAGAAAAGAGTGAGGAAAAGATCTAGGGAAGTGCCACTGTGTGACGAAGAAGCTGGTGTAAACTTTGTAAGTGTGTTTGAATTACAGAAGGGGCACCAGCAGGGTAGGGGACAGTGAGTAATAATAGATGAGGAGGGAGAGATGCAAGAGCCAGGTTATAAATGGCCTTGAAGATGTGTGGCAAGGGTTTTTTATTATCAATGCAATAGGAATATTTAAATAAGAATAGCATACATATGATTTATGAATTTAAAAAATCACTCTAGCTATTTTTTAGGGAAGGGATTGCTTGGTGGCAAAAGTGACAGGGCAAACATTGGTGACAGTGCAGTTGTTGTTGGGATAAAGGACGGTTTCTCAGCCAGAAGGCCATGGCGATGTGCTGTTCTGGTCTCTCCCAGTGGAACTTTGGAGAAATCACCGTACTTAGGTCTGGTATATAGGAATGTTAGAATACATAGGTGAGATAATGATGATTGGAGATGAGGTCTTATTTAATGTTTGGTACATACTACTTGGTTTAAATGGAGAAGATAATGCATTTCTTTCCTTTATTTCCCTGGGAGATAATGTCTCGTTTTCTGCATTTATAACTCCTGAAAAGCCAGAAGCTACCCTCTCTTTAAAAACCATAAGCAACCCTCTCTTCATACAGTAAAGAATAAAAGCTAGTTTTTGGATTTTTAAAAATATCTGGTTTCTCGTAAGAGCAAAACAGGGAAAACATTTGTTTAGCATGAGCAGTTTGTAGTTGTGTTTTGATCACACTGACTGGTTTTGATTGTGTTCTCTGTACTACTTCTCTGAATTGTTCCTTTGGGTTTCTTGGTCAGGGTATGGTGGTTAACTTTTGTTTTTTATTTTCAGTGTTTTAGCCACATTCATTCACAGCCCACGCCTTATAAAGACTGGTATTTAGCCTCCCTGCCTTCACCTCCCTACCCCTAACACATGTGCACACTCTGCGTGTGCGCACACGCGTGCACACACACACACATGCACATACACACACACATACTCTTTCTCCTTCTCCCCCTCTCTCAGGTCTTTTGTAAAATTAGATCTTGTTGGCATCTTGAGATGGTTCTTGGCATCCTGGAAGCAGGAGCTGTCCATTAGCTGGGACTGCCTTGTGTGGTGTTTGGGATGTACTGTTGCTGCCCTTCCATGCAGCCCTGGGCCCATCTGTGTGAGTAATTGTGCCCCATTCTCAGTTGTCAACTCCGAAATGGTTCTTCTTAAACACCCTGGGCAATTTGACAAGACTCCTCAACCACCTGCTTTTGTCCATTTAGAATTTTCTTTTCTCCCGAGGTCTGTGTTTCACTTAGTTTTGCCTGTTTCCTATGGTAGATGTGGTAAGTTCTTCTGGTAGGGGCTACATAGAACCCTAAGTCCAATTCACTCATGTATTTAACAAATATTTATTGGATGTCTAATATGTAGCAGATCCTGTACTGGTGAGTGGAGAGTCTTTGTGCTCAAGGAACAAATGATGCTGTGAGGGAGTTAGGCACCTAAGCCAACAATTACAATTCAATGTGGTAAGTAAAATAGAATGACGATGATTATTATAGAAGCAGGAAAGTGGTCCACAGTCCAGATGCTGGAGCCACACAGCCTTGATTCAAATCTCAGTTTTGCCATTCTGTGATTCTGGGCAAATTGCTTAAACTCTCTGTACCCTTATCAGTAAAAAGAGATGCTGTAAGGGTTAAGAAAGTTACTATAGCAAAAGAGCTAGAAGAATGCCTGGCATATAGCAAGTGGCAAATCAGTGTAATCTATTATTGCTAATATCTCCTCATAATACTCACAGGAATAACGTTTGAAAAGGATAAGACTTACTGCAGGCTAGTTACCCCTTGGCATCTGGAGAATTTTTCAGAACAGTTAATCAAAAGCCAATCTCTGGTTTGTGAGGTTATTTTTAGTAATGAAAAATACAGGATTGATCCCTTAAAGATATTTTCAAAACATTTTCTCATTTGCATTCGTGTTTTAGACTGAAACCTTCTGTGGCTGGTTTACTATGTTGCAAGAAGAAGAAATGAATCTTTTCTGTTTACTCATAAAGCCGGTCGCACTGATTCTAGGGAACATTTTTCATCATATAATCCCAGACTTCAGTGCCTACCTGTTTAAAAATTAGCTGTCTTCCTCTGGGCTTTCTAAGGAAATAGGTGACTGCAAAAACTGGAACTGTTGGTTTTCATTGCCATTTTTCAGTGTTGCGCCTCCTAAGTGGCACATGCAGGGGGAAGCTTTACAAATTCCTTTAAGTGTGAGGCATAAGCATCAGGTGCGTAAACGTCAGCAGCCCTCCCACTCACCGGTAATTCTATCTTCCAAATGTCTTTCTGAAATTATTACACCTGCAGAGCTCTTGTTGACACATCCTTTCCCTCGGCTTCATGAGGGATTGTGTCTGAAACACCTTTGAATCCTCATTAACTAGCACATATTACCTGCTCAGTCACTGCTTGTTGAATAAACAGATGAATAAATGATTTCAGTGTTGGTCTGTCTAAAATACGTTTAGCTCCTAAACACCTCAAGAACTTTTCTCTTTTCTTCCTTTTTCTGTGTCTTCCTTATAGACACAAAATTGCACTATTTCATCCCTCAGGTGGGACTGTTGAATACAGTTGTGTGACTTTGGCATTGCATGGAGCACCCAGGCAAGAAGACAGCTTGAGACTGGAATTTGGCCCATTTTCTGCTTACCTAGGTATGTGCCTGGTAAAGGGCCCTACTTTTGATTACATGGTGCCTATGTAATCAAAGGTAGGGCCAGCCATCTTCTCTCTCCCTGTCACGACAGGGCTGTCCATTGGCCAAACCAAGTATCCATGGGTCTTTTCTTCCCCACAGATGGACACCATGCACTAACTCTCCTGCTCAGAAGGGACAACTTTACCTGATTTGTGTACAGGCACCATATAGTCTAGTAGTGACCATGTTAGGAAATTTAGGGTTCCATCACTGTGTTCCATGATTACCAAAAGCAGAGAGAGAGAGTAGGAAGAGTAAATGAATGTCCTGTTTCATTAAGCTTGTTGCCTAAAATATAGGTCTGTCATAATATGAAAGCCAGCTTTTTGTCACCCAGCCCCATGATCGACTGTATTTCAGAACATTTTGCTATTATTTTCAGATAGTTTCATAATCATATAGATAATTCATTTCAGTCTTTTTCTACTAGAATATTAACTTTAAAAGCATCTCCTACTAAAGACAAGTAGTATTATAGCAGTCTCTGAAAATAGGTGAGCTGGAAGGAATTCCAAAGTAACGGTCCCACAAAACCCCCAATTGCCCTCTCAGCCAAGACTTTTCATTTCATGCTCCCATTGAATCTGTTGCAGGAACTGCTAACGATTAGAAAAAATGAATAGTTTATGTCTTTTCCCTGCACATCTCCTGTTTGGCTCTGCTATTGACTAATGAATGGGCTGGAAAGCAGGAGGCTGCAAATCAGCCATGCCCTCATTGAGCGCCCGCTAGGATGTGAAGAGCACTGAGTTGTAGGAGAATGGGGCCCAGCCCTCCCTCCTGCCGCCTGTCCAGCTACAGGCCAGTGGCTTCATGCAACTGACCTTGCTTCTCTCTTGGCTGGTGGTAGGATTTCAAGTACACTTTTTTGTCCTCCCTCTGCCAAAAAAACCCTAATGGATTATAGGGTTCCAGTGGGTAACTTAAATAAAGAAGGAGCTGGTACGATAAAAGAGGACGTGATGGAAATGAGGATGAATAGGTAAACACTAACTCCTAAACAGTTCAGTGTTCAACCCCACTTTTCAGGGTATTTCCAGACATTCTGATATTTTCCAGGAAACTGGAAAAGCTAGTTTTTAATGTGAAACCCAGTGAATTTTTAAATGTTAGCTCAAATTCTTTTAAAATGTTGGATACATAGAGCACTTCTGCAGTGAGATTCAACCTACTGTTGAGAGTTTGTGACTTCTGCATTAGTCGTGTGCATGCAGAGCGAAGGCCTGGGTTGTCCTAGTTTAGAATTATCCCCACCAGGCCCTCTACCATGACTGGGTAGGGACAGTCATGGTGTTGGGAGGTTGGGAAGCATGAGACTAAGGAACCATGAGGACAGGTGTAATGAGAAAGGGGGCAGGGATGCTTATTCATGAAACAGAGTCCCAGCATCTATTCTAGGAGCTGGCACTAGCTCTGTGCTGGGGGGTGTATTGTCATGTGCTACACAGTCAGGTAAGAGCTGAGCATATCCAATCCTTGAGGAGAAGGGGGCCGTGTGTATCATTCAGGGTGCTCTGGAGAAATGGGAACAACAGAAAATATGTAGATATATGTATATGTGTGTATATATATTTATGTAACAGTTATACATACTTATATTTATAAATATAAAAAAGATTATACATATATATGTGTGTGTATGTGTGTGTCTATATATGTGTGCATGTGTGTATATATATATACTGGAAGTACCAAAAATGTATACACATTTTAAGAGATGTTATCTATGTATAGTTTCAAAGGTGAATTGAATTACAGTAGCCATGTGTAATATGACGTTTGCTCAAAGATGGAATTAATCAAATGAATGCTAGCATCACCATGTGACAGGCAGGACATTCAAAGAAAATGGCAGAAGCATGGTTGTCATTCGAGGAGGGCTAGACCATTTTGAAGTGGTATTTGAAATTTGAGAACATTGTTTTAGTTTTCGCCACGTTCTCCTGACTTAACACCTTTTGACTTCTACCTCGGGGGACCTTAAAGGATGTGGTGTACCACAGAAAACCAGCTACACTGGCAGTACTTCAGGAGGAAATTGAAACAGCATGCACAATGATACAAGTGGACACTTTGGTCAATGTTGCTCAAGCAGTAGTTCGCCGTAATCACAGTGTCTGGACACTGATGGTAACCACTTTGAGCACCTCTTGTAATTGCAGAAGTCAAACATGACTTGTATTCATCTTTTGTTATTGGTATATATTGAGTATTATAATTTAACTACAGTGTTTTCCTTTCTTAAAATGTGTGTACATGTTTTGAGCACTGCTGTCTGGGGAGTATCCACCCATGTAATATGAAAAATAGAGGCATTTATGTCTGGAAATTTTCTGGACAGCATATCTATCTATCTATCTATCTATCTATCTATCTATCTATCTATCTGATTTCTTTTTAAGGGATTGGTTCATGCAATGGTGTCGCTGGCAAGTCTAGTCTGTAGGGCAGGCCAGAGTATTGGAAATTCAGGCAAGATTTCTGTGTTACAGTTTTGAGGCAGAATTTCATCTCTGAGAAGCCTCTGTTTTTGCTTTTAAGGCCTTCAATTGATTGGGTGAGGCCTACCCACATTATCTAGGGTAATTTCTTTACAGTAAACTGGAGAATTGGAGAATTTAACCACATCTACCAAATACCTTCACAGCAATAACTAGATTACTGTTTGATTAAATAACTGGGTATTGTAGTCTAGCCATGTTGACACATAAAACTCACCATCACAACCACGTTTGTTGTCATGATGTTGGGAGGTGGGGAAGCATAAGTCTAGGGGATGGTAGGAGGATACTTCTAGAATTATGTCCAGTTAGCACAGGGCCCTATATACTCTGTACACATTGCATTTGAGTGCAGTAACTTAAGTCTGACAGCCAGAGGAGGAATTATCTTGCAGTGAATAAAGTTGAAAGCTTCGGGCCTCTCATTTGCATACCTAATTTTGTGTTCATAACATTGGATTCTTCTTCTTGGTTGTCACTCATTGTATACGCTCCAGCTCCCTCACAACCTGATCTGCCTCAGTCGGCTCTGCTGCTGTATTTGTATGCCTTCCAGCCAGTCTCTCTGTTTGTTATCCTCAGTTTTTTCATTTGTAAATTGGGGGAGGTGGTTCTAACCATCTCTTGGGGTTCTTCTAAGGATAAGAGAAGAGGCTGTGCAATTATGAATATAAGAAAAAATCTAAATGCTTTCCTGAGTTCCTGCTTCTGTTAATCAAAAGTGTTTCAATACTAGTATTTTGTGAGCTAAAAAATTGGTACCAACTTCTTGTACTCACTAAAGTACGTAATTTAAAGTGTAAGAATGTATAATCTGCCATTCCTGAAGGCAATAGTTGTTTTCATTTTCATCACTAGCTCACCAAATGCTTCATACTGGAACTGGAGGCATCATCTCACCAGGTAGGTGGTAATGGGACCCCTTGTTTATTATTGCCTGGGATCTGGTGCTTTGCTGAGGGTCTCACAAAGGATTCTTTAATCTGCTTCTCACAGCAGCAGGGAGGCAAGTATCACCATACCCATTTTCCAGATGGGAAACTGAAGTACAGAGAGGTTACATTTTACTTACCCAAGGTCATGGAAGCAGCAGCACTAAGATTCAAACCCCATGCTATTCTGTTGGCTCGAGGTCTGGAGGTAGCAGGGCAAATGAGACCAGC
>PVJL010001477.1:0-180149 GCA_004026885.1 Lyroderma lyra
GGGTAGCTTCACCCAGAATTATCTTCTCTATCCAACACAAAGATACCAGTAAGGGCAATGTTTCTCAACCATTTGTTTTTATTATCACCTTTCCACTAAGAAATCTTTTTAGACATTTTTCCAATCACTCCCCACTATGAAATATTAATATCACAGATATACTGTATATCTGTTAGATACTGTACATCTATGCTTTATACATTAAAAAGCAATATTATACACACCCACAAACCAATTGTCACCTCCTTAGGGACAATATCACCCATTGAGACTGCATGATTTAGGTCATATTAAGATTATTTTTCAATAAAAATTGTATACATTTAAGGTGAACAACATGGTGATTTGATACACATATACATAGTAAGAGGATTACTACAGCCAAGCTAATTAACATATCATCTTCTTCCCTGGTGACTTTTGTGTGTATGTGAGAACAGTACCTGAAATCAACCCTCCAAGCAAATTTTAAGTATTCAATATAGTATTATCAGCTATAGTCATCATGCTGTACATTATATCACTAAACTTAGTCATCCTACGTAACTGCAACTTTATACCCTTTGACCGACATCTCCCCACATCTCCCACTTCCTTGCCATGGGTAATCACCATTCTACTCTGCTTTTTATTTAGCTGTTATCTACCTCTGACAAGGGGAACACAGAGGGACATCGATTTGACGAAGTGGTCTAATTTAGTGGTGAAGCTGCAATAGTGTTCTACACTTCTACTTTTTCATTTATTTTACTCTTTCCTCCTTAACTTGCTATGTTTATTCCTACCAATTCAGCTTTTATATTTTCATTAAAATGATAAGCAATTAAATACCAGACTAAGACTAAGGATTATATTTTGATCAAGAATAGCACAATATTAAGCAACAGTTACAAATAAGTTTATCTTCTTCAGATTGCCAGCAGTTTCTCTAATCTGAGAAATAAAATATCTGTGAAAAGTATTCTGCAATATTATCACACCATTTCATGTGCCTCTCACCTCCATACAGTTTTACCTTCAATGGCATATGTATCATTAATAGTAGCAACATAGCTCAGAGGTTTGCATTATAGCATTCAGGGGGTAAAGAGGAAAGAAAAGAGGAAAGAAAAAGAGGCAAACAAAAGAAAAATAGAAAAAAATAAGAGTGTTGGGTTTATTTTGTAAACAAATTACAAAGGGAGGAATATGTCAACTTAATAGAGTATGCTGTCCTACTATATTAAAGAGGTCAGTTTGCTCCTCTGGTGTTCACCTTCTAATACTGAAAAGTTATTTTAAATTGTTTTCTTAGATCTGGAGCTAGAAAAGAAATATTTTGTGTTGTGTATTATGATTTTGTAAGTTTCTAAGAGTAGGCTTCCTGACATTTGGAGAGCAGTGCTAAGGACTTTTGTTCCTATTTTCTACCTCTGTATCTATGTGTCCTTTCATATTCTTAACATGCAAGAATATATACCCCTAATTATAGATGTCAGCAAACTTTAGAACTCTAAAACTTCCATGCAAAGTAGGGTTTTTACTCACTAAATAGCAAGACCATTGGGAAACAACTTTGGGGAAATCATACTGGTTTTACAAAAAAAAAATTGGGTCAGGGTGGTTGGTTTGCCATTAACAATTGAGCCAAGCCAAGCAGCTAAAATATCTAAATATTAATTTATGCCTTTTCTTTATAGAAGTTATGCCTTTAATTTTAAAACTTATTATTGCAAGAGTGTAGGAGAATAGAGAGGGAGAAAATATGTGTTATGAGAGTATTCCTTATTGGCATCCAAAAACCTGGTAAAACTTAAAATTTTTCTGCCATTTCCAACTAAAATGTTTTATTTCAATATTTTTACCTACAGTGTCTCTTGTGCTAATTAGAAATTTGATATTCTAGTGATCATTTATGTAAAGTTTTTTTTCTTTATTAGACTGTGCACTCCACAAGAAAGAGTGCCATGTCTATTTGCTTACCATTATATCCCATGTCAAACACAGGGCCTGTGTATGGCAAGTGCTCAATAAATTTATTAAGTATTGAATAAAGCAGATGGAAGGAATTATAGTTTGATGAAAAACTTTTCCCAGTGCAAAATGATGCTATCTATGAAGGTATCTATTTTTTTCTATTCATCCATCTTCATTTTGTTATTTACTTATTATAGAGCTATGTTGTGCCAGAACAAAAACTGTTAGGATATAATCCCTGACCTGAAGAAATTCACAATCAAGAGGGAAAGATAGACATGTAAACCAATTAATCATAACACAGTATTATGAGAAATAATGAATATCTATGCAAGAGGTAGAGAAAAAGGTAGCAATCCAATTGCTTTCTACTGAAATCAGAATTTTCTCTCTGACCGGCAAACATGGAGTATAGAAAAAAGTAAAAGATTTGTGTTGTAACAGGACCATTGAAAATGAAGTCAAACTACATTGGGGACCTTGTCCGTCTAACCCAGTTCTTGGCTTAAACATCACTCCTTCAGAGAAATCTCCTCTGATCCCTCTTGACACACACATGCTAGGGTAGGTCTTCTGCCACGTGCCTCCTGATAAGCTGGGAAGTCTATGACGCAGAGAATATCTCTGCCTAGTCCACTGTGATAGCTCTAGAGCTTAGAGCTATCTCTGGCACATACTAGGCACTCAGTAAATGTTTGATGAAAAAAATCCCCCTTGCAATATATTTATTTTTCTCTTTTCAAATGAATTTATTTCATTTTTCTCTTTTATAAATAGAAAAAATGATTTCCACTTTTAAGTAATGCCCTTTGTCTTTTCCTTCAAGATAATTATTTTTCTAATTTTTTAAGACATTGTCATTGAGTATCTGGAAGTAAGTTGGATTTTATGCATCTACACAAGTAGAGAATTGAACTTGAAAATGACATATGTCTGAGGCTGTTTGTTGGCCTATTGGTAGATTCCCAGAATAGGTTCCCCATGCGGTTTCTCCACATTTCTTATTCACACAATTTCCAAAGAATTTAGGCTGAAGAAGGTAGACTTTCTTCTAGAAAGTAAAGAAGTGTTCTTAGGAAAACAGTGAAAGGTCAGCATTCACTTTCTGTGCCCAAAATTAATTCTTACCCTCAGCTTTCACTAAAGGGAGGTGCACAAGAGGAGCAAAATTCTGGTTTAAGACTTGAAGTGTTCCAGATATTTCAAAACAGAAACTTAAGGTATCCTGAAAGAGCTTCGAGTCCTAAGGCCTCGAGTTCTGAGGTCATTGACTCCTGGGCTTGGTGCTTTTCAGGCCATCTGGCAGCCATAAAGAGGTATTTTAAGTCTCGGTGAAGCTATGTGTCAACCTCAAAAACCACACCCTTTGAATGTCAGTTTCCTCCACCAACATGGTGCAAGCCTCAGACAGGGCAAGAAATAAAGGCTATGCTGTGGGGATACAGGCCCCACTGAAATGCTGTTGCCTTAAAAATAATCATGATTAGTGTATATGTTACTTTTTTTATTATTTAGTAAATGTTCTGCTAAAAACTGGAAAAGTCAAATTTGGATGTTTTCAAATGTCCAGATGTGTCCTAGATACAGCCTAGATGTCAGGAAGAGACTTGAATTGATTTCAATATGAAAGTTTTATTTTTTTCATTCTGGAAATGTCGCTTCTGAATTATACAGTCTTTCACATGAAGAGGGATAATGTTGGCCCTCACAAATAGTAGCTAAAAGTAGACATATGCTTAGAGAAAAAAGTTTCAGTTTTTCTTAATAGTGTCTTTTTCATATACACACACACAATTAAAATGAATACTAAAAGAAAAAGTGAGGATTTTTAAAACTGTATTTAAATGTATATCTTTTCTGTTTCAGTTTCAACATATGAGAAGATATATATACCAATTGTAATAACTAACTGAAATCTCCTGAGGTTTCTTATTAGCTATTGTTCAGTCAAGAAACAAGGATTTCCCTTAGTTTCCCTAAGTTAAACTGACTCAAATTTAAGGGAGGAGTACAACCTTATTAGGTCCTGAGATGGTGGCAGGTAGAGCATCTCTGGATAATCTGGGCTCTAGAATCAGTTTTGCCACTTTGTCACCTGTAAATAGACCAAAAAATATCTCTAAGATTCTTCCTCATGCCAGTATCCCACAATTATTTTGGAAACAAATCAGAGGAGCATTGGGTGAAGGGTCCTAACCATGTCTACCTAGATGTCCCATGCTGCTGTTTCCTTACTGGAGTCTTGTCACTTCTTCCTGGGACATTAAACTGAAAGCAACAAAGAAAGAAGACAGACAGACAAACAAAAACTCAAAGACAGATTACAGTTCGGTAGTTACCAGAGAGTAAAGGGAGGGGGGAAGATAGAAGGGAGTAAAGGGGGTCAAGTATATGGTGATGGAAGGAGATTTCACTTTGGGTGGTGAACACATAATGCAATATGTAGATGATGTGTCATAGAACTGTACACTTGAAACCTATAATATATAATTTTATAATTTTATAATATTTTATAATGTCACATCAATAATTTAATTTTTAAAAAAAAAGGTAAAAACCTAAAGACAATCTAAATGCCTATCAATACAAGAATGGATAAATAAGCTATACATATTCATATAATGGAATATTTAACATCAACAAAAACAAACTACTACTACACACAACAACATGCATGAATCTCACAAAGATAATATTGAGGGAAAGAAGTCAAACATAGAGATCATACAAAGTTCTAAACAGGCAAAACTAATCAATGATGATACAAGTTAGGATAATGATTATTTTGATAAGGTAATGACTCAGAGGGGCAGAAATGCTGTTACTGGGGTGCTAGTAATATTCTATTTCTGGGTGGATTGTTATGTAATTATGTTCCTTTTGTGAAATAAATATCAAGTTGCATACTTATGATTTAAATGTTTTTCTACATATGTATAAATTTTATATATTAAATATTCTATAAATTTTATATAAAATTAAATTTTTATTAAAATAATAATGACCAATGGAGGGGATAAAAACCAAGTGGAACTAAAATTCTAAACCCCAGTGACACGGCATATGGAACAAAGCTGTCAGAGTTCCGAACTTCTGTAGTGCTCCTATTGTCCTGAGGGGGGTAGCATGCTTGTGTTAGACTTTGAGGGGTTAAGTAGACCTGTTAAAAATGTAAAGGTAACCACTAAAGTAGAAAAAGATGTAAATTTTAAAAAAAGAGGGGAGAAATATTTCTATAGGAAAATTGATACTTTAAAAAGTGGGAAAAAACAAGATGACGATGCACTGTAGAATTGTATACCTGGAACCTACGTAATTCTTGCTAACAAATGTCACCCCATAAATCTAACTATAAAAAAAGTGGGGAAAAAAGAAAAATCATTATAAAATCTCAATAAAGGACATATAAATATGCCCAAATAAGTCAGTAATTGCAATAAATATAAACAAGTTGAACTCCCCTAATTTAAAATAGTTATTCTCAGGTTGGATTAAAAACACAATGCAACTATAGGTATTTTACAAGAAACATACCTACACATAGTGACACATGTTTAAAGTAAAAGGATAAAAATGCCTAGTCAGATGTTGGATCGATCTAGGGTTGAGGATTTGGTGAGTGACTGCAGTGGAGGACAAAAATGTCGGAAAAGTAAAATAAAACAGTGACAGTGACCAAAGGGATAGACTACAGAATCTAGTTTGGCTCACAGGCAAATGGCATCAGAAGACTGCTGATGAGAAGGAAATGTTACAGTTGAGGAAAAAGAACAGCCAAGGAAATGATAGCCCAGTGGAGTCCCAAAGCAAGTGTTACAGCACTGAGAACAAAACAAGTTTGGTTTCCATCAAGTTTACATTTAGGTCTACACAGGCCATTCGTTTTGCATTGAATTGTCCAACATTTTTACTACAAATAACATATAGGGCTCTGCAAGATGTAAAGTAATAATCCATAGCTATTTCCTCCAAAATTCAAGTGTGTCTTAGAAAGTTATCGGTCTTTAAGCTATAGTCAGCTTCGAATTCTATTTTAGACTTGTGCAGATGGAGGCCAACAGAAAAACCACTCATCTGGTCAACAACCAAAATCTTATTGGCTTCCAGGTCAATCTGGGCATAGAAATATAAAAACTATCCAAGCAACCACTGATGCTTCATGTAACAAAATATAGCGAACATTTCCTTTGGTGAAGTTCATTTCTATTGTTCTGCATTGTATATCACTGATTTGAGGAAAAATAACCCTTCAATGTTTGCCAGGCACAGTAAATGGGAACTTGAGTTCTTGGTTCAACATGGTAGGTAGATAGCTATGAATCCCTTAACAGACATCTCTTTACTGAAATGCTTCTGATTTTTAAGGTCTCAGCCCATATGCCACATCCTCCTTAAGCCTTCCCCCACTTCCTCAATCAGAATATATCATTGATTTCTCTGCATTTCTTTTTCATATTGGTAGTATGATGAATATATCAGTTACTCTATTCTACTTATAATATTATTTACACAAATCCTCATCTCTCTTAAAATTATAAACTTCTTGGAGACACTCCTGAACTCACTTTCAGCTGTCACAGCTATAGTAGTAATAATCTATTCCTGACCTGGGACCCCTGACAAGGATTGCTCTGAACTCTTGAACTCACTTTCAGACTATAGCACTCTATCCTGTATAAAAGACAGATAAGAATTATTAAATATAGACTATTGGTCCATTTTCAGAATAAGGAAGCATGATTTTGTCCCATGGGCATTTTATTCTTCTTTAAACTAAAGGGGTTCCTTGGCCTAAGAGTGCCAGGCTGACATAGCAAGACAGTTGATCATCCAGAATGTGCAAGCAACGTCTCTCTACTCCAAAGAGCTAGAGTACCAACAAACACAGGATGATTCTGTTCAGTATACATATTTTGATATGGCATATTTCTAATTTTTTTTTAATTAGAGACAGGTTTAACCACTCCTCCCTCTTTTTTAATGATTTGCTATGAGTAAATCCTTGAAGAGTCATATAACCCATGCCTGTCCTCCAAGTATACCAACCCTTCCATTACATCCAAGAATAGAATCCATTGCCCTAGTGTACTTGTTTATCATGGCAAAGGCTATCAAAACATGAGCCAGTAGTGTTCACAATACCTAATGAGAACCTTACTAAAATATTTTCTTCTCTTTGGCTCCTTCATGTGAGAGAGAGGCCATCTGGTCAAGAGCCAAAATCCCATTTGCTCTCAGAGCAATCCTTGTCAGGGGTCCCAAGTCAGGAATAGATTATTACTACTACAGCTGTGACAGAAATTAGATAACCTAAAGCCATGGGGACAGATTAGTGCCAATTATTTTTTTAAATACTACATGCATTTAAGAATCAGAACTAAAATCTAAGAATCAGAATTTGTCTTACATCTCCAATTCAACATAGCAAAGTAATTTACTCTCCAAGTAAAACCATCTCCTGTTTTCTAAATCAGTGGTTCTCAAAGGATGGAGTTCCCAGATTGGCAACATTAGAATCACCTGGGAACTGGTTAGAAATCCAAATTATCAGGTCTCTTTCAAGACCTACTGTTGGAGAAATGAGGGTGGGGCCCAGCAATCATGCTTTGACAAGCCCTCCAGCAGATTCTGGTGTATAATGAAATTTGAGAACTACTTCTCTGGACTAGACCAAAATGTGGTCTGTGGATCAGGGCATTAGCATTCTCTGGTAGCTTGTCAGAAATGCAGACTCTCAGGCCCCGCCCCAGGCCTACTGAATCAGAAACTGTATTTTAACAAGATCCCCAGATGAGATGTATATCTATTAAAGCTTGAAAAGCATGCTCAAAGATGAAATTAAGAAAATTAATCATCTAAATAAATACAACACAGTGGTGTTTGCAATGCACTCCTTCCTCATAATTTTGTACCTTATGGTACCTTTCTCACTTAATGCTCCCAATAATCTGGTGAACCAGGTATTGTCATGACTTCCATCTTACATGTGAGACACCAGAAGACTGGATGATTGACCTGATGTCACAAAATCGGCAAGCAGAAAAGCCAGAATTCGAACACAGGTACTTTGACTCTGAAATCCAAGCTCTTAGCCACCACCAATCACTATTCTGCTTGTAACTCTTTTCAGGTCCTCGTTTGTTAAACCACATCACATTGCCTCTTTAATGGTAATTTCATTCATGAGTAACCAATTAAGCCTTTACCTAAAACTAAAAATAATATATATCCATTTCAGTTGAACAACTATTTACTGAAGTCTCTTATATAATAAACAATCCTGACTTGGTGGAGTGCTAGGCCAATAAGAGTAAGTGCTCAATAAATATTTGCTGAATCAATGAATCAGTGAATTACTTTATTATAATATGCTAAGTAATACAAGAGCAATGATGAGGCACCTATACACATATCCTGGAACTGGAAATATTTCCTGTATGTTAAGCTGAGCCCATAAAGAGAGGAAGGGTCAATCAGATAAAGAATGAAGGTAGAAGATTCCAGACATGCTAAGAGCTTGGGCTTTACCTCAGGATGATGAGATTCACTGAATGTATATATATATATATATACATAGTTATACATAGTAAGTTCACAATATCAAGAATGAAGCCCTCAAAGCCATCAGATCTTGACGTCTACAACTAAACCATAGGATTTAGATTGATCATATTCTATGGGAGGATAGAAATATGTGGTTTGTAACTGAGGTCTTACCTCCCTGTACATGGGAATGGAGAGTAAGGGATTCATACCCTTAATTGTCTGCAGGAGGAAAAGGAGCCAAGAGGAGCTGGAAGAAATGGAGACTTGACCTGGGAACCTTCAGAAAAAGAAAAGGGGAAACTGTCCCTTAGTTTCAGTATCACTTTTAGAAAGATTTATAGAAAATAGGACAAGCAGAGCTCAATTTGAGTGGCACACCAATTTTCTCTTTGACACCTAAATGACACCACATTAAGATGTCTGCTCCTGAGAATTCCCCAGAAAATGGGATTCTTCTCTTTTACTTGGTGTGCACTTACTTCTTTTAAAAGTAGATTTTCTTGGAACTTATATTAAGAATTATAGAAATCCCAGGAATAATTTTCATATCTCAGTGTCACTAAACAGTAATGGCAAAAAATGAAAAAATAAAAAAATAAAAACGATTATTTTCCTTTCTCTTCTATTTTTTCCTCCATCTTGCTTTATCCCCAAGGAATTCAAAATGCATTAAATAAATTAGGTAACAGCATTTAGGGAGACAGGGTTACTTGTATCACCTGTTTTATGCATCAAAGTTATTCTTCATCAAAGAGACCAAATTTTCCTGTGTTCTTTATTAGTGCTCCAGTATTAAAGGCTTTTCCCTTGAGGTGTTTTGTAAAGCGCAAATGGTTCAAAAGAAAAATGCTTTCTTTCTCAGTTGCCCAAACCAACGTTCAGACTTGTAAAGCTCCCTCTTCAATAAAGTGTGTTGGAATCTGAACTGGGACATGCGGTCAAGCACCCCACAGTTGGGACTGCAGAGACAGCATTTCTTCCTTGTCCAGATACGACCATAACTAGGATTCCTCAAAAAAAGGCACGATCTTTCCCAAAAAAGGCAGACATGATCCAAGAGATCAGGGTTGCTCGTAAGTCCAGCAGAGATCAAAGCATTCCTCCTTCTGTGGGACCCTTCAACTGCCTATTTTGTCCTTCCAGAACATCGGCCACAGTCTGTGTGAGGGCAGAAGGAAAGGAGGAGACGGGTGCTGAGGGAATGGCCAGTTCAGCTCCTGCCAAATGACATGAAAGCAACTAGAGAAAATGTCCACCCACCTGTGACAGCCTTGTCTGCTCATAGTCCTTTTCATCCATATCTTGACATCCTCAGTGAAAAAAATAATAGGCCACCAAACATTTTAATAAAAGGTTCTCTAGGAGCAGACTCCGAGTACTGAAGCTACCTAAAATTAAACCAATGTAGCAATGAGAAACCCCACTTCAATTGCTCCTTATATAAAGCTTTGGTTCAAAGACCAATTCTTGACATTCTTTTTTTTTTTTTTTTACATAAAAGCATTAAGCACACTGAAGAGAATTTTGATTAATAAACTTTTAAATTATCTATAAATTTTACCATTTTAGTACAAATATTTTCATGTGTATATATTTACTTCAAGCTCAATTATGTAATCAGGTAAATATTTATATACATAGCTAAGGGTTAATTTTTGAAACTACCAATAAAAATGTTTTTCTATTTTACAAAATACAAAGTGGTATGTGGTAATCAGTTAAAGAGCACATAAAGGTTGTATCTACATTACACCAAAATTATCTATTCCCATTACCCCCAAATTTTGGAGACATAGCAACACTGGTCATTAACGGATAAACAAGCATTTGACAAATGTTGTCTACCTGGTTTCCTATGCTTTAGAAAGTCATGTGCTTTGGTTATTTGTTTATTTTTACCTTTTAGCAATTTAATGTTTCTTGGTCATTTAAGCAAATGGGTTATTGAAGAGACTAATATACTCCCATTGAATTTTTAAATGCTTTTGATCTTTAAGATAAATTAAAAAATTACAGTTGTCATACCATGTGAAGTGGCTGATCATGTACTGTGATATTTTATCTCCCTGAGTGTGGCGCAGAGATGGACTGTGTGAAGCCATGGTTGGCCCCGTAACGGTGAAGGATAAAATGCTCCTCTTCTATTTCCTGTCTCAGAAAAAGAAGTGGTTTTCCCTGCTAAAGGCAAAGCTCCCCTTATGTGCTCTCATTTGTACTTCTTCCCATTTTCTCCAGAAGCTTCTGAGCCATCCCTCATTCCAATGTCACCCCACCCGCACTCACTTAATCTACACAAATCCCAAGTCATATAACTGTCTTCTTTCAACCTTCAGCTACTATTTCATCTCTCTTTAACAAATCTCTTGGAATGGGTACTCTCTGCCTCCACTTCCTCATTTATCCCAACTCAGTCCTTGCAATTTGACCTCAAACCCCACAACTACAGACCAAAATATTCTTTTCTGAAAGACACCAACATCCTTCTAATCAAGTGCACTAGCCCCTTCTAGCTCTTCATTGCCATCAGTCTCTCTTTCTCTCTGAGCAGCTCCTTTACACTGTCCACCATCTCCTCCTATCTGACTCGTTTCTCCTTCTAACTCTGTCTCCCTTACAGGTTCTACTTTCTCTTGTTGTCCTAGGAATAAAGGCATTATGCATGGATCTGCTTTTGACCTTCTTGTCTCTCTGGGCTACATTCTTTCGTAGACAAAAGATCCCCAAATATGCCAGTTCTGATCTGAGCGCCAGTGAGGTCTACATTTCTCACTCCTTATTAGGGATCTCCATCCATACAAGGGTTCTTCGAAAAAACAATCCAGCCATAAATGTCTATATTTTTCATACTACATGAATGGATACTTTCCAGATAGCCCTGGTATACATCTCAAAAACAGTATGTCTAAACTGGACTTAACCTTTCTGTCAAGCTTGTTCCTCTATTCCCAACACGAGAAGAGAAATATAGACGTCCTCTTCAATTGTATGCCCTTTCCCAATCCCCAAACTTAGTTACTATGTTCTATATAGTCTTACATGTTCCCACTGTTACCACTGCCTTTTGCCTGAATTGCTCCAAAAGCCAAGAAATGACACTATATGTCGTCTCTTTCTCTTGTGACCCACACTGCTTCCAAAGTAACCCATCAAAATAGGGTTTTATGGTATCACTCCCCTGAAGAACGAAGCCCAAATACCTTAATATGCTATCTAATGCCCCCCAAATAGTCCCATTCCTTACTGTACCCGCTCATGGATCTTCCACTACAATAATACTAGATGCTTCAAACACTCGAGTACCACCCTGCCATTGTTCATAGTTGTTCCTTCTGCCTGAAATGTTCTCTACTTCCATACCCTTTCCACCATCAAATCTAAGGAGCATTTTCATTTCTGCATCTTCTATGAAGACTTCTTTGTTCTCTTAGTAATTTCTCCTTTATGAGACTTAGAACTCTGTTACATTATAGTAAATATTAATACATGTTTTTAATAAGCTTACATGTATGTGTGGAGATTCTGTTTTGTGCCAAACACTATATTCAAGATACAGAGAATACACAGTCTCTGCCTTGGGGAGCTATTGCTTACGGAAGAGAGAGAAAATGTGGCATACGAGATAGTAATCATGTGTGTGCCTTTCTTTGTTAGAGAGGCTCACACGGCATGAGGAGGGAGCCCTGAACCCAGCCTGGGGCATCAGGATGCCTTTCCAGAGGGCAATACCAGCACTGAGCCTTGAAGGAAGAATAGTTTTCCAGGCAGAGCTGGACAGGAAGTGCATTTCAGAAATAGAGAATAACATATCAAAAGACCTGAGAGACCATTCCCTTTCAGGAATTCAGGTATATCAGCTTCCTGGAGCATAAAATGCATAAAAAGCTAAAGAGGTAGAGAGGGACCACATTTCAAAGAACCTTGAGTGCCTGTATCAATCATCTCCTGCTACACTGATGCTGCATAAGAAATCATCCCCAAACCATGTGGCTTAAAACAACAGCCGTATATTATTGCTCAGAAGTCTGTGGGTCAGTGAGGTGGCTCTCCTGGCCTCAGCTGGAGTCACTTACATGTCTTCAGTCAGAAGTGTTCACTTCAGCTGATCTTAGCTGAGCATTCTCGCATGTCTGGGAGTTGGCTGGCTGTCAGTTGGTTTAATATGATCTTGGCTCTTCTCCACATGTTTCTCACACATCTGAAGTAGGTTAGCCTGGGCATGTTCTCATGACAGGCAGGCAGAGATGAAAAAGAGAATACACCCAACCACTTAAGAGGCGAAGAGGAAACACACATACTTTGCAAGCCTCTGCTTGCCACCATGTTTGTTAACATTCCCTGGGCCAAAACAAGTCACATGGGTGAACTCATAGTCAGAATGGGATCTTGCCTCAGGTTCTTTGCCTTTGATGTTCTTCAGCCTGGAATGTGGTTGTCACAGATACCTACGTGGCTTATCATTTCTCTGTTCAAATGTCACTTTATTAGAACTCTGTCCCGAATTACTCATTACGAATTGGCACTCATGGCTCCCTTCCTACCCCATAGTTCTCTATTCCTCCATTGATGATATGTTATATATTTATTTGTATATATTTATCATTTGCCTCACCCACTAAAATGTAAGATCAATGACAACAGTGACTTATCTATCTTGTTCACTCTTTTATCCCCAGAGCCTAGAATGTAGATTTGGTACATGGTAACCATCAACAAATATTTGAACTAGCCACGCTGCGTATAAACATTAAGCACATCATTCACTCTGAATGAAATTTGTTGGATTGTATTCATCCCCTTTTTTGAGGGGGTCCATTTCTCAAAACTACTCAGAATTTAATTTGGCTATGATATTAAGAAAGTTGTGGAAAATGAATTCTGCAGTATTTAAATAGGATCAACTTTAGATATTTGCTTTAAGGAAAAAAAAAAAAAGAAAGTTGCCCAGCCAAATTCCTAAATTAATGTGCATCCAGATAAAATAAACTTGCATAATTTTTCTCAAGTCACTTAAGTAATTCTGAACATGAAGTGATAATACCACAAGCTTCTCTAAATGCGTGGCAGGAACTTGCCAACCTGATTCTTTAATACCAATCAAGTGCCAACTTTTAAGTATGTACATTTAATGCTATTTTCCATGTATCTCCCTCTAAACCATCAAACTATGCGAATCCATTGAAATGCTTGACTCATGATCCAGGCTTCACCAAGCTACCTCATATGTTCCCCAAAGCAGCCAACTCTGAGTGTCCCTGAAACAAAAAGCAACCTAGCATTGTCACCCTACAATGAGAAGATGCTTTCAGATGCCAGTGTAAGGCCCCCTGGGCAAGCATTTTTGTTTTTGTTTTTTGTTTTATTCTGCTCTTCTTTTTATCATGATTTACTTTTCAGGTATACAAGACAGTGGTTTTCCAACAGTATGCTATGGCACCCCACCAAGTGATCTCTTTACCAAATTTTGTAAAATTTATCTTTGCTGCAACTGAGTATACATACATACTGTTACTGTCAGAATTTGTCCAGGAAAGAATAACATGTTTGGCATAAGAAAGAATGTATGATTTCTGAAACGTGTAAAACACTTGGTTCCATAAACACAAAAGACGTCAAGATAAGGGCAGTCAACAGCTATCCTCACACCTGGACACAGTGGGCAAGCACCGAAGTTGTGCCCTTGCTACAGGAACTCTTATAGATGCCAAGGAACGCTGCTTTATTGAAATGGGAATGGTGGTGTCCTTTTGGTTCTTTAAAGCCCTTCGTTTATGTTGCCAATAATTTTAGCAGTTGAAAGTATACTACAAACACAGAAGGTTTAGAACCTCCAATGTAACTGAAGGTTTATATTTTCATGGAAGAGCTGGGGGCATACATATGGATTTTGGTTATCTGAACATATTCCTTCACATGGAATATGGAATAAAGGGAAATCTTAATTTAAGAATGGATTCTGTATCCCGGAGGCAATTTTCAGAAATGAGTAGTCAAAGTAAATTAGACCAACCTTAAATCTGATGTGTCTATCAGAGAACATTATATAATCTCAGTTCTCTTTACTCTAATTTGTGCTTTGAGATGTAACTATCCCTCAGGGTGCCAAAAATAGGAGAGTGCTTAAAATTCCCAAAAGGGTTTTCTCATTCTGCCTCTCTATCTTCCAACTAAATTGCATTCTCAGCCTTTTTGTCCCCTGAAGGTTTGTGTCTGAACCAGATACAATGCTGGGGCCTCATTTGGAGATGGTTTTGCTTCAGTAAATTTTATAAGAGTGATAAATGGGAGAGCTTCCCATCTCTGTCAATCATATTCATTCAAAATAATAGCACTTGCCAGGACCGGAGGTTGTGGGGAGGAAGGAAAGAAAGGAGGGAGGCAGAATGTCATGAATTGTTTTCCTGCAGCTGGTATTACTCAGTAACAACTGTTCATGCAAAACAAAAGGTCACTTCAGAAAAATCAGAGATAGACAGACAGAGGCCAATAGAGATTGTTATAATTTAGAGATCAAACAGCTTGAATTACATTTGCTGGAGCCCATTGAAGTTTCCCAGTTGTTTCACATAAACGTAACAATTTAACATAGCATTCTATAATAATATAGTATTAATATAATGACAAACATATATAATAATAGGACCTGCAGGGATCTAGCAGGTTTCTTATCTTCGACTTGCACAGTGCTGGGGAGAAAAGATAAAAGATGTTAACACAGGGAGGCAGTATAGCACAGTGGTTACGAGCACAGCCTTGGCATCACGTCAGGATAAAGACCCTTCCTGAGTGAACTTGGGCAAGTATCTTTACCCTTCCAAGTTTCTTTTCCTCAACTGCTAAATGGAGATTGAAATTGCCTTCTTGATGGTTATTGTAAAAATTAAGAGAGAGAGTGCATGAACACAGTGCCTGACCCATAAAGAGCACTTAGTAAATGTTTGCATTTATAGTCAGTAAATGGCTGAAGAAACAAATATTTTGTTTTTCCTGTAGACTTTTCATTTTCTATCCTCATCCCACCCCCAATCTAAGTAGAAAGGAGGGAAGTGTTTAGAAGTATTTGCAGCATGCTTGTCATGTCAGATTGCTAAAGGAGAATGAGATGACCTGAATTTGCTGGACTCAGTATTGCTGTTGGATCAAAGGCCTGTTATACAGCTGTGCTTGCCATGGAAGATTCCTCCCCTTAACCCTTCTAGTGGGTCCCCTGTGGGACTACAGAAGGCTCATCACATAGCAGTCACCGTGCCTGTTCACATGGGAGGTGAGTGCTACGTGTATGCTCTCAGGGAGTTCTCACTCAGGAAGTAAGGATTACACAACACAGTCTCCTGTGGCAAAAATCCACAGTGATAACAAGAGACAGACATGGGAGGAGGGGGGCAGGGCAGAAGGCTTTGAAAAATCTTAGTCTTTTTTTCCACAAACAAAACTATGAAGTGCTCCTAGTTATAGATCTTAGCTGGTTCCCTAAAGTATTTACTTAACTGTTTATGATTTCTTCAAAACAACCATCTACCACATAACCCGAAAAAAAAAAAAAAAAGACAAGGGAACATTTTTTAGGTCTATGTGAACAATGAAATCAGTAAGAAATTTTACAATTAGACTCCCTTTAACAAAAAACCCAAAAGGGTCTCTCCAGCCAAACTGATTTGATGACTGCTTTGGCTTCAAGAAGTGGGTGGTCCCATCACTTACAAAGGTTTATAGATTATCTGTCCACACCAGGGAAAAATAATCTGCTCTTTTGCAAAATCTAACTGCTGCTTCTAATGAGATGCTGTTAAAACCATTTTTTAAATGCTTCCTAAAAGAATACAGACTGTATAAATGTGAAGGTATTTGCCTGTGTCAAAAGGTACAGAACTGCTCAATGACACTGTTAAAGGAGCTGATCTGACCTAAAGCCAAGTGAAGCACTTCACCCTGAAGGAAATGATAGTGCTGTCATTGTGTTGTAATAGCCTCTATAAAATGAAGCATTATGTTTCTGCTAAGTCTTCAGCAAAAAATGAATCAGGATCTGGCTTCCTTAAAAGAAGGGGAGGAAGTGCATCTTTGCTTCCATAGAAGAGGACATTCACTTGTCATCATGAAGTATACATTTGCTCATCTTTTTTTTTTATTTCTGCCTTTCAACGAGATCTATATTTGACCTGATTTGAAAGTGCTTATTATGTGCAGAAGATGTTGCCATCTTTTGCTCCATAGATTTTTAGAAGTTCATTTACTGTTCATTACTTGCTTAATAGGAGGAAAGAAGTATTGGAAATATGACACATGGGTGGTGCTGCATTTCCCTGAACACTCTCTAGCACCAATCCAAAATCCTGGTCAAAATTTGGTGAGCAGATTCACGAGATGTTCCTGCATTTTTAAGACTCAACTTAAAATGGAAAATAAACTCAGGCACATATGCTCAAATACAGTAAGGCAACCCTGGTGAAAACCCATAATGGTCCTAAGGCAAAAAAACAACAAAACAAAAAACAAAGTAGGCTGTCATTCTGAAGGGCTGGTTGCTAGTTAGGAAAGAACAAAGGTCACTACAGTTCAACTTGTACGTTTTCATTTTTTGCTTTTTATTCCCTAGAGTTGTATAATGTGGTACTTTAGGTGAGAAACCGTCTCAGGTTATTTTTTTACCCTAATAAAATAGTCTTTTGGTTACTACTACCTAGTAATGCTATTCCTCCCTATTTCAATACTCCAAGCACTTCTTTCAATTTTGAAAACATAAAAACTAACTTTCACCAATGGATATATGTTCCAGATTGATTTTGTTAGGAGTCTCAGACTTAATCTCTATTAGGTCTTGGAAGCTTCTTGTTGCCTCCAACCCAGAAGTTGTGTGTCTACTAAAGAGAAAATCAAGAAATTGCCAAAGATACCTTTTTTGTTTGGGGGTGTGGGGTTTTTTTTTCCCCCTCTTTTCTTTTTTCTCAGTACATCTGTACCTTAGAGGAAACAATAATAGTTACAACTGTTATTATCAAGTGTCAAACTGGGCACTTTGCAAAAGGCTTTAAAAGATGATCTCGTTTCATCTGTATGCTTTTTGAAGTAGAACCTATTATCTTCATTTTACAAAGAAGGAATTAGAGAAGTTAAGCAATTTGTCCAGAGAGCTAACATTAATAACCAGAGAGTAAAGAGTTAAACCAGGCCAATTTTACATCTATTATGCAATGCTGCCCAAGCTCCAAGTCTGTTTGCCTTGGGCAAATATTACACTTACATTTCAAAAGCCAAGGAAAAAGAGGGAGGTGGAAGCTGCTAAATAGGGGAGAAGCAAATGGAAATTTTTGTGACTGTTTCTCATCCACAAATTTACGGAGGGACATACAAGTACGCACTTCATGAGATCCTTACAGGGTTGAAGTACAGTCCTCCTCGCCCTCAGGGAACTAACATTTTACCTCGAAAGACACCTAAGAATATAAATCAAAACCAAATACGTGCTAAAATAGAGTTATACACAAATTATTGTGTGTAACAGCCCAGAAGAAGAAGGCAAACATTTAGAAAGTCTTGTTTTGCCTACTAATCGTTAATACCACATCTGTTTTAATCCACTCATTGAGAACACTTGACAAGTGTTTGACAGAATTAATTTATATTCATATTGAATACTTGAAGCTTTCAAGTCAGTTAACTGAAAAATCTCTTCTATGGTCTCAAATGCTGTTGGTAGCAATAACAAATTGGTAAAATTTACAAAGAAAAGAGAGGCTGTAAAGTTGGAGGTAAAGCTCAGAGTGAATGGCCCAAGTTGATGCCATAAGCAAGTGACAGACCCACTGGCAGCCTCACCCACTGGTCTTTCATGCAACCACGTACTTCTGCTCTGTTTAATCTTCAGAGTGTTGAACAGAAGTTATGCATTTTTACATGCTGGAAGAAAATGCTTTTGGTGAGGATTTATGGATGGACAAACTTGTAGAAATTTTCCACTGTCAAAAATGCAAACATTTAAACTTTATGAAAGGAGAAACTAAACCACTTGAGCATCTGAAAACTTTCTTTTCATTTCATTTCAATCCTGTGAAAAGTTGAAAAGTATATGCTTATGTAGAAAGTGGTTTGGTTTTTAACCTCAGAAATGTGTATAAGAGGTAAAGTTTTCTTGGTCATAAGGAATGTTAGAATGACAAAGAAGATAGTAAGAATAGTTTAGATGACAAAAAAGGATCTGGGACAATTTAGGAGAATTTATATGAAAGTATAAATTGTATAAACCTCTATATCATTTGGGCTATAAAGACTGGGTTTCTTTTTTCTGGCTATTTCTCTTCAACTTAATTCATTAAACTTTTTAAAAACTCCTTTTCCTATACTTTTCATTATTGAAAACACTTTTTTCTTTATTTTCCTCCTGTTGATACTTTTTTCAACTTGTTATTACTGAGTTATATAATGTTTTCATTACATCTCTGCACTTGGCATGAGGTTGTTTACATCAAATCCACTTACCCATACTTTAGAGATTGATAATTGTGCTCTTTTAGTAATGACAGGAATGCAGCAAGAACACATACTCCTCCTATAACCAGTTCACTCCCATTGGAATAAATTTTACCTAAACTGTTATATAGTGCAAACCAGACCACGTATTAGCCCTAAAGAGCACATTTGCTAGAGCTATAAAAGTGGAATCTTAGAATGTCAGCCATAGAAGAGGCCTAATTTTGCACACGAAGAAACAAAAGTCCAGCAAATTGCTTTCGTTCATCAACCAGCAATCTGACCTGTAAAACCTAAAGCAGTGATGTGGTTTCTTTATATTATTGATGGAATGAGTCCATATATTGCCTGTTTCCTTTGTTGATTTGGCTTTGCAGGTGTGTATTATAATGAACGTAAAGCTGGGAATGCCTTTTTGGCCCATTTGTCATTTAGGTTATAAACACAGAATCACTGGGGGAGGGGCAGGGGGGAGAAGAAGAAGGAGGAAGAAGGAAGAGGAGGGCAAAAAGGAGGAAAGAGGAGAAGAACAAATGTACAGCATTCTTCTTCCAGCTACTTGGGCCCGTCCACATGAAAGTATGTTACAAGTCAGCAGAATCACCTTGGAAAGGCCCTCAAAGTCAGTGATATTTTATTCCTTGTTGCCTCTAAAGTGGACATGAATAAAAAAAATAGACCTTTGTTCTCCCTGCTGGAAGACGCATCATGTGCTGCATGACACCTTGTGCTCTTTCTGACGGTCTCTGCACCGAGGAACGAGCGAGCCAAGTCCAACCTCACGTCCTCTGTCTTTGACGTGGTTCCTGGTGATGGCAAATTCACAAAGCAAGTTCAGATCTGTGAGCAAAGGTCTTGTTCAAGGTGAATTATGACTCTTTCAATAGAAATATTTGCAACATTATTTCTGGAATATATCATCTCATTTTATTTTATGTAAGTCTAGAAGAGACTTTCCTCTCTGCCCCCAAATAAGGTAATCTTGCCTTTCTTTTCTGACTCTGAGATTTACTGTGTGTGTGTGTGTGCATGTGTGTGTGTGTGTGTGTGTGTGTGTTTGGGCAGTTTCCTTACCCTTTGAGTCTATTTCCTCATCTACAAAAATGGAATATAAATACTTCACAGAGTTGTTGATAATTAAATGAGAAATTATGTAATGTGCTTACAAGACAGAAGGTACTTAGTGAATGTTAGCTCCCTTCTCTCTCAACTCTCCTTTTCTACATCCCTATCCTATTTCTTCAGAAATATAATTGAATACTTTATGATATCTCTAAAGTATAATGACTTTAATCACATCTTTAAACCTTTTTATTGGGGTATAATTTACATTCAATAAAGTAAATAAGGTCATACACAAACAAGACTATTTTTATGTGTATATACCCATATAATCAGCACGCAGAGCTAGATATAGAACAGGCCCCAAGAACATTCCCACATGCCACCTCTAATCAATACCCCTTCAGAGGTTAGTGATTATTCTGACTTCCACCATTATCACCAATCTTAAATGTTTTTAATAATAGAAAAAGAAAAACAATAATATATCCATTTCCAGGGAGGAAAAAGCAGTAGTTCACGTATCCTAACATGGAAAGATCCCAAAACATATTGTTTGTTATTACTGATGTCAGTGAAAATTAATAACAGAACTGATAATAGAAAGAATAGTAGATGGAAAGGAGAAAAAAGGATATGATAAATAAAGCTATTTTGAGTTTTTAATTCCTTACCAAGTGCGGCCTCACCTAATAGCCCAGGAAGCATCCACACTCAAGTCGGCCACCTGAATTAGAAGACAACGAGAAGCCTTGACAGACCACACTCGTACTTACTGGGGCAGATGTACTCCTCTCCCTCTCCCTTAGACACCACGCATCCTGAGCTGAGCCTCCTTCTCACAATACTCGCCCAGTCCCACCTTCCCTGTCGCCATCCAAAGACGGTGAATGAAAGGCAGAGAACCCTTTGTTGCAGTCTTGCTGTGCAATAATATGGATACACGCTGGGGTTTGTCAGCCTCTTCCTAAAAGTCATAACCAAGTATTGCTTCTTCTGAGGTGTGGTAAATAAACATAGTCTCCAAGAGCATTTTAGCTGGTGTTAGCCAAATCCGATACAATGGGGAAAGGTTTTGTCTCAGAAAGTCCTGAACCTACCTCATTTGCATCTATACCTTCAAACTGACTTTTTGTTAGTAACCAATTTTACATCGCAACAACTAAATAATTTCAAACAAAGAGTACCTGATTTATTTTCAAAATGATTTGGAAACTACCTTCCTTTTTCCTTTGCCGGTAAATGTGAATGAGTAAACACACCCAAGTTTGTACATTCCTCTTCTTCTCTTCAGTTACCAGCAAGAGCCTTGAGAGCCTCTTTATTAATAATTCTCACAGCCCAAAACCTTGTAGAGTGCAATGTAAGCTTCTTTCCTCTTGTTCTGTTATTTATGAAGATGGGAAACAACCGATGTCTTTCTTATAATGACACTTCAAATCTGTTAGACCTTTATTCTCTGAGCTAAATAACCGCTCAGCTTTTTGGCCTTTCTTCTTAGACCCTATGTTCTAAGCCTTAATTACATTTTTGCTCTTTTCTGGAGTTCTGCCAGAGCCCCACATCCTCCTTAAAGGGGAGACACAAAGTAACCTTAGCTGGGGTCAAACCAGTGCTGGGAAAAGCTGACAGGCCACTTCCTGCCCTTTGCCTTTCATGTATCCCACTATCTTATTGGTTTCATAAATAAACAGCATTTATTTAGCTAATTCTATCAGGGCTACTCTACTGGGGAAGGTCTACCTTTCCCCATCTTGCATGGCAGCATTTTGTCTTACAAACTTTTTTCACTGTCCCCTTTGAACGTAAATTCAAAATGTCTTACCCAATGAATTGTCTGGACCACTTTACGTTGGATTCCTACTTTTTCCACTTTCTCATAAAAGATTTTGCAAAATCAAGGAAGTGCCATCTAGAAGCTAAGTCACTGATCCAGCAAGATTTACTGAGGTTTTTCCTTATCTTCCCTAGCCATCCACAAGGCAAATGCTACCATTTATTGAGAGATTATACTAGGAAATTTTACAGACATTATTTCATTATTCCTTCAAACAGCAATATGAAGCAGATCTTATTACCCCCACTTTATTGAAGAGGACCCTGAGGTTAGCTAGATTAAGGAATCTGCTATGGCCACACAGCAAATGAGTGCTGGATTCAAACTTGGGTCTCTGACTACAGAATTCACTGAACCACAATGCCAGGAAGTCAGTACTCACTGGCATTTGGGTGTAACCCACTAGACAAATGTGCCTCTGCTTGTAAAGTATATGTATGGTTTATTCCCAAAATCAACGATAAGCATCGTTGCCTGGCAGACTTAGGAAAAGGAAAAAGGATGAAAGTAAAGGAGAGGGCCAGGTAAAGTCATCAAAATCTGTTTCAGGTGACCCTCTGTGAGGTTTTCAAGCACCCTGTTCTTTCTGACCATAAAAGTAATAATGTGGGACAGAAAGAAATTGTTTCATGGTCCTGACAGAGTGTGGCACATCTACATTCCCCTGGACACCAACAAAGGATTATCCAACTGTGCACAGGAAAAATAGAGCCAGAGAAAAGATTCCCTAATGAGATACATTTATTTAACCAGTTCTTTCAACTGTTAATTTAGTACTAACTACTTGGAAGAGAAAAATGTTATTTGTCCTGGTAAGCCTGTTACTGTTTTACCAACAAAATGAATTTTATGAAAATAGAATCGAAATGCGGGAGAAACACTTGAAAGTCATGTGTCTGTATGTGCCAGTATGACTGTACATGTATGTGAACACCGAGAAAGAAGATTGGAACTGTAGCCAGATGCAGCATGGGAAGGAGGTGGAGGAGGGTGTCTTTCAAACAATACCATCTGAATGTTTTATTACAAGATGATTGCATGTTATATAAATTTTAAAATGTTTAAACAGATTATATTTAACATGTCCTCTCTAAAACTCATTCTAAGAAATTCTATTGTTTAAAAAAAAACTTCAGTTTTAAAGGCAATATATTAAATAAAATACAGTAAAGTAAAATTTAATAAGAAATGTGGGTTCAGGAAAGGTTATCTCTTTAAAATTGGTTCTCTGAAATCAGTTTTTAAAGCTTCTAAGCAGAAATAGAATTCTTAGTTCTCGATCGATATCAATTCTACAAACCCAGTATTATTAAGAAGAGTGACGCAAATGTTAAACTTTGCTTCAAGGATTTGATGAACTTTCTCTACTCTTTACAAAAAGAAAAAGTCCCACTTTTTATTACCAATTCTAACTAAAGCTGGACCCATATTAAATCCAATAAAAATTACTTAAAAAATTTCAAAGGATCATCATGAGTTTTCTAAGAACCTTAACCTTACATATCTCAGTAGCATATTTTTAGAGACCTGACAAGTTTTTCACTGCATATTTAAATGTTAATCATCAGAAAGCCTCTATTGTGCAGCTATTCTGATTCAGATATGTATTTTATGGAATTGAGATGTTTGTTTAACATTCTAAACAAAATGGTTTCAAGTTTTCTCATTAGCTTTTCTAAATCTGATTGCCTTTGTAATCTGTTTGCAAAAATAAATTCATTTCAATCATTGCCTGGCCAAAGTTTAAACTTAAAAGTAGACTCAACGGTTAATCAATAGGTTGATCTGCTGATGCAGTAGAATGTAGCCTGACCAGAGGGCATACTGCTGAAACAGTAAACAATGCATTCTTGATATAATTCATCACAGAGAATCCAACATAACAATAAAATCACATCACATGAAATAAGTAATATGCAAGTCCTCAATAAATGTTCATTGAAATTGATATTGAATCAATCATATCTGCATCTAAGTTCCTCCATTATATGATATGATGACAGTCATTTGCAAATAGTTTAGGTTTACAATTAAGGTATACTCTGTTTTTCTACAACAGAATTAATATAACACTGCAGTGTTTCTTTTATTACTAGGTAGCAAAAAAAAAAAAAAAAAAAAAAAAAAAATATATATATATATATATATATATATATATATATATATATATATATATATAAATTTAGAGCCTTAGGCAAAATTAATGTTCTCTGAGTTCATGATTGTCTCTACATAGGAAAGTTTCATAGTGAGAAAAATATATAAATTGTTCTATGCAGCCTATCTGGAAGTATCTTAATTTAAACATGATCTAATTAGGCCACCTTCTGGTAGACTGCATCAGGCTATTAATTTGTTAAGAATGGTGTTAGAAGAAACTTAAATGGCAAACATCTATTCTTGGTTTTGTTCTGACAGGCTGTTTTGACCTGAATCATCTCTAGGCTCAAAATATTTGGGGTCTTTTCACAGTAGCTTTGGGAAAAACATGCAGTCAGTTTGAGTTCACAATAAATTTTTCTCACCTGATCATGATTAAAGTATACCACTGAAACAATTTAAAAAATTGACATCATATGATTCCAAAACTCCTATTTTGGAATTAAATGCATCCTAAAACCACTGAATCAAAGGCAAGGAGACCAGGCAAGTAACATCATTAAGATGTAATGGAAAGCAATAGGACAGAAAGAACTGAATTTCCTTCCTGCACATAATGTGAAGAACGGTCATAGGGGATATTTTCATAGTATTTGTGCCTTATCTTCCCATTCTTTGCTTACGAATGTCCTTTAAAATAGATGCAAGCATTAGCAAGTGTTTGGAATGACTTGAAATCAACACCAGGACAAGTATACCCCTTGGGTCAAGGTCTGTGTACAAACATGATAGATAAGGAGACAAAGTGATACTAATGGTCCCAGGCTGGATCCCAGGCTCACCACAGTGGCAGAGAAAGACCGGGGATGGAGAACCTTAGCTATAAATTGCTGAAAGGCAGTACAGAGCATGGTTGAAGGGAGGGCCCTGCAGTCAAACCAGCTTGGTTTAAATATCAGCTTTGACACTTCCTAACGAAGTAACACTGAGCAGCTTTCTTTACTGCTCTGAGACTTAGTTTCTTTGTCTGAAAAAGAGTGATATTTAATAACATACACCTCAAAGTGTTGCAAATGTTAATTAATGCTTATAAAGCACACACAATGGGAGTTGACATGGAGAGCACACAATTAATAGCTATTCATCATTACAACTCAGTATCCCTTGTCATTATAACTCTCTAAATGGTTTAATACTTGGATTTATTAGCTTGATCCCCAAGCCTCTAGTCTTTCCCTCCTCTGAACCACCTTACAGATATCTGCCATGTTAAGTTTTCTAGAAAGTCTCTTCTACTATTTCACATTCCTGCTCAAAATCTTTCGACGTCTCCCTACATCCAAGAAAATGTCTGAACTCAGTCTAGCAGGCAAAACTGCCTATATAGTCTGGCTCCAATCTACAATTCCAGCCTTCTACTTCAGTTAGACTGATGACCCTCTTCTTGATGTCAGGCATCTGATACATATTTCTATTTCACTTTCCATGTACACACTGTTAATTACACAGTATGTGATTGGTAACTATTTGCTAGTCTTATTTTTGTGCAGGCAACCTGGAGTATGCATATTTATGTCTGACTGTGGCAGAGGATTCCTAGGCTGTGGTTTAACCAGAGAAACGTTTGCACAGAAACTCCAGCCTGACCGTGGTACATCCTGGGGGAACTTTGCAACAGTAACAAGGGTAACATAAGGCCAGCAGTATAGAGCCACCAAAATGTTTAGCCTAAGAAGTGCTCTAGAAACACAGTCTGTGTATTAAAGCTATTTTTTAATAATATCCCTATTGAGGAATTTAGAGAGAAATTCTCAGCTGAGAAGTCCTCAAATAAAGCTCTAGAGTCCTAGAGGATTAGAAAAACCATAGTGGTATCCTTTGCTAAATGCTATTATTATTCCAACTGTAAATCTTATCCATTCAAGCTTCTCCCCATAGGGGCACCCACTTTAAGAGGAATTTGTTTTGCGTTATTTATACAGAGCAACAAAGTAATCTCTCCTTTTAATCAATAAAAACTTCCGGCCCCATTCACAAACCTGACTTAAAACTCGCTGTTATGATGGCTTGCTTCCTTTATAGTGCCACTGGGGCTTGGGGAGGATATGGCAGTGAGCAGAGTGTGCCTTGGGTTAAGGAGAGGCCCAGAGTGATGTGCTAATAACCCCTGAGGTTGGAGTGGGATGACAGAGGGGGATTCTAGAGGATTTACCTCTAGCTATTCACTAATAGGCAGCCCACCTGACAATTTTCAAGGTGAATAGCTTCCTTCCGAGGACCTGTTTTGCATTTCGTGGCAATAGAAAAAAAACCGGGAAAAAAAGAATTTTACATAACTTTAAATCGTGACAGAAAGTTTGGACAACAGCTTTCCATTGTATAAAAAAGTTTTCCAAGCCTCTTTTCAACAAATAAACACAGCCCCACTACTCAGACCGTCAGTGTTGAGCTCTCACAAGACAGCAGTCACAAACTGGTAGCCCTTGAGCAAAATCCATCTCTCAGACATGTTTTGTTTAGTCCATGGTGTGTTTAAAAAAAATTTTTTTTAATTTAAATGGCTTTATATCGGTTTGACACAGCCCCCACCATCCCCTGTGGTCTTACACTCTCTAACATTTGTATTTTCCACTAGTCTCTGTCTGGAAGCATTTGAGTTTGGTATTCCTGCTAGAGTCTTTGATAGGCCTCTTCTGAATGGCGGTCAGTGATATGTTCAGCATACGCCCCTCACATGTACCCTCATTTCCTTTCTACCTCTGTACATCATTCTCTTCGAGGCCTATCCACTTTATACTTGGTTCCTCTTCTGAGCAATCCACCTCAGAACTACCTGGAAGCTTGTTTTTTAAATAATCATGAAATGAGAAGAGGCCACTCCCCATTTCACACTGATGAGTGTGAGGGTAATCAACTCTACTTACCTTACCCCTCATTTTAGCCACAGGGCCCAGCTAGGCAGATGGAGTTACAAGAAGTCAGTTTCTGCTTTCATGTTTAAAAAACTTGCCTTGACTGTTCCATCAATAGCCTTTGACTTCACAGAATATCTTAAGGAGAAGAAATTACCTTCTCTAAAAGGGAATGAAGAGGATGGTAAACTAGAATCTTAGTTGCTGATAAATTTTAGCCTGTCCCCCAACTTCCCCAACTTCTCCACAACTGCTTCTCTAGTACCACCTGCCCTGTCTGACCTACCAAGAGAGTGAAGCAGTCTTTGTTGTTTTGGGTTTCACCAGGATTTTTCGTGTTAAATAAAATGCATGGCATTCCATTTTCTTGGCCATTGAAGAGGGTAAAGGATAGAGTTCGCCTTTGACATAAACAGGACTCATCTAGTAAGTAGCCAGAGGGAAATGTTGGCAACATGTAATTAGCCAGCTGGTCATCTTCTATTTAAATCTATTTAAACCCTCTTCTCTAAATGCCAAGTTTTCAAGAATTAATATTTTAGCATTCCAGGCATAGTCTAAAACCAGATTTTTTAAAAATCATTTTTCACGATGCCCCCTTTCCCTTTAGCCAGTTTCACATACAAAATAGGGGTCAAGTAAGTTAATACCTAAAATAAAAGAGTGCTGAAACTTTTGATTGGAGCCAATTGTGAAGTCAGTATAAACTTTTCTTGAACTCTTGCTCAAGAAGGAAACTTCTTGAGTCTTAATTATCTTTGAGGCTGGAATGCTCAGAGCCCAGTCCAGTGCCTTCAGTAAAACAAATATTTCCTTTTTTGCCTGAGTTACAGAAGATATGCTTAGTTATCAAAACAGACCCAAAGCATGCATGAAGTAACTGAAAACCCTGGTTGCCTTTGACAAGGCCCAGCTCTCATCTTGGTTGCCTTTGCAAATCCCAATCCCCTGGTCAGGAGTCTGGGAAGTAAACAATCTACTGGAATTTGGATAGGTGTCTATCCCAGGTCTCTCCCCTCTTTTGGTTCATCATTGTCTCCTTGTCTTTCTTCTCCACTTGTAATATGTTTACTTCCATTAAACTCAACTCAAATGACTTGGTCCTAGTCAAAGCAAGAACTCATTAATTTTTCCTTTTACCTTCTGATATTCAAGTCTTAATATCTTCATAAGTTTAGATGTTCTTGGACCAGAAATGTATAGTAAGGGATCACACACAAAAGGGTTGAAGTCTCTTATCATGGAAATGTTAAGATTCTGTCCTGCAATCTTGTCGTAAACAGTTAGTTCATTTGAAATTTCAGGAAAAATGACTCTGAGAAAGGAATAGCTTATGGGAACCATTTCACTCTGGAGTATTCATTTACTGAGATACTTTCCAATTCTGTTATTACTAATTGCTCTTTTACAATGAATAATAAACACATTTTAAATTCCCATGCCAAAGAAAAACAACAGCATGCCCTCTTTCGCTTTTCAAATTTCAGTGCTATGCATTGTGCAGAAAATTTACCCACTGTATGAGAACTTACTGTGACAAAATATGCTATCAATTCTTCATGGGCTTTATTTGTCAGAAAATACATAATTAGGACAATTGTTGAATGTAGTTCACTGTGTTTCCCATAGATCCTGTTATGATACGCAGAGCAAACATTTTTTTTCTTTTATGACTCCTGAGAGAAAAATGCTTGACTTTTTTCTTACCTACTTCATTTAGTGCCAACACTTCTGATGTGTATCTGGGGTCAGATGCTAAGTAAGATAATGTGAGCCAAAGACCACCAGATATGCAAGTGATAAACAACCTAAAACAAGATGGAAGTCATTTGGTAGACTTCAGCAAATTGCTCTTCTCCCACCACTAACCTAAATTCCTGTGGATGAAAAAGGGGTTCTACAGAAAGTCACCTCATGGGGTGATCTGATCAAAAATTCCTAAATGGTCAGGTCATGTTGTGTAGTCACACCCCCAGGCATACAACTTCTTCAGTAAAATGTTTCTCTTTGTCTTAAGCAACCCCTGTCCATTGTTGCTGTGCATCTAGGTTAACACAACTTTGAAATGCTTCTTTTCACACTTCTCAGACCACCCTCAAGAGAGCACGAATCTTAATTATCTGTAATCTAATCCCTGCCTTGCTTTCTCTCACCTTCTTGTGATCTTCTTTACCTTCCCTTCTTAATTCCAAATGCATAAAAGAAGCTGCAAACTGCCATTCTGAGGAGCATTTGAGATCTTGCTGCCCAGCATACGCTGTCAGTTTTGGCTCAAATAAAATCTTACAAAAATTCTTTACAAGTTTGGACATTCTTACATCAACATTCCTGTCTCCCCAGGCCTGACAAAAATGCCCAATTTCTAAAACTCATTTTCTTTCTTTCTTGTTTTTAGTACCCAGCTTCTTGGCTCTCCATGTTCCTGCCCAGTTGTGCCTCATTGATCACAGCCCTCTTCGCCTGTCTAACTGGGCCTGATAGCACCTCAGGGTGCCTTCTCTACCTGATCATCATGTTACATTGTGTATATCTGCTGGTAATTTCCACTTCCCTCAGTATCAAATTCCTTGGAGCTTCTGCTATGCATTAACTTGTGTTCCCAAAAAAAGGATACGTTCAAGTCCTGACCCCAGGACCTATGAATGTGACTTATTTGGAAAGAGGGTATTTATAGCTGTAATCAAGTTAAGATGATGTCATGCTGAATTAGGTTCACACCGAATCTAATATGACTGATGTCTTTATATAATAAGAGGGGCACAGACACACAGAGGAGACACACAGAGATGGAAGACAATGTTGAGATGGGAGAAGGGAGTGGATGGTACAGCTGCAAGTCGAGGAACACCCAGGATCGCTGGCAAACACCAGAGGCTAGAGGAGAGGCATGGAACAGACCTGCCCAGAACCTCCCAGAAGGAACCAACCTGGCCAACTTGATTTTAGACTTCTAGTTTCCAAAACTGTGAAAAAGATAAATTTTGGTGTTTTAAGCCACCAGTTTGCTGTACTTTGTCATGGCGGCTCCAGGAAGCTAGTACAGTTTCTCCCACATTTTTGGAGAACTGCTCAGTTTATTTAACAAATACTTATTAAGCACCTACTATCTGCCAGGGCCTCTGCTTAAGACCACCATAAGTGAAATCCAGTCTCTGTCGCTCGGAGACTTTTATACAGACTTGTCAGTGAAAGGATGTAACGTGATAAGCATGGTGATGGAGGCGTGCACAGTGTATTGAAGAAGCAGGAAGGACGCTTACTCCAGCTGAGGGTTATGAGAGGGCATCCTGGAAGAGATAATGCCTGAGAAGAATTTTGAAGGGTTCACTCCCTAGAGGAAATCTGCAGGGTAGAATAGAAGAGACAGCTTCTCCTCTACCACACCCACCTCTAAAAGCAGCCACTTCCTGTAGCAAAAGAGTTTAAATGGCAAAATTAAAGTTATGTTGCACCACATTATGATCTTCTCCAAGTACTTTTCCACAGCCTGAAGTTTTTTTAGCCAGTTTGGTTTTATGGGAGAAGAAAACAATAGGTCTGTTTCTCCTTAGGCTTGATTTGGGGGTGGGGTGGGGCTGTGGTGAAAAATCTACTTTTTGCATTTTGTATCTAGGCTTTATATAATTGGAAATTTTACTGCAATATCATTTGTCTTTGTAGATATTACTGCCCTTTGAAACACAGAATACTTTGGAATAAGTTAAGGAAAGTTAAGTGTAAGCTCGTTCAGAAAGGAGAGTATTGGGTCCTCCTTATCACAAAAGTAATGTATATAAAAACAGTAAACAACTAAAAGAAAAGGTGATGCACAGATAATCTGGAAACTAGAAAATGAAAAAGATGATCTGTTTAAAGTATTCTCAGCCCCCCAATCCAGAAGTGATCATTGTATTAATATTTCGATGGATTTCCTACTAGATTGTTTTTCATGCATAGTTTTTGTTTCTTTATACTCTGTAAACAATCTTGTATCCTGCCTTTTTCACACACCATTATGGCATAAACATTTCCTCAGGCCTTTAGAAACTCTTTATAAACATAATTTTAATGACTGTAAAAATATTTGGCTGCAAAATTGTTTGGCTGTGTAGATGCCCATGGTTTAATTAGCCAGACCCTGTGTTGGCCACTTATGTTAGATCATAAGTTTTTGAATACCCTGCAGATAAACTTAATGAGTTTTCAAATGGAGATTTTGAATGATTTTATCATAGACTGATAGTTATGTCATGATGCAAGGACCATTTTATCATCAGGAAGTTGATTTTAAAACAAACAAATAAGACAAAGACGTCAACAAAGTCAGTTGCTGTTCTCCCCATCTCCCACCCTCACCCCCTACCCCACCCCCCACATCACAGATCTTCCCTTCGTTGGCTTTGTGGCTTTCTATGCTGAGCCCCCTCATTTTCCGTCCTCATATCTTACTCACCCCAGTTCCCTAATCCAGCTTGGTGTGAGTACACTGGGACATCAGTAGCCCTCTCCTTGGACTGGGTATTGATCAAGTCTCCTGTCATTCCAGCTCATGACAAGTGCTTCAATGCTAACCCAGGCTCCTGCTTTGCACCCCAATTCACAACCCTGTGGGGTTTATTTTTTCACTGCCGATTGTCTGGCTCAAGACACTGGCACAGGCCATATTCTTCCTAAGTCATTATTCCCATCCCACCTCAAGATATTCTCTAATAAAAAGCCTCTCTCACACAAGTACCCCAGCCACTCACTCTCTCTCTCTCCTCTCTCTCTCTCTCTCTCTCTCTCACGCACACACACATTAATATAACTGAGCTTCTGCATCAGCCATTATTGTTTCAGTTTCTAATATAGTAATCTATGTCCCTTGCTGCCCTACCCTTTGCCCTGACCCTTCCTGCTTCCTAATATCCAAATTCCCTTACCTGTGCCTAGTTACCTGGGCTCTTGAGATCACCTTCCTGTGGGGAGACCCTACTACTACCTGAATCCCTGAAGCCAGCCACTCACCTAATTTATGGTGAGATACGGTGGTGCCCCTTCAGTGAAACACCTTGCTCTCCCAGCTCAAACTTTGCTATTGAATAGGCCAACCCTGCCCTCCTTCCCAACATACCTCAAGGTCAGTGAGCTATGCTCGCAGTGGTTCCAGGCCCCTCCCCATCACTCTGACCAGCTGTAAATGAATAAGAGAGCATTAATAATCATGTTGAAAGATACTTGAGTACCAGTTCTAGAGACAGGTCCACAATCTCTTATTTGTAATTCCCACATTCTAAAAACTGAAAACCCATAGTTTCTATAATATTATTGACTATATTCCCCATAATGTACTTTACATCCCTGTGATGCTCTCATAATTACCAATTTGTGTAGTGTCAGATGGGTACTACACTTATTGGGAAGATCACTTCATAAATTATATAAATGTCTAACCACTACATTGTGCCCCTGAAACTAATATAAAATAATACTAAATTAAAAAAATAGTCATGGGGATATGTAGTATAACATAGGGAATATAATCAATATTCTAATAACTATGTACAGTATCAGATAAATAATAGACTTACTGGGATTATTATCTTGTGAGGTATATAAATGTTTAATCACTATGCTGTTTTGTACACCTGAAACTATTAATAATAAAAAAAAACTGAAAACTCAGCCATTTTTTTCCTGTTAAGTCATTTGACAGCAATACCTGACTGTATTAGGTCCCTGTGGCTGCTATAACAAATTACCATTTGATGGCTTAAAACAATAGAAATGTATTCTCTCACAGTTTGGGAAGTCAGAGTCAGAAATGGGTTTTACTGACCAAAACTGAGGTGTCTGCAAGGCCACACTCCCTCCTGAGGCTCCAGGGGAGAAGGTTTCTTGCCTCTTGGAACTTCTTGTGGCTGCCAGCATTCCCTGACTTGTAACTGCATCACTCCCATCTCTGCCTCCATGGCACATTGCCATCTCCTCTTCCATCATCCTGTGCCTTCCCCTTACAAGGATTCATCTAATGGCATTTTAAGGCCCACCCAGATAATCCAGGATAATCTCACGTTATCCTTCATCCAATGACATCTGCAAAGATCCTTTTTTCTTAATAAGGTAACAACTACAGGTTCCAAGGATTAGGACCTGATATCTTTGGGTGGCCATTATTCAGCCTATTGTACCTAAATAAAAACAAAGCCATTTATGACATTTGTTTATCCCTCTTAATGTGAATGGTCATATCTTGCTAACGAAATATTAATGTGTGAGATTATAGGGTGCTGTCCTAGACCTCAATGGGAATGTTAGGTAATATGCAGGATGTTTTTCCTTTCTAAAATCATAAAATCTCTGCTTCATTCTGAAACACACTTGGCCACAAAGCTTGCAGATAAAGGTTTGTGGACCTGTTTCACAGTGTTGCACATGGTCTAAGGCATGACTTCAGTAGGTGGTCCTGAAATCCCCTGCCTCAGGAACACCAGTCCTTGTCATCTGCATGGCATTTTATAACCCTTCCATATACGAAGCTGCACATCAATTTTATAAGGCAGGCAGGTCTAACCTGCAGCCCAGGATGACTTTGAATTCAGCCCAGCACAAACCCTTAAAACATTTTTTGTGACCTTTTTTTTTAGTTCATCAGCTACAGTTAGTTTTAGTGTATTTTATGTGTGGCCCAAGACAATTCTTCTTCCAATGTGACCCAGAGCAGCCAAAAGGTTGGACACCACTGCTATAAGGTAAGCAGTTGAGGTATCATTATCCCTCTTTTAAAGATGGGAACTCAAAATGTTGAATGTCTTGCCCAGGGTCCCATAGTTTGGCAGAGCAAGGACCAGAATAAGAATCCATGGTTCGGGAGTTCCCTGGTAGTGTAGTGGCTTAAGGCTTCGGCGCTGGCGCTGTCAGTGCTGTGGCCTGGGTTCGAGTCCCAGTCAGGGAGCTACCCACATACCAAAAAGCAAAAAAAAAAAAAAAAGAATCCATGGTTCTAATTCTCAATCTAGTGTTTCCAGTTCATCACAACTGCCTCCCCAGAGAGAGATAATCTGAAATTAATTGCTCTTTAAAGCATGCAATTTGAATATTTTTATTGGTGAAGTTTAGAAATAACTCTTTGAATTCTGTCAAATGATAAAACAGGCCCTGAGCCAAGATTAAGCAAAGGAGACAGGAAAAGTATAAGAAAATATTGCCTAGGAACCGAAGGCAGCTAAGAAGGCTACATTGCTTGTTGACTTGCCTTTTTATTTCTCTGTACTATTTAACTTTCTATTTCTGTATGTCTAGTTTTAGAATTCAAGAGGAAAAATCTGTAATTCATATAGAAATTTACATCGTTACAGCAAGCTGACATATTTTTAAAATGAGGATAATCACACTTCCTTTAGAGAATTAGGAGAATTAAATGAAAGTATGTAAAGTGCCTAGCAAAGAACCTTTATAACCACGAGTTCTCTCCCCTCCTTCCTTTCCCACTCTCTCCCAAATCCCAATTCAAGCAACCAACCTCATAAAACCAATTCTCCCAATTGCCCATCTCAACATCCCCAGCTCCCAGGCTGCTGAACTGACGTGGAACCTGCCAGCCCAGCTTCCCCAGTTTGACCAGATCCTGACCAGTACCACCAAGTACACCCTCCCATTTGGAACCTACATGTGTCCCTGCCAGCCTCAAGCAAGAGCCGAAGTGTAATCCTCTCAGTCCACCCTGCTTCTCCTTGTACTCTGATCTCCATATTCTCATGGTGGTCCAATTCTTCTGCAATTGTAGAAATGACAACATAGAGTAGATAGCATGTCCAGAGGGCTTATATCTTAAATAAGAAGTCAGGGAGTTCCCTGGTGGTGTAGTGGCTCAAGGTTTCGGCGCTGGCGCTGTCAATCCTGCGGCCTGGGTTCGATTCCCAGCCAGGGAGCTACCCACATACCTAAAAAAAAAAAAAAAAAAAAAAAAAAAAAGACAACTTCATATGTTGTTTTAGGCTTTTCTCTTTTCTTCACCCCCTGTATTATCCTTTATTTACAACGGGTAAAATCTAATCGATCTTGGCATCAGGTTTCCATGATCTCCTCAGCTCTACTCTGCACTTCCATTCCACCTAAGTCACTCATTCCGATGGCCCTATCCAGGGTCTTGGCATCAACCTGACACTGCTTCACCTCTGCAATCCTGAGCAAGCGTATCCAAGATTCTCCTTATCATCCAGATCTGTCCTACCTGCACTGCAGTGCCATAAGCAACTTATCAGAGTGGGCTGACCCCTTGCTGGCATTATTTCTCTCCTGATCTAGCCTCCAAGCCTACAGCCCATAGTGAATCACCGACTCTGTTATCTGCACCCCCACTCCCTTGCACATCTGTTTCTTCTCATTACTTTGCAATGAGCACTAAAACTCTTACCTGGGTCATTTCCACAGACTATCTCCTCTGTCCACTACCTGGACTGTTAACCTTTCCTGGAAAAAAAATAAAATCACACAATGCTGCACATTTTTTCCACTCAGCATTGATGTTCAACAAATTCATTTTTGCCCTTGTGCTACTGGACCATCTATTTCATTGTCTCGATCGGCAACCTCCTGCATTCTTTCCCTAAGGAGTTACCCTAAAGTTTCAACACTCTCTTTAAATCTTCGAGCCACATTTTTCTCCCTTCACTGTCATGAGGCTTAATCTCCTCATTAAAGAAAAACATTAATCACGACCTGCCTCAACTTCTCAATGACAGGTTTGTCTATATTTGCCACTATCTCCAACTGCAGAAAATGAATTATCTCACATCTGAGTCAAGGTCAATCCCTCCACCTAAGTCCTTGACCCCAGTCCTCTGCTTTCTCCATAACTTATCCCTTCTCTCTTATACATATCATCTTTCCCTCTCTAATAGCTCCTTCTCTCGGCCCATAAACGTTCTCTAATGACTTCCATTACAATATGTATGTATATTTGATCCTAAATCCCATTCCAGCTACTGCTCTTTCTCTTCCTTTCCCTTCTCAGCTAAGGTTCTTTAAAATTTCATTGCTCTCTTCTCTGCCTACTTCTACATCCTGACCTTTCATTGCTTTTCAACTCCCCTGAATAGGCAACTGTTCGGATGCCACCAATGACGTCCATGTTTCCAATCCCAATGGCACATTTCAGCCCTTAGCTTACTGGACTTCACTGCTACGTTTGATGCTCTTGACCACCTCACCTTTGTGAAACTTCCTACTCCCTTGGTTTCTGTGGAAATATAAATTTGGGAGGTCAGAAATGACCAGTGGTGAAAAGGATAAGGTCATTTTTGTGATGTCTAGAGGAGCACTCAGGTCAGAGAAACCTTGCACTTCAGCGAGCCCACTGTAGCCCTCTTGCAGTGATGCCCCTGTCTCACAGGGTGAGGAGTCTGCAAGGCCTAGAGGATGTATCAACTTGAAATCTATAACCCACTCAAGATCAGCATACCCTGGCTGAACAGTGTTCCAAGGCTTTTATGGTCCTTTGCCCAAACCCTGAAAGTGGACTTGTACCACCAGTGTGCTCACACCTAGACCTAAAGGGTGGCAGGGGCGGGCAGCTGTTCACAGCAGTGTGGGCAAAGCTTGGATATGCAGGTTGCAGTGTCCACACACTTGCACATGAGGTCCTTCATGAATTGACTGCAGATATTAGAAGAAAAGTGGTTAGCCATGGCCAGTGACTATTTCTTCCCATGCTGCCACATTCCACCATGGAACCCCGAGGAACAGAAGAATTTCAAGTTATCGTGAAGCTAGGTTTTTGAAGTTGGAAAGGAGAACATGTATTACCTAAAAATTTGTTAGCTTGATTTATAACTTCAAAATATTTAGGGAGGTTCCCTGGTGGTGTAGTGGCTAGGCTTCGGTGCTCTCATCACCGTGGCCTGGGTTCAAACTCCGCTCAGGGAACCAACAAAAAAAAAAAAAGAATTTAGATATATGGTATGTGGCCTCCATTTGTACTCTTGTCCCAGACCACAAATGTTAGGCGTAGGCCTCTGTAGGAGCTGAGCAACTAACTTTCACCTTAGGTGTCACCTCCAATGAATCCATAAAAACTGCTTGGAGAACTGCATTGAGAATCAGCAGGAGAAATTTCTGGAGTAATTAGTGATATCTGCCATGCACATACCTAATTCCTTCCCTGTCCTATTCATACCTCTTCATTTTACGTAGGAGAAATTTGAAGTTGAAAGCAATTAAAATACCCACTCTAGTGAGGATCAGAGTATCAAGAGGACTCAGGTCCCCTGGCTCCAGGTCAAGGCATTTGTTCTTGCAATGCTGGAGGCAGGACAACTTCACCCTCAGAAGGCAGGAGAAAGTAGCTTCTTTCCAAGCTCACCATGAAGCTGCTGGGCTTGTGCTTAGAGAGAGGATATAACAGAATAGAATAATTAATTCAAAAAGATGTTATGTGAAATAAATGCAATTATAGGATGTTCTAACAAAGCCAATAGTGTCTTGAATTATGTAGAAATTATTCTGGTTTAATTTTAATGAATGGGATATGAATAATAAGTTTGGAGAACAAGGCAGTATTTTAATAAGAAGACTGAAGTTTGAGGAATCTAAATGGAGATAAACTAGCTAGGTCTTTAGGTAGACCATTTTAAGGGGACATAATCAGCTAATACTTAATGTTACTCTTGTAATAGGTCATAGGACATAAGTGGCAGACATCAGGTAAATGGAAGAGTATGATTGATGTAGTCTGGAACCTGAATCTGTGGTTGACTAGCTATATGGCCGCACATAGGATAAAGCCTTTAGTTACTCTAAACTTCAGCTTTCTCATTTGCAATGCAGAGAGAATAATAACTAGCTTATACTGTTGCTATGACAATTTTAGGTAATAATGAGATAGAAAACATACACACAGAAAACAAACATTTTTGTCATTATCTATGCAGACAGTATCATTCATTCAATCGTACAACTAACGTTTACTGAGCATGTATTATGGACCAGGCACGACCATGTTGTGTGTCCTACTTCCCCATCTGGGGGAAAAGAAACAAAGCCAGATACCACCAAGGTAGAGCCAGTACTTACTCAACTATATTGCAATCCTCTTTATACATATTTGAGTGTTTCACCCCTAGAAATTAGATTGGTTCTCAGAATGTTCCCGATCTTCTTCATGGGGGAGTGACAAAACTTCTGAGCACAATCACAATATAGTGCTTTGTTTAGTGTCAGGTGCAGTTCTGTGCGATCGTTAGACACCCCCTATGTGGCCCAATGGCTTGCATTCAACTTTGAGCTGTGCCACTTATTAGCTGAGTCATTTATTTACCCTCTCTGTGCCTTAGCCCCTCCATCTGTAAAATGGGAACAATAATAGTGCCTCTACATAGCATTGATATGAGGTCTAAATGAATTAATATACGTTGGTATAGCTAAGACAAGGCTGGCACATACTTAGTGCTATATAAATATTAACTATCATTATTTAAATCTCCACTAATCGCTGACATCTAAGATTCTCTTATTTCCATTGCCAACATAAGCCTTGTCTCTGTAACTGCTCCTGCATAGCTTCTTTCTTAGAAGAACTGCAGTATGAAGAACTTCAAACTATTGGCACTAAACAGGTAAGCAAATTATAGGTACCTAGAAAAATTCCAGTACCCACCCTGGCACCACTTAACACAGGGTCTAGCTTCCACATAACAACCTGTTTCACCACGTGTCAGCCCAGTCATTCCCCTACAGTCCCGAGGTTAAGAAAAACAACCATGAGTTTCGAATGAAAGTATTCTTTCCAAATCCTTTTAGCCAATAATTCTCCTTCTGGAAAACCAGCCTAAGGTGAGTGACCATCCTGTGGGAAATTCAAACATATTAATATGTATAAACAGCTTTGTGATAGGAATTAAAAGTGCAGCTTCAACTGAGGCACAAAGATATAGTAGTTGCAGCATTTTAAAGGAAGTGTGAGTCCAAATGCAAAATTGCATCTATGATAAAATAAACGTCAGGATTTAGATGAAAATTGGTTATACAAGGGCTGTCTGGAAAGTATCCAGCCATATAATATGAAAACTAGAGGTAATTATGGCTGGATTTTTCCGGAAAGCCCTCCTATAATTCTTTTAATTCCTCACTCACATCGAAATACAAAAGAGAGAATGGGGAGAAGGAGGATTCTTGGAGAGACTGTCTTGGTAGGAAATTGTGTTCTGGGTCCCTCTTCCTCTCCAAAGGGGAAGGTGGTGCTTCCCCTTCACTTTGAGCCCCAAGAGTGAAATTCAAAGGGACCGTTTTAAAAGCTTGGGGTGTGCCCCTGCAGTTCAGGGCACAAGGCAGTGGCTCCTATGTCACCCTGGAGAGAGCTGTGGTGACTGGCAGTGGGATAGAGGGCTTAGTCTGGGAAGTGATACAATGGATTAAACATGTGCACATCTCAGGAACCAGATGCAGAACTCTCCGCAGAACTGTTCGCCTGAAGTCACATGAAAAGGGATTCTATGCAAGACTGCCTGGGTGGCAGTGATCAAACCCCAACAGAGAAAGTCCATGTGGAGTGGACTGTGGAAAACAGAGTGCCCCAGGGAAAGCTGTCCTTTGATGGCCTGCAGGCATTGAAACCTCAGAAGTTACATTTGTGAGAACTAGGGAATTCAGTATATACTTCGCTAGGCCAAAGCTTTATTTGGGCCTGCCACATAGGCCGAATGAACCTTTACTCTTGAGTCAAACATCCATGTTGGGAAAAGCCCTGTGGAGGTGCCCAGGTGTCAAGAAACAAATGTCGGTCATGAACAGCCAGAGGGGACCCGAGGCTGCCAGAAGCCATGAGAATGAGCATGGGAGTGGATCACCCTTCAGCTGAGCCTTGAGATGACTGTCACCCTGGACAACACCTTGACTGCAACCTTGTGAAGGACTCTTAAGTTATGAGCATCTGTCTCAGCCATGCCCAGAGTTTTGACCACAGAAACAGTGACAAAATAGTAAATGTTGCTTTTGAGTCACTAAATCTCAAGGAAAAAACATACAAACAGACAAAACTCCTCTGGAGGGAGTTGCAATTTGCCTTTGTTGGCTAAACCATCTCATCCTCTCATATTGTACTTTCTTGAGCTGTAAACTGCCAGCCCATCTTATAAGAGGACAAGATAAGTGAGGACTTTCTCATCCCATTCCCCCGATCTCTCATAGCTCCCCCTGTCCCAGGTCAGAAACAGTAGCTATTGAGAAGGGAAGGAGATAAGCAAGAAAACCTGAACACAATCTGCCACTGGCCTACCTGGGGATGGGAGGCATCTTACTTTTAAATGAAGATTAAAGTGTGGCTTCTTATTTCAAACTAGGTATTTTAATTTCTGAATGGAGGTCTTGAAACTCAGAGCAAGTAGGACATTGTAATCAGGAAAGTCATAGTTGCCCAAGTCTTTCATTCAGGGTCAGGGAAATCATTTTCTTCCCTGAATAAATATCACCCCATAGCAAAAGGGCCCTCAGTCCTACACACAGAGGTCAGAACTCTCAGTCAATCAGGATCCCTCTACCACTTCACTACCTCTTTTATCCTGCTTCCTTTCTCCCTTCTTCACACCTCAAGCACCCCCGGGAACCTCCAACAGCACCGCTTAACCTCTGGCAACGGAGAAGTCATGATGCCCACTGGCAGGCAACCTAGCATGGTCCGCTTCTCCGCGGCTCCGCTCCCTTGTTTGATATTTGTAAACCGTGCTTGCAAACCATTAATTCTAAGACGTGTGATTTATATTAGCATCTGAAATATTTTTTAATGCTCTGCAGAAAGGTAATTCCTTGACATTTGTTCAACCCAGCATTTTTCACACTTTTTTTTTCTTTTACCATACATGATGGTTTAAAAACAATGAAACAAAAATGTTAGCAATTTAAGCAACTGGTGTTCTGGGGAAACCTGTTTGGGAAGTGCCACTGATCGCAATTGAAAGGTTATTGCTAAGGAACTAGATGGCTCTTGGAGGCCACTCCATCCTTTTCAGCAAGCCTTCCTGACATAAATCTTACTGTTTTGCCCTTTAATAGAAAACAGGAGAACCTCACCCTACCTATTTCAGCCAAAAGTAGGCCCTTACTTGATAGGTGTATCCAAGTCAGAGGACTTTTGGAAGCAAAGTTAAAGCTTGGAGAGTTTCTCTGGATTTTCTGTTACATCTCAATGTGTTATCATTCTGAGGGTGATTTTGCCACTATGTCTCTGATAAATGCTACCATTTGTCTTGTTGAAGTCCAAAGTTGGATTGCCTTACATGAACCCTGTAACTGATATAAACCTGCCACAACAGGCAGGAAGAGCAAGTTTGGTCAGAGGAAGGAAAATGAGTATTTATCTAATCCTATAAATTCAGGCACAAGGATATCCCTGTTCTCTAAAGTTGCCTGGAAGTGATAACTCCCTGTCCTATTAGGGAGTCCCCAAGAAGTAGGCTGACCAGATGTACCATTTTATTATGAACAGTTTTTATTTTTTATTTATTTATTTTTGTTGTTGTTGTTGGTATGTGGGTAATTCCCTGGCCAGGAAACAAACCCGGGCCGCAGCGTTGACAGCGCCAGCTACACCACCAGGGAACTCCACCAGACGTATCATTTTGAATGAGAGAGAAAACAACAGTACTGTCCCATTTCCAATGGTACGAATGGTCAGCCTAGCCTCACTGGGCTAAACTCAAGGTATCCATCCGTAGGCTGACCATACCTACATTGCCAGAACACCTGTAGCAGCATGAAAAATCTCCAGAGCCACTAACATGCTGTGTTAGTGGCTCTAGAATGTGTCTGAAGTACCCAATAGGTGCCTTTCTCTTTGCCAAACAATGTCCCACCGGGATTCCACTCAGTGACCTGGGGTCCTCTGCAGGAGTTGACATATCACTTGGAACTTCATTACACACACCTATAACCTTAACCTTTCTGAATATAAAACTTCTTTCCTCGTGATCACAAAATGACCAAGCCCTGTATTCTCTGACACAGTGAGAATGTTTTTGTTGTTACTATGTTATATTAGTTTGTTTGAGAAGGTATAATTTCACACTATAGTGATTAAAACTTTTTCTTATACATGTGCCATATTTATTTCACCCAATTTTATGTTTCTCATACTGATCTCTTAAAACATTGACTTTATCTCCATGTCCCCACTTTCAAAACTGAGCAGAGTCCCAAATGCTGATCATTAGCAGATAAACACTTACATCCAGAGGGAATTGGAGGCACTTTTAAAACCAGCTGGAAACCATTTAATAAGTGCGTGGGAAGTGTTTCCTTTGATAATCTATATTTCATTTTAGAGCCATGTGACTGATAGTGACACGAAGTTTGTGGTTAAAACATAGTAAATGATAACAGAATACACTGAGCAGAGAGGATAAAAAAAAGATGTTATATTAGGCAAAAAACACAAAAGGCATAAATAATATATTGAGGAGGTCATTCAATGTGAGCAACTAAGTCACTCAGAGTTATTTATATCATTTGTTATTTATGACCCATTTTTACAAACCATTGTTCTTCCTTTCTCCCAAATGTGCTCTGAATGAATGGCAGACATGTTGTCCTTCTGTGCTACTAATAGGGGAAAAAAAAGCAAATTCATAAAAATTGTCCACTGACTACCTGGCAGAGGACCTGAGACCATATTCAGGATGTGATACAGCACATTCATTTGACTTTTCAACACACGTTGGAACTCTCCAAAATTAGCTTTGCCTCCATTCCAAACTGTTGGCACAAGCTCTTTCCTAGGTCTTCTGATGGAGTGAAAGAATCCACAGTTGGAGTCTCATCTGAGAAAACAGATGATGCGAGTGAAAAGATCCAAGTGGAAACAATTTATTGTGGATGTCAGGTGGGAATTCACCTTGATGTGAAGGTAGCCTCCAAGAGTCCTACCAGGAAAATCATCCCTGAGGCCATAGAACAGAAAGTCTCAACACCTCAAAACTGAATATGCTCAAATTGCATGGTTTAATAAACTAACATAAAATATACCATGGAAACCAAGGAAAAGAGATGGGGCAAGGAATACACTTAGAATAAGATGCAAGTGGCTGAAAGAAGCACACTCATAGCTCCCCCCCCCTTTCTCTCTCTCTCTCTCTCTCTCTCTCTCTCTCTCTCTCTCTCCCTCCAACCTCCCTCCAACCCTGCACCCCTTAACTTCAACCTTCCCCACCAGTGGTGTGATGATGAGGACCAGAGATGAGTTTATTGCAAGTGGCCCCACAGACAGAGGGTGCCCTGGGCTAATGTCACACATTTGCTCCATATCAAGAGACACAAGGGCAAGTTCACATGGCCATAGCTGTAACTTTCCAATTAGCCTGCTGAACCACTCCGGTTTTATGTTTATTTCTTGGGCAGAGGACACGCAGGACCAAAATGGATGTCATCAATAGGTGGCCAATTTAGGGATGACATAGCTGTCAGCCCAGAGATGGCATTATCATGAATTAGTCTCTCTGACCCTTTCTATCTATAAGTAACATTCTTGTTTTTTCCCATCATACATTTCATTTATTCTTGCTCTAACATGTTTTACAGATTGCTAACTTATTATCAATATGTACATCTTCTGATTCTGTCTCACAAGCTATTCCCTTACTCATTATCTATCCCTGACACCCTGGAGTTTCACTCATATTTCACAAGCTGCTAACTTAGTTGCTATGTATGCTCATTTCTCATTTCTTGTGAGCTTTATCCTTCCCATTTGTTTTCTTGGGTTCTGTAGCATAATCGAATATACAGAGTTGAATACAAAGTGTAAAGCAGTACAGCAAATGTATATTACACCTGGACCTTCCCTGTGCATTTCAACAGAACCCACAAAGAACATCACAAGAGGCACTGAAACACTCAGCATAGTCTTCAGGCTTCCTCTTATATTTTACACATTTTGACTCCTTCCAAGAGACCATGAATTATTACTCTATGTATATTTTGATATTAGTCTTAGGGACTTGATCTGAAACAAGGAAGACTGATTATCCTATGAAATCCCTGAGACTGTAAACTGTTTCAACTCCAGTTTGGGATCATTTAGTTGAACATGTACAAAATTTAACCTTTGGACTAACGCTTCTTGGAAAAGTCACTTAGTATAAATCATCCATGCAAATTAAAAAGGAGCCGGGAACTATCAGAACCCACTGAGACGAGGTACAGAATTAACAGTGTGGCATCTGGCTAAGCTAATGATCTGGCTATCACAGACACGGCAGTCCTTACAGTAGAATGCCAAAAACAGAATCATTCCATTGCTGGAGATGGAGACTCAGTCAAGACACCGGCTGCCATCTAATCTCATGTACATGGCCATCTGTGCAAGAAGGGCACAAATATCTGCAGAAAGAAAGAAAGATAAGCAAGACTGCTGAGTATTTCAAGAGTCCTCCCAAAGCTTCGCTCTCTCCAGTATGGCAACAAGGGCAAGTCCACACCTAGTCTCTGAAGACATATATATATATATAGGCCTAGGGTCGTGCTCTTTGACACACTAGTTGTATGATCCTAAGCAAGTTACTTAACCTTTCTGAGCTTTATTTTCTTCATTTATAAATTGATAATTATATTATTAATACCCACCTGCATGTGTTGTGGTGAGGATTACATAATTTACATAAATTATTTAAATAATTGATTTACACTATATCCTAGTCTATTGTTACTATAATTGCCATTGTCACTACTATATAATTAGCAAGGCCAACTTTAGAGTAAGACTTGTATTATTTTAAGAGTAGGGTTTCCAAAATGCATCCCTACATACTAGATAATGTCCCAAATCCCTTCAATGAAATAAAGCCTTTTATTTTTAGAATTGTTGAAGAATCTTAAGATGAGACAATCTCCTTGGAACTGTGGTATGTTGATTTAAATTCATACAAAGACTTAAATGTCTCTGATAAATTCCTTTTCTGGTGGAGGTTTTGAAGAGGATGAAATGAAGAACAGAAGACACGTGAAAAAGGAGAGGGTCAGAGAGAGAAGACAGGAAACTTCCAGCCAGGTACACAGGCTGTGAAATCAAACAGAAGAGGATTTGATTCCAGACTCTGTCACACCGCTGTTAGTGTGAACCTTAACATCTTCCTTCATAAAATGGGGGTAATTGTGGTGCCTACCTCCTGCGCTCTTGTAGGGGTTCCAAGAGACTCAGCCTATGCAGCACACTGGCTGACACACAGCAGGTTTCTCATTAAGGGTCAATTTCTCTTTCTACACTTTTATAGTGCTGCCCAGAACTGACTTGTTTTCTCATACTCAATTCTCCCTCCTGGCTAGTGCTGTCTTTCCTACTGATTATGAACAGAGAGATCCAGAAGTTTTTAAAATTGGATTTCTGTACGAAAGAAACAGCAAACAGAAGCTATATGTTGATGGTGCAATGTAGCTGAGAAAATCTAGATACTATCACCCTGTTACCACTACTAGGAAATAGCTATCATTTCTCTACCCCCAAATGAAATTCTAGGCTAGAAAACTTCTTCAGTTCATCCAGCCCTGTGTGAACTTTCCAAGCCTTGAATCTCCCCAGACTGTGAGAGATTCACCTAAAGTCAGTCTGGATAGCAAATAGAGCTGTGAGTTCTGCTCTGCTCTACAGTCCGGAGTCCTTCTTGAATATTTGAGTCTTCCTCAAGAACCTGGACTAAGCTAAGGTTCTTTCTACAGGCTCCCAGGATCCTTGAAGCCATTTCTGAGCCTCCAGGGCTAAGCCAGGGAAGCGGGAGGATAGGCGGGAATTATCAAGATTTCTGGTGCAACCACTTTCTCACCACTAGATATATTCCTGCTCAGGTCCCCCGAGGAAAGAAATGGAATTTTGTGAATTGAGGCTTTTCTGGTAGCTCAAATTTAGAAAGAGAACATGAGCTGTATACAGTTTGAGAATTGCAAAACTGACTGGGGGTAGGGAGTGAGGAGAAGGTAGGAAAAACATCTAGTCAACAAAGTTCTCTTTATAGAATAATGAAAAGAATTGTTAATACGTATATGATGCTCACTTTAACTGCAAGTATTCTAGGGGCTTATTTACTTCATTTAATTCTCACAATAACCCTACAAGGTAGTTTATTGTCTTTTCTAAACCACAATGACAGCAAGCATTGAGTCTTATCTTCCAGGCACTATACTAAACAACTGTTTCATGTGGATCATCTCATTTAATCCTCACAGTAACCCCATATGATATTACTTTGATCCCCATGTCACAGAAGAATTCATGGAGTTTGGAGACATTGAGTAATTTGTCCAAGGTCCCAGCAGCCTACTTTGTTCAGGTCTACAAAGAGGAAAGCTATGAGCTGGAAGAAACTCCTTGACATCCATACCACAGTGCAAAATCTTGGGCTGTTGCTAATGAGTAAACATTAGACAGTTTTTGCAGCATCTTTCAGCAATCTTCATTTTTGTTGTGTATGGATATCAGGGCATATTTAAACAAAAAGTGTTCCTTTGAGAATACAAAGGTCTCATGCTATGCATTTATTGTATTTATTTTATTTTATTTATTTTATTTTTTATCTTTTTAGTGTTCCATAAAAATTCAGGGTCATGTTTGTGTTACTGCCACCCAGATGTGAAAGACATTAGCTAATGAGGTCTGTGCTTGTGTCAGAGAGGGATGGAATCCTTTATTCCTCAGAACGACAGCAGCCCCTCCTGCGTCCTCTGATCATTCACAACCGGTCCCGGCTGATGAGTCTTGACTGCAGTAATGGATTTAGTTTTCCTGCTGCCTAAAAAAATAAAGCAAATCTTATCTTTCCATACTTTTGATAAATTTTTCTTTCTTTCCTTCTTTCTTTCTTCCCTTCCTTTCTTCTTTCTTTCTTTTTTCCTTCTCTCTCTCTCCCTCTCTCTCTGTCTCTCTCTCTCTCTCAAACTGGTATTTGGCGGCAGCCACTTCTCAGGCCTGTTCTAGGTCCTCCTGTGGCTTCCTCAAAAGTGGTGAGTTGGTGGTATTTTTGGTTTGGGGTTGGAGGTAGGGGAAGTTTGGAGGAAGCAGTCTGTGATTTCTTCTTAAGTCACATGCACAACTTACAGTGACTGTGAGAGCAGCGAAATGAAATGTGAGGGCCCAGCCAGGCCTGACTCTGCCAGCGGCGTCTGAGGCAAGCCCACTGGTTTGCAGAACACACGGCTGTGCCTACGGATGGCAACAGGCCACTTCATTTTGAAAAGTGAAAAGGGATGTTGTTTGGGGTGGGGAGGATTTTATTGGGGTTTTTCCCACAGGATCCAGTGAAACATGTCAGGTTATCTCCTGCAGTTCTTTGTTGCTTCCCTTTTTTAACTGCAAATCTGTACTGAGCCATGGCCTCATCACTGAGACCCCCCACCCATCCACCAGCCTAGTCCTGGCAACCAGCAGGACCCAGACATGGCTAACAGAACCCCGAAAATCTCAGCATCTTAGTCTATGGGGAGCCCTTGTGCATGTGTTCAATAGCCACTGGACAGAACTAGAGATTAGGAGCCAGAAATGTCATAAAAAACCAATATGCCTTTAAGGTGTGAGAAAAAAACTCAGGATCAAGAAATAGTCTCTGAATTTGCAAACTCTTTTGCTTCCATTTTTTTTTTCCATTAGGTCTTCTCCCTTCTGCCTCTTCTGTAGACCATCTTCTCTAGGCTCCATGTCCTGAGATAAGGCCTCCTTCTATTCCTTGTCTCTGTGCAAGTCAAAAGAGCACTTATTTAAGGCTAGGCCCTGTGGGAATGCAGAAACAGATCTGACAGACCCCTGCCCTCCTTGGGGTACACGAACTCATTGGAGAGAGATGTGGTGAACACAAGAGTAATGCTTAGGGGACAATCGGGGCCACCTCTAGTCCATTGGATGTCTTGTGAGAATCTTCCTTGAGATGGGCTAGTGACATGGAGAAAGAAGCATGGGATGGATTTCAGCCTCTACGCAGTCTGTTGTCCAGATACTCTTGAGCAGAACAAAAATTGCATGTAGGACAAGTGGGACAACCCTGGGAACGACAATAAAAATGTTCAGTCTAGCATCATCCACCACAAACAGGCATAGTACAGAAACCACCTGACAAAGTGAGCCAGAAAAAGGAGAAGTGTTGGTTCGTTTTCCTGGGAAGGCTGGTGTGTAGAAGGTGGGCTTTGGACCGTAGAGTAAGCTAGGAGAAGGTCACCATTCTGGATGGGGAAGAGCATTCCAAAAGGAGAAAACTGAATGAGCATAGACATGGAGGTGAGAAGAAACATCAGTCCCCATACCTCTTCAAGCCCTTGCTTGGTTTTTAATGCACCTTCCTTTAAAATATTTCCTCAGATTCCTCAGTTTCATTAATCCATCCTTTTCCCACAGATTCACTTACTAAAGGATGGGCAGAGGCAGACACTCTGCATGAGGAAGCCTGCTCTAATTCTGTCAGTGCTGAAACTCCTCAGAGGTAAATAAATCACTCTAGTCTCCATAGTTACTAACCTCGATCATGTCATAAGCTTCAGACACACAGTAAAAATAAAGACACTCAAGACCGCAGAAAAAAAGGACTTTGTGAGCCTCTGAGGTGACTTGGCCTTAGCTCTCAGCCCAGGCAACTCATTTCCCAGAGCCTGACTTTTCATGATTATTCTCTTATTCTTTCATCTCCTGTGTAACTGCTGTTAAGAGAAATGGCTAAAGTGTATGAGCCAACACTGCCAATGTACTCATGATCAGTGGATAAACAGAAATAAGACTGGCATATGTATATCAGTGAGTCATTTATCTGCCACCAGATAAATGAATATTTGAATAATATTTTTCAAATGAAATTCTATTTTCAGACCTTAGCTCCAGTTAGCAAACTGACAGATGAAAACACAGCAGGTTGCCAGAATATTTATGTGTTTATTTCTTTCTTAGTCCAATACAAACAAAGTAACAGTTATAAAAATAAAGAAAATTGTCCAAAGTCTTTTTCCATATAGGAATCTTCTTTACAATATCCCTGGAGGACTATTATCTAATCTCCACTGGAAGAGTATCCATGACAACTTTGGAGGGCCACCTCTTTCATTATTGGAAAGCTCTCAATGTTTTGTCTTGTTTTTAATCTTCTTTTTTTTGCATTTATTGCTTTCTGGTTTCTGACACCCATTGGTCCTAGGTTTGCGTTCCATGACAGCGTAGAGTATGGTAACCTGACATTTTCAATTACTTAAGGTAATTGGAAGAGCACTAAACATAAGCCAAGAAACCTGCATTCTAGTTCCAGCATCTCCATTCTACTGCCATGCTATGTTGAGCAAAATCAAGTTTACCTTTTTGAGCCTCAGTTCCTTCAATTATAAAATGAGAGCAGCATCTTCTGGGTCAATCTTACAAGGTCAATGTAATAATCAAGTTAAATAAAAATAAAGGAGCTATGAAAAGTGTGAGGTGTTACATATAATATAAGGTGTTACCATTATTTACATGCAAGCCCTCCAAATATTTAAAGACAGCCTGGTATTCTCTTGGTGTTCCTAGATTTCTTTTCCACGTCAATTGTCCTCATCTAAAAGCATCTCATTTGTCATTGTCTCTTTTAAGCTTGGTGCTCAGAATAATACCCCAGAGATGATGAAAACCAGCAAAGGAGAAGAGGGTGATTTCTCCTCTCCCTCCCAGGCTGAACACAACACAACACTTTGATTATTGCTGCCTCAGATTGCATTGGTGCTTCTAACAGCCTCTTCAACTATCACCATACATTAAGTTAAGGTCACCTAACACCTCTAGGTTTTTTTCACATGAAGTACTGCCAAACTAAGTCTACTCTTTCCTGATTCACTTAATGAATAACATTGATTAATAGTTTTATATTTATGTGCATTGAATTAATTGCTATCGAATTTCTTATTGGTATCAGCTCATTATCAAAGAATGTAATGCTGTTTCATTATTCTTTGGCTACTTCAACTGACCTTTGGGTCTTGAATGGGGGGTATCTGCCACAGTGTGTGACAGGAAGGCTTCTGAGAAGTCCCAAAATGTTCAGTAAACAAAAACACCCAGGGAAAGATCTGTGTACCACAGAAGGACATGTCCTTAACCAAGGTCTCATAACTAGCATTCCTGTGGTGAGAAAAGATTGTTTTATCAATAATAAGATTTTATTATCAAGATGATTGATCTAGTGAAGTATTTTTAGCATTAACACATATTTCTGTTTCTAGAGAGCCACAATCATAATTGCAGTTTCTAAGTTTGAAAATATTTTTCTATGTTCTGGGCATTTAACATGGGTTGTTTTTTTTTTTAATTAAAATACTTTTTAAATAAGCAACACCCACAGAGTCAAATTATCCATCATGTGAAATAGGAGCTATGCGACTTTCCAAAGGAGAAGCCAATCACTGAGTCCAAAAGCACGGATAGAGAGAGCTGACAGGACGTCAAAAATGCCACTTTATCCTTGGCCTCTCTAAAGGGAAGTAGAGGAGGCCAGGCAGAGGGGCACAAGATGTCCCTCACCTCCAGTGGGCAAGGATTAGGTAGGAGTCCTTTGGTTGCAAGTGACCCAAACCCATTGCCAAATGACTTCAGCAAAAAAATATAAATTATTGGTTTATATAGTAACTGAAATGTCCAGAAGTTAGTTTCAGCAATTCCATTACTGGCCATGCTCCCAGACATGTACAACCATGTCAATGAGAGCATTATGTAATGGGAGCAGGGCGCTTCGGTCATCCCGGAAGCCCTAGCCGCCACAGTCAGCCCGACGAGTTATAGACGGTAAGGTGGTTAGAACTTAAAGCCACAGCGTTGTGTTAAAAACAGAAAAAGGAAGAAATTTTGCAGTCTATAATACAATGCCATTTATTTATATTTAAATTTCATGCATATAAAACCATGCCTAGACATGTTCTTTGATATGTGTGTACCTTAGAAAAACATATAAATACATTTAAGTAGGTACCTGTAATGGTAAGAGAATGGGAGAAGGGATCGGGGGTGAAGGGAAATGATACATTTTAAAATAGTGATATATACCAAGAACTGAGGAGTATGATTAACTCAACTCCTTGTACCAATTGTCCAATAATTTAAAAAATTTTTTCATCAAGCAATGTAATCACAAATGGTCTCTCTCTCAACTGACTCTTCTCAGGGTTGGCTTTGTTCTCCAGAAAGCTCTTTCCACACACGGAGGGAAAGATGGTCCTAGAAAGAACAGGTTCACATGGTATTTACAGTTCATGATTTCAGGAGGAGAAAGATTTCCAAATTTCCTACAAGGACTCTGCTTGGCACTGCTTGGGGCATGTGTTCATTACTGTCACTTAGGAGCAAGTTGTTCTAACTAGTCAGCCTGGTCGTGCACCTACCTTTGTGACAGGGGAGGCAAGGCCTTCTGATTGACAGCCCCGCTGGGGGAGACCACTACCCACTACAGCAAATACCTCTAGTGTACTTCTGGGGTTTAAAGAAGTCATGAGCAGTCCAAATTCAAAGGCAACTTCACTCTGACAAAAACACGTATTGTTAATCAGACTGAACAATCAGGAAATAGCTTTATTTTATTTTTGCCCCTTTCTTGTTCTACATGGTCAGATCTCCTTTCCGTGACCCCAGAGAATACCTTGAGGATCCGCTATGACTTCTCCAGTTGCTTTTTATCTTTGTAACAGTCTTATTTCAAGGTATTACACAGGTTCAATCTTCTCTAATATCCAAACTCAGCTCCTTGCTCTTCTTCACATCTTGCTCCCCTACATTTTAAGTCAGGTCTTAAAAGGCCGCAGTAACCTGCAATGGGGAAGTAAGACGCAGTCTCATTCCAACCACACCCAACCTTGTTCGTCGTTCCTCCCCAGTAGAAGGGTCCAGGAGAAAGGAGAAGTAAGGAAACAGAAAGGTCTTCAGGACTTAGCTGGTGGTGTCCTCTGTGAGACAGACATTCAAATGTCTGCTGACTCTCTCCTGTGGGGAACTTAGGTGTGTTCTATAGAAAAACCCTCATCCCCAACTGGGGATCTCCAGCATTTCCCTGTTCTCTCGGGTGGATGATATCTTCTCCTGCTGACTACAAATAATCCTCCCTTAGCTCCTGCTCAGCTAGTAATTCCACACACAGACTTTATTCTTGGTCAGAGTTCCATCAAGGTGGGTACACCTCCTATGGTATCCACTTGGTCCTCATAAATCCTTACCCTGGTCACCATGGAATTGTGGCTTATTCCCACTACACCCTCCTCTCTTCTCTTTGCTGTAAGGGCAGCTCCAGCCAGCCTCCTGTCTAGGCAAGGAACAGACTCCATACTCTGTACTCACAAACTCCAGACAGAGGTCAAATTCTCCAAAACCACACATATACATGGATGTTCATGTAGCATTATTCATAATAGCCCCCAATTGAAAATAAAACAATGTCCATCAATAGATGAATGGATAAACAAAATGTGGTACACACACACACGAGTATTATTCAGCCATAAAAAAGAGTAAAGTTCTGAAATGTACTACAACATGGATAAACCTTTAAAACATTATGCTAAGTAAAAGAAGCCAGACACAAAAGTCCACATATTGTGGGAATTCATTTAAATGAAATGTCTAGAATAGGCAGATCTATTAGGACAAAAAGACTCATAATGGTCAAGAGCCAGGAGAAGGAAAGAGTGGGGGTGACATCTAATAAGGACACGTTTCTCTAGGTGGTGATAAAAATGTTCTAAAATTAAATGGCTGTGATGGTTACACAACTCTGTATATTTACAAAGGGTGAATTTGGTGATATGTAAATTATATCTCAATAAAATTCTTATTTGAATAAATTCTCTCAAGAACTCTTGTTGGAGTTGGGTGAGGGACAACAGGTCATAGCAATAATTTAGGGCACCTCTTCACAGTCCCCAGTGTCAGTCTAGCTCCTCCTGAAGGAACGTGGAGGTATGTGTCCCCTATATGCTCTGCTTTGGAGTCTCAACCTGAGACCACAAGAAAGTCCCATTTGTAATATTATGCTGGGCTCTATATTCAGATTGTAAGAGTACCATAATTTGCCAAGTATAATGCACCCCCATGTATAACGCACACCCATGTGTTTGGTCCAAACTTTTAGGGAAAAAATCTTTTGTTTTAAATTTTTAATTCAAATTTGTATTTGTTTATATTTAGGTACTGTCTTTTTGTATTATAAAGAAATTTTAGCATTTATTTTTTAACATATTGTGGTACAAGAAATTTTATGTAACAAATAATTACAAAACACAAGAACAGATACAAGGTACAAGAAATTTTATGTATAATATTTTTTAAATTAAAAAAATGATTATCATATCCCAAGGTATTATTTTGCATTCAGGTATCATTATTGATGTCTAGATTTAGTTACACTTTTAACTCATAAGCATAAGTAAAAGAATTAAAAACATTTATGTAGACACAGAATTAGTACTACCCACACATAATGCACATCCTTCTTTTTCCCTCACAAATTTGGACAAAAAAAGGGCACATTATACACGGCAAAATACAGTAATCAAGATGCATATACTAATGTCTTTGCTAACCTCCACATGAGCTATTTGCTTTTCAAAATTCTCAGCAGAAGTAGAAATCCCTGCCTACACAGCTGTGGAAACTATCACTATTTATTTAAAAACCAGGGACATTCCACTACTTTGAGATCTCAGAAGTAAAGGAATGATACTCACTAACTATCCTGACCAAAGGTACTACACGAAGCCCTGGTAGCTTAATCTCACACAGAAAGGTTGGTCCTTATTTTTCTTACCCTGTGGCATCATAAAACTTTTTCCACTGTTGATAACCACAAACATTGTTATTTTGGTTTTAGGAGGAATGTGCTTTATTCAATCACAATTTTATTGAGAAGCTATTATTTCTGGGCATTTGGATGACAAGGGTGAATAGGCAGGCTCCTAGCCCGCAGCGAGCCTGCTTCACTTGGATTCAGTTAAGAGGTATTCTAATGATGCTGCCATGCTTCTGTCAGCCGTTACCAGTGATCAAGAAAAGATGGCTCTAGCAGATACCAGAGAGTTGCATCATATAATCAGAAAAAGTATCTAAGCTATTAAAAATACACTAACGCAGTCACATGCACACACTCCCACACATGCACACACCCCTACCCTGTAAACACTAGAATTGCAATCCTTCGAGATTATATGTTACGAAACAGATACTCTTGTAGCCACACCCTTAAGTTAGTGCCATAACATTGTAACTAACACAATGAGAGGAAGAGAAAGGCTCCCTTTCCTAAAATACTACTGCAAGATTTTCATGCAAAGATTAATAAACTTATTGTTTTTTCAAAAGGCATTTCACAGTTTTGCCTTCATAGAAGTAGTTATGCTTTGAGGTTTGTGTTTTTGTTTATTTATTTGTTGTTTGTTTCAAAATTCTAATTGTTACATTGATACTCAGGGAAGCTATGCATGTGAGGGGATAGAGGATATGTGATAAGTCTTTGTACCTTCCTCCAAACTTTGCTGGGAATCTACAACTGCTCTTTCAAAAAGTCTTTTAAAAATTATCCTGGTTACATTTCTATTAACCACCATACAGTGAAACTTCATAATCGATATCCAGTTCATTTCTCCCCTCAAAGAACATGCTTTTTAATCTTCTCCTAACCCTCTTATTCCTCTAAATTTGAATTAAACTGGATTAAGTACTGTCCCAGCCAGGACTTGCCATCTCACTCTCCCTAAAATAAACATTACATCTTTTTAAAAATAATTTTTATTAAATGTAATAAGGTGACAGTGGTTAGTAAAATTACGTTGATCTCAATATATATCATCTATATGTTGCATTATGTGTTCACCACCCCGAGTCAGTTCTCCTTTCATCGCTATATATTTGACCCCCTTAACCCTCTTCTACCAGCCCACGCCTTTCCCTCTGGTAACCACACTAGTGTCTGTGCTTCTTTTCAAGAATGAATCATCTCTCTCTATCTTCCTGCACCCTCATTTCCCTGATTCTCCCAATCAACACCCCTTTCTGTGGGGCTGCTTGGTCTCAACTCTTGGTCCGAAGGAATACGTGTGTGTGTGTGTGTGTGTGTGTGTGTGTGTGTGTGTGTTCATATTCCTCACCTGTCAGAAGCTGAGTAATAGGGAAGGTAAATATAATATACCTGTTTAAACAACGTCATCCAGACTTTGAACCGGAAGGAAGCCTATGAAGCATCAAATTGATGTCCTTCGCTTTTCAAGGGAAGACACTGAGGCCTGAAGAGACTAAGAGACCTGCCGAGAGGCACCCTCTTAGCAATTAACAGTGGCCGTGGCCGCGCTGGGAGCAGTGCGGGCCCTCAGGCTTTCCCCGTGCACTTTTTACTACCCCCTATAATCTCTCAGTGCCATTACTTCCGTACCTGTGGGACAGTAACAATAACAGTTCTGCTCCCTCACAGGGCTGTTGTGAGAATTAATGAGGTAACACATGTGAATGTGCTTTAAAACCCTTGCAACTGTCAGGTGCTGTTTAATGAAAATTATTTCAATCAAGAAAATAAATATGTAGCATAAAAAATGGATAATAAAATAATTCACAAATGAGAAATAATCTACAGATGACTTCTAGCACTTACAATTAAGTTTTCAATTAAATCTAAGTACCAAATAGAACTAAAGGGCAGATAAGGTTGTCTTCTGTGCATGGGGCTAAAAGAAATCAGCAGGTGACTAACAGAAATTAGGCAGCTATATGGGGCCTCATGAAAATTAGGTTATGTCACTAAAAGCAGGAATTATACTCTGCCCTTTATTTCCTTCCACTGTTGTCTCATTTTCACGACATCCTTGTCAGTGATTGAGCTTTGAGGTTATTATCTTAATGGAGATAATTGGATGTTCTTATTGGAGAAGAAAGGGGCCATGTTAAACAGAGAGGAGTCCATGAAAAGAGAAATTCTTTGGGCTGACATTTAAACTATACTTAAGTTTTGGAAAACTCTAAGAAAGCAAAAAAAGAAAATGGGGGAGAAAATGGAGTGGAGTCCCATGTCTTCCTGAAACTCAATCTGCAAGTAAACACTAAGAATAAAAAATATGTAGAAAGAACTGAAGTCAAAAACCTAACTGCAATAGTATGACTTCATTAATTGGGGAGTAATAGGACAACATGGCTGACTGGTATTGAGCAAGGCTGGTTATTCAAGGAGATAAATTAGTAAAGAAATTTCCATCAAGATGAGAAAGTCCCCAAGTAGCAAACTTTATATACAGCAACACCCTCCTAGACATACCTTTTCCTATGTGCAGTTACCTCTTCTGGCCACCTCTGAGACATGCCCCCAAAGCCCTTTAAAGCCAATAACTGAACTATGTAGGTCACTTCCTGAGCAGTACAGAGAACATCTGCCTCAGCCCTTCTTCCTTGCCACCTTCTTTCTGTCAGGAGGAAGATTACATGGTGGCAGAACAGTGAGAATAAACGTGAGAATAAAAGACCAGAGACTAAACACCTGCCCCTGAAAACCAGACAAGATGCTTGGAAAACGGACACTTAGAGACGAGTCACATGGGCAGGGCATAGTGTCCAGAGAATAAAATCATAGGCAGGAGGGTGGCTGAGCAAGTGGAAGAAATGTAACAACAGGGAATCCTAGAGCAAGCAACACTCAGAGATGCAGGCAGCAAGGTCGGGTCTGGCGGCTGGTAGGTGGAACCCTGCTTGGAGAATGGTGTTCAAGGGCAGACTGCCAAGATCAAGGCAGAGCCTCTGCTCCAAAAGAACTGAAGTCTTAATCAGAAAGGAAGGCAGAGACTCAAAATGCAGAAAAATAAGGCAAAGACCCAGTCATTGCAACAAAGATACAAGGTGGATGTTTGGCCCAGCGAACAGGGTAAAGGGCTCATTTCTGTAAATAAAGTACATGATGAGGATAAGCTGTCCTGGGCAAAGAGGCACCCTGATGTTTAACAGCTAAACTCTGGCCTGGCTGGTTGGTTGGTTGGTTTTTGTGGGGGTTCTTTGTTTGTTTATTCTCCTGAGTTGGAAGAGGTGCTCAAACCTGGGACAGGGCTGGGTAAAAACAATACTTTGGTCTCGCTAATGGGACTAGGAACTCCTGTGACACCCTGTGTATATCTCTATTGCTGCACTTACTTATTTAAATAATACTTGCATAGCACTGAACTATATTTCAGGGGTTCTCTTGCATATTTCATAAATACTAACTCCTTCAACAACCCTATGAGGTAGGTACAATGAGACTCCCCATTTCACAACTAAGAACACAAGACCCAGAGACGTTAAGTAACTTGTTTAAGGTCCCACAGATAGGAAATGGCAAAGCAAGAACTTGAACCCGAGCACTCAACCTCAGAGTCTGTAACCCCACACCATTGCTGCCCTTGTCATGACCCATCTGCGTTTCTCTTCTCTCTAGAGTCTACGATATGGTCTATACTATAGAAAACTTGGGTCATCTTTGCATCTTCATTGCCTAGTGCAATGCCTAGTACATAATGGGCCTTAATAAATTCCTGATGGAGCTGAATAAATGAGAGAATGAACAAATGATTATGGGCCTGGCGTATCAAACACATAAGCACCAGCGACAGAGGGAACAACAGGAGTGTGGATTTGGTTAACGTGATCTGCAACCCTGTGTGACAGAAAGCAGCCCCATCCAAGACAGAGAGTGGCTAGTGGAGCTGGGTGGGGGAGGTGTGGGGATGTGGCTCATAACAGGAGCTATGGATCAGTCCCTTAAAAGAGCGGCTGAGGTCAGAGACTGAGGCACAGGAAATGGTGATACAATAATCTGCCCCACCTTCCACTTGCTATGTGGTATTTTAGATGTTCTGCCCCACACCTGAGAGAATATATGGATTTAGTCAACCACAATTTGTGTGTAGAAATGACTGATCATTGTCTTACAGGACTGGCACACAGCAACCTCTGGGTAACAGTCAGCTATAATAAGCACAGCTTGAATTCAACCATCGAAAGGACAGAATAATATCAAAAACAGGACTGATCTACCTAATAGCTTAAAAGCCAGAAAGGCCACTTCTGAGAGGTCTTCGTAACTGTTTGAACATTCAAGAGGCCCAAATTTACTTTTGTGCACAGATATGGGCACACACAGGAGTGATGGTGGACAGAGGGCACATCCACACATTTCTCAATCTCCTTTAATTCTCTCTCCAACCAGAACTATCAAGCTAGACAGTGAGTCTGTAATCAGTTGGCATCACTTGTAATTTCCAGAGAAAAGTATCTAACCAATATTAAGTACTTTCTTGATGCTGGGTTTTATGATAACTGCTTCACATATATTAACTTACTGAGACTCGTGACATTCCCCATTTTACAGAGGCAAAGAAAGAAGCACAGCAAACATAAGCAATTTGCCCAAGGTCACACACCAAATAATTGATAAGAGGCAGGGTTAAAACTCAAGGCTACTTGTCTCTAGAGCCTGTGCTTAGAACCACAACTCCGTAGAGATCATCTACTCGGTACAGCAGGTAATGGAATGACTAGAATGTAAAACTGGCTTCTAGGTGAGACGCACCCATCTTTATATACCCATTTGGAGTTCATAACTATGCTAACCTGCTCAGAATGCTTATACTCTAGAATTAATACATGTAGAGAGTGTAAGGATCCCAAAGGCTTCCACAGATGTACACTGTAGTCTCAGGATAGAGCCTTCCCTAATCCATTGGTGGGACCAAAACAGATCCAAGAAATATTCAGTCCCTGACATAACAATGAATTATGCTCCATGCTAGGTTAGCACAGGCTACTATTTCAAGGGACATTTTTTTCAAGCCACTACTACTGTCCCCTGCTTCCCAACATACTTGCTTCAATCCCATCTTATTCAGATTAGAGGATGTCTCTACATAATTTGAAGCTTTGGCATCAAATTTCCACCTTGGCAGGGAACCAGAGTAAGAAGGTGCTCCTCAGCCCATGCAGACCAAGCCCATCCAAAGCAAACAGTTCCCATAACTGTTTACGGTAGAACAAACTTCTTCCTTGAAACAGGGAGAATGTGGAAAATCACCCAGCCAGACGTTGCTTGTTATTTTAGCACTTCTGAAATGCAGGGAAGAGGCTCTCCCTGCCAGAGATCCAACCCTCTTCAAATGAGGAATGAAAAAGTTGAGAAACACATTGAATATTCGGTTGGAGTCTATAAAGATTGAATTGTTCTCTAAAAGCTGAGTTTTGTCAGAATTACTTAAACAGTGATTATCTTTAATGTCTCCACTTAAATAGCCCCTCCTGGCCCAGCTTGCAAATTCTCCCTGCTTTTCTGTGACACCACCCAGAGGAAATTCTTAATCTGTGTTCTTCCACCTGGTACTAGCAAGACCAGGGAAAGAACCTTGGTTGAATTGCTTCTGGGTCACTGGCTTCCACTGCTGGAGTATTCTAGCTTTCTAGTTGTAAACAAAGACTATTGCATTATTACTGAAATACTTTGAGGCAGCAAGTAATGTATGCTAAATTATAAAAGAAAATATTTTTGAGTATTCATAGCCAAGTCTAAAATTTGGTGAGCCAACACAAGACATCTGGATGCTATGCAGATTAGTTAACAGCTTTATGAAACACCAGGTAAAGTCAGTGTAAGGAGTTTGGCATAGACTAGTATATGGTGATTTAAATACATGGATTTGAACTTTTCTCTTTTTTCTAGTTTCCCAGGAACTCTACATTCCTTATGCAAGCTTAATTGAGCATTTGCTGTTTTAAATTCTGAAATGACCAGGCCAATTAAAATAATAGACAGTACTAAATGTATTGAGAATAGCAAAACAATGTTAAATTCTTATTGATATAAAATTTGTTTTAGAAATGGAAAAGACTATACAGAACAAAAAGAGAAAAGTCACCCACTTAAGTCTCCATGTTCCTACATCATAAAAAGGGCAGGGTGGGAAGAACAGCAATCTTTAAGAGGGACTGACTGACTTATATTTTTAAAAAGTAGGATCCAGGTGCCTTACAGGGATTAATTCATGATTACCCAAGGTCCTGACAACTAAATGCTTCGGGAAGAAGGCCTCTGGGATGGAAACGATCGTTGGGACCTCCACATGTACCCTCTGGCTTTACCCTTCTGTGTGTGCATTTAAGAATAAGAAAAAAAAAATTCTAATGAACTTCAAAAAAAAATAAATAAAATAAAATAAAATAAAATAAAATAATAATAATAATAATAAAAGAATAAGAAGGCCCATTGGCAGCATCTGCCTGAAGTGAAAAGGCTGAGCGTGGATGTCAGTACTGCTGTCTTTTGTCTCCTCAGCTTTTGTCTTCTTAGTCCCGGCGATCAGGGGGCGGTGCATGGAAGGGCCATCTCTGTTTTATCAGTCTGGGAAATAAACAGCATCATCAACTTCAGGCCCCTGGGGCTGTCAAAAGTGGTAAATACACAAATATGTTTACCTTTGCATGTATCTTCCAAATGAAGATTGTATGAAATGTAAGAAATGCCTTTTACTCAGCTGTTGCTGCTTCTATATTCCTTTTTAAAATAGGGGAGATTAATTGTAAATAGCCTTGGCCATTTTTTTTAAAAAGAGAAATTTTAGTTTTGAGCAGATCAAAAACATTTAGGAATAATTTTGTAATTAATGCTACATTGTTTACAATCAAAAACAGAATTTGAAAGCATATGCAATGAGTAATACTCTGTCTAGTATAAGCATGTTCTTATTTTGTTTTGTTAAAGTGCCTCACACTCTCCATTCACTATCATTTCGTATTCTCATTTGCAGACCACCATAATAATAATTCTGTTAATCACACGGTTACTTTCAACATTGTAAATGATTCTTTTAGACGATGTTAAACACCGATTGCTTAAATGCATAGACTCCAGCTTTCTCTCTAGGTTGAATATATCTACCACATCAAACCAAAGCCACAGATTTCAGTTTGAGTCAGTTGTGTTTGCTTTCTGTTTATTTATAAACCCTGCCTCCTCCCAGAAAAAATTTGAAGCTGCTGTTAGTCACACCAATCCTTAGGAGCCCAACAGTTGGTAGAAACCAGTATTTCTGGTTCCTTACTGCCTGTGGAACCTCACAAGTGCTGATTCACAGCAATCAGAGACCTGTGCAGACTGGCTTAGATAACTGCCAGCAGAACTAGCTTGCTTCATCAGCTAAGCATGGAGCCAGCCAAAGTGTAAACTCTCTAGAAGCTTTGGCTTTCTCATCAGTAGAGAATAGGCAATCACTACCACCAATACCTTTCACTCTACCAGAAAAAAATATATACCCAACTTCAAAGCTGTTACGCAAAGATATTATGTCCTCAACTGTCAACTGCCAACATGGTAAACGGACTTCTGCCAGTTCACAGGATAGGATACACATGTGTGTTCTGTCATCCGGTACTTCCTTCCCATACCGACAGCTTTCCAAATCTAGTCCTCCCATTCATATATTGTTAGTATTTATAAGAAGCCAGAGATTTTCCAGGGAATCCCTGCTAACAGCTGGATGGATGATCAATGTTTTGATAGCCCAGAGACAGTGTTCCTCCTGGGCTATGAACTTGTCACGACTCATTTAACTCTGGACAATTCTTCTATAAGAGCTTTCAGAGAGAGGGGGAACATTTGATTCCACAGAAACTGAGGTTGATGATCCAAGTGGCAATTTTCTCTCTTGAGTAAGAATTAAATCAACACTCTAGTTGAAACATGACCCTCCAATTAAGGCATATTTTGAGTTTTTGAAAATACACTGATGCTCACTAAAGGAATATGTAGGAAAAGGTATCTTGATTCATTCTTAAATTTTTTCATGGTTTCAAAGCAGAAGGTGCTCTTGACTTTCTCTCTTCAAACCTATGGTGAAGTCTTATTGGTGCAGAACAACCAGAGCACAGTTCCTCAACCACTGGCTGAAGCCCAGCAGTGTTCCAACACAAAGTTCAAACTGATGGTTCTCCAATCCCCCTTCTGCAACCAGTCTTTCTTCTTGAGATTCAGCAAGATTCCTGGTGGAAAGAAAAGGGGTTGGCAGTAGCAGCCTACTCCTCAAATTATTCAGGAATTTCACTGTCAGCCTTCCCTCTCCTTCTCCACTCTTTCAGCCACCTACTGCCTGCAAACTCTTCTCCAACAGCAGGCTTTGAGGGAAAACTTTTCCTCTCAAAAGAATATTATGTCCTTCACCAAAGCAGCTCTATGTCCCAGACCTCACGTGACAGCTGGCACATAGTGACATCAATAAATGTTATAATGAATAAAGAATCCATGAATGAATGATTCTCCTCCAAAACTTTCCCCTTTGATCTCCAATTTCCTGAATACTCCTTCTTACCGCTAAATGACTCCAACTATTATTATCCATTAACCATACTGGCTTTTATAGAAAGATCGTCAAATTGAAAGGCAGGGAAAGACTCTTCAGGAATAAGATAAACTCAAATTGCCTCATTCTAACTTCTTATAGTGTTGAGTCATTTTACTTTCAGTATTGATTTCAATAAATAAAAACAATTACAAAAGAACTCTGTTTATCCCATGGAACTAATTTGAGGTAAAATGCAAGCATGTATGCAAATAGGGTTTGAGAGGTAGAAAATAATATAGAAATAAAAGATATTGTGGTTGAAATCCTATTGTTGTTCATAATCATCAGCTGGTTAATCCAACTAAGAAGGCAAAAGAGAGGTTTGCCATATAACTGTGCAACTACTCAAAACATCATTAAAGAAAAAAGCTTGGGGCCCAAAGAGAAGCACAGAAGTCAGGAGGATTAATCAGCACTCCAAATCAATGACTAAAATAGTTTCACATGCTAAGCGGAATCTTTTAAGTGGACTCTTCTCACTGTTTTCCATCACCTACTCCAGACTTGCCCACTTCAGTGCCTAGCTACATGTAGTTTCCATTTGTACTAGTAACAAGTGTGAATACTACAGAAGACAAGCCACACGGCTATCTCAACAAAGGGTTTACAAGTAGCATGTGTGAGACTCAGGCAACCTCGCCCAATGGTGATTTTTGTTAATGTTTAATCCATTGTGAAATAATTTCCTCTAGCTATTGCCTTATTTCCCTGACATTAAAGGGCGGAGTAGTTGTCCTAACAGGAAAAGTTGTGATCTTTGTGTAATTTGTTTCGTATACTTCAGCACATTTTTATTAATTAATCTGGCTTCTGATGCTGTCATTCTACTTCACTCTCTCTCTGGAAAGGCATCCATCACCATCTAATCACTAAATACCATTTCTTCTTGGGTCTACATTCTATTTGAGCCTTCAATTGCAATTCTCAGTATCAGTCCTGAAATCCTCTTTTAAATTTCATCATGCTGCATTCTCCCAGTTCTCCTGCTCAGATCATTTCTTAAATATATGAATACTACTTCCTCTTCTTTCTCTTGTTCTTTAAGTTAGGTTTTCCCTAGAAGTTCCCAGTGCTCTTCTTTGTTTTTTGCTGTGTTCTGGTTTGTTTTCATTTTTCTTTGTTTGCTTGTTTGGTTTTGTAATCTTATCCCCTCCACAACATCTATTATTATCCCTGCATGTCCATTCACATCTCTGCTCTCAAATTCTCTCTTAGGCAGGCTTCCAACTATCTCCAGGATATTCATGTTTCATTGTTTTCTCAAATTCAGCACATTCACAAGTGAACTTACTGTTGGTCCTAAAACTTCCATATTTCTATGAATGCGGCTGCCATTGTCCCAAACACCCAGGTTTTTGGAGAATCATACCTATTGCCTCCATTTAACATTTCCTGGACATTCTTCTGCTCCAGACCATACAGTATATTGCTTGTAAGCTCATCTATGGCATTTAACATATCCTCTCTTGTAATTTAGTCCATTTACCTTATGTTCTCTACTAGATATAACCGTGAGAAAAAGATTGTCCTTTCCTCAACTTTGTATACCCTGCAAAGTTAGTACAGAGTCTGGCACACAGTAGGCATATTTAGCTGAAAAAGTAAAATTGAGCATTCAATAATACATTTTATTCACATCTTCCATTGTCCTTTGTCATCTACAGTCAACAACACTGAGCTAAAATTATACTTAATCTCAATACTCAGGAAAACTATCAAAGGAGCACTCTAAGTAATACCACAACATGCGGAATTCTTACTGTACTGAACTTATTGTATGTGCAGCCCACATTTTCAGTCAATGATTCCACATGAAAAAAAAAAATCTATATTTGGAAGGGACACTGAAATGTGTGGGAAACCAAATAGCTTTCACATGTCAGGCAAAAGTCATTCCCTTCTTGTGCTTCCTCAATAGTGGAATCTCTTCTCTAGCTCCCTGTAATTTGCTTGTTCTGTTATTACTCCCACACTTGGTTACAAGAACTCCATACTGTTAAAAGCTACTCTCAAAATATTGCAACTTTGATGCAGTGAAAGCATGCACCTCTTAGGGTGACTCAGCATTATAATGAGGCCCACACTTCTACTTGAGCTGATCGCTTCCCTGACTCAGGTTTTTGGTATTAAGTGAGCACAGATCACAAGTTTTAAGTTTAGGGCTCAGTTTTTGTTTTCCTTGATAGCAGAATAAGCAGCATAATAGAAGGTAACATGGTGAAGCTATCTGATAGCCTGGTCTACATTCCAATGTCAGAGGCGTGGCTTTAAATCCACCAGTAAGAAGAGAGCAGATGTTGCGTTTCTTGTAGCCTGAGGAACTGAAAAGCAGCTTGTACCAACTTGCAACCTAACACAGAAATTTAAGAAAATTTGAACAAATCATTCTACTGGTCTCTTCTTACTTCAACAGCTATAAATAGGTAAATGAATATAGTCCTCCCTCTGCCCTCAGGATTTTTCCAGATTTATCATTTCATGGAAACAAAAATAGGCAATTCATGCTTGAACACACATTTTCAAGAGCACTTCATCCAGCTTGGCAGTTAATTTTCTTTTTAATGTCCAGCTAGTGGACAGCTAAAACATATACATCAACATCATTCACATGTGAGAAGTTTAATTTACTAAGTCAATCAGGAATGCCCCAACCACAAAATTAAAGATGCATTTATAGTTCGAGTTTGGTTCACATCCAATAATGGTTGACAACATCTTAAGCCCATGTTTGGACATTAGCCGGTTGTTGAACTTCAGCTGAAATCAATCTCTCCTGGAAACAGTGCTGCCAGATTGTTTTTAATAAAGCAAAGTTCAGATGGTTTCACACATATGTTTACTCCTCCTGACTGCCTACAATCTAAGTCTCATCTATTTCTCGTATCCATTTCCACTCCCTCTGATTTCACAGTCCCACATTCCAGACAACTGAACAGCTCCCTCTTCTCCCACATCATCTCATGGATTTTTGCTTCTGTGTGTTTGATGTGCTATTTTCTGATTTCACTCTCAAATCTCAATTCAAATGTTAATTCTGTCATAGGACATTCTTAGATTCTCCTTTCAATCAATTTTTTCACTCTATCTGTACCTCTCAAATAATTTTATCACTTTCTACATTCTTTCTGCCTATCTTGATTTCTCCTGCTAACATGTAAACTCCCTCAGGAAAAAATCCATGGGGTTTTGGTTGTTTTGTTTTTCTTTTGTTTTGTTTTGTTTTATATTTAGAGCATATACTGCAATTTTTGCATATAAAATCCATTAATATACCTTGGAATAAAAGTACAAATGTTTTCCCAGGTATAAATAAGAATGCAAAACTGTTGATGCCTTGACAACACGTTGTATAATAAGTCAACCATCTGAGTCCTCCCCTGGGGTTAACCGTCACTGATGTAATTGCCTCTCATTTGTTTCTTTTCACAAAATAAGCCACTCCATGTTTGCTCTGTGCCAAGTTTCTCCATTGTTGGTGATTGCTCTTCAGCGTGCAGTGGTTTCACTACACAATTTTCATAAGTTGCATTAGAAGGAAGAATGAGACACATGTTTTATAAGTTGCTAAAAAAAAAGAAAGCAAAAAACTACCAGTAAGTAGCAACTTGACTCTTTCTACTACAAGGCAATGCCAGCAATCCTGAAACAGCCAGCACATGGTCACTAATGTTTTGCCAAATCTTCTTACATTATTGAGTCCATTGATATCAAAGCCAATCATCACCATCGTATACTATTCGTTCAGTTGCGGCAGAATCCATGGCATCATACTAAGCCCTTGAGTAAAAATATAACTTAATTGTTAAAAGCACAGCCCCTGAGTTCCTAGAATTTCCTGCTGAGTCAGAGTGCATTGGCCTGAAGTGTCACCAATAAGTTATAAGTCTAAATTTTCACAAAAGAGTCAGAAGTTAGGTTTTTTAAAGCAGTCACGTTGGAAGGCAATGTGATTCTAATGCTGTTGGCACTGCCTGAAGTTATTTTAGAATTCCTCTTGATTTGTTTTTAAAGTCAATTTATATGCGGTATTTATCATAATCTCTCATCAGATTTTATTGTATTTATTACATTTTGTTTTGTTTTAACCAAAAGTGGAATTATCCAGCTTGATTACGCAGACCTAGCTCCAAAGGAACATTAGTGATTTTTGAAAGTCACATTCATCTTGTAAAGATGAAGATTTTCCACAACTGAGGACATTTCAAAGAAAGTTCTAGAGGCCCTGGAAGCCATTCTAAACATATTTAGAACAATAGCAGCATTATAAGAATAAATGCATACTGGGAAAAGAAAAAAACTTAGCATATTTCTGTTTAAATATATTTACCGTATAGTCACACTTAGCATGTTTCCCAATAGAACTATAAAAAGAAAGAAAATTCATTTGGAATTTTTTTCTTGCATTTATGCATATTACCTTTTAAAGAAAGTATTCAATTAATAATTCCTTCTAATGAAAATTAACTATATGGGAGCTAAAACATTGGATCTGAGTGTCAAATTGGACTCAGCCAAACTTTTAAACAACTTATAGCAGTGCAGTTGCTGGAGAATGGTCTAGAAATTTTAGTTGCTTCTTATAATCTAGTTTAATTTGGTTTTTTGGTATTAGAGGATCTCTTCATTTTTCTAAATCATGCCATAAGTTTTATGAATTAGGGCACTCCATGTGGATGTTTTGCAGTTTGGCTGATATTCTCTGAACCTAGCACATAAGCACTGAAAACTGCACTTGAACTTGGGGCATTAAGACAACACAGTGGACTCCACAAGTTACTTGAGAGAGCACAGCTGAGTCACACCATTTGGTCACATTATACGGTGTCACAAGGGGAAAAAATGGTCATGCACAAAAGGTGGAGAAATAGATCCAGTTTTCTGTGTCATGTAAAGGTATATTTTGTAAATATAATATGCTACAAATACCTTTTGACTTTTCAACTGCTTAACTGACCTGGTGGTATATAAGGAACCTACCTAGGGTGATCAAAACCATCTAAGCTATGAATATGTTAAATAAAAGTCCTGACAATAATACATCGCAGTTGGAAATGTGCAGAATTATTAATATAAATGTCATCTTTTCATAAATAATGCCTTAAGAAAACACCTCCAATATTATAAAGGTAATGAGTTAACAGTAGTTAATGAAGAGTTCTAAATTTAAATAGTAGTGATTATAATAGCTCTATTTACTGAGCACCAATTAAATACGTGTAGTGCATGCTTTAAGGTAGCTATTAACTGTCCTCACTTGACAGGTGAGCAAATGAACCTTGGAGGCACACAGCTAGTAAATGGGCAAAATCTGTGATTTGTGGCTAGACCTGAATGAAGGTCTTCCCAGGAGACTGATATCTATAAATCTATCTCAGTTTTCAAGAATAATTTGACTGGTAATAAGAGAAAAAAGATGAAAAGGAAAGAAAGAAAGAGAAGGAAGGAGGGTTGGAGGAGAGAGAAATACTGCAATATATTACCCACTGCTGATACTCTTCATGGTTTCAATGATTCCATCTGCAAACCCACAACCCATCTACATGGTATTAATTTTCTATTTTTACTGAGTCCAAGGGATTACACACCATTTGGCATAGTGAGAAGAGGGTTGTGACTGGTACAAAACAATGATAACTTTATATATTATAGTCCCTGCCTTCCTGGAGTTTATATTCTATAAGAGAATATGTCTGTTTTGTCACTAACATATCCCCAGCACTTGGCACAGTGCCTGTCACAAATTGTGCCCAGTAAATATCTGTTGCTTAAAGCATGTTGAAAGAGTACTTGGAGAAGAGTATGGGTAAGGTTAGGGATGAGCTGCCTGAAATAATCAGAGCAACAGAAACTGCCCCTACTCAAAAGAACCTCTCTGGGACTTTTTGCCACTCTACCACTTGGATATTCAATTCTGTTAATAGGGTTCTCTTTGAAGACATAAGCATAGCATTCACTAACATCTTGGTGCCAATACTTTTATTACACACAGGTAAATGACATCTTTGGGAAGGGGAAGGGTAGTCAAAGAAAAGGGAGTGGGAAATTAGAAAGTGTAACCAAGAATCGTAGAGAAAAGTTCCTTTTACTCGCCCAACTTCTTCCCCACTCCACTCCAACTTATTAATGAATTTACTTCTGGGGCAACAGAGTCCTTTCTTTTTTTTTTTTTTAATTTATTTTTATTGTTAGACTTATTGGGGTGACATTTGCTAGCAAGGATTACATAGGTTTCAGGTATACAATTCCAGAGTGCATTGTCAACTTGTTGTATAATAAGTTCACCACCTAATGTGAAGAGAGTCCTTTCTTAAACAAGACTGAAAACATGTAATTGCATCATCCGTGCTATGATAAGAAGATCCCTTGGTATGTCCATGAGCTCAGATGTAATTTTGCTACTTTTATGCACAGTTGCAAATGTGTATTTTTAGCCTAGGCTTTCTAATTCACTACTTGGTCTTTTAACCTTGGCTTTAATTATATAACAACATCTATGTTTTAAGCTGTAATTTTCACAAGTTATTTTTCCCAGTGCATGGGATACAGAAATATATAGAGTTATAGGTAAACATACAGCATAGTGCAAAACAATCTACATTCTTCTAAATAGGAATTGGTTTGCTTCAAGGCTTCAGCAGTGTCACAGAAAAAGTGATGATCTTACCTTCTTAGGTCTCCAAGTCCTAGCTCTGCTGTTCATTATGTGTTATATGTGTGACCTTGGGCAAGTCACAGCTTCTTTGAGCTTCATTTTCCACATCTGTAAAATGTAATAACAGTTATATATGTAATACATACAAATATATAATAAATATATGTAAAACTATATAATGGTGTATACCTCACAGAGCTGTTGGGAAAATTAAGGTGATAACATATGGCAAAGTGCTTTTGCAACTATAGAGGTTTATACACATATAAGGTGCTATTATTGTTTGAAGAAGCCAAATAATAGGAGGTAGACTAACTTGGGTTCCAATCCCGGCTCCACTGCTGGTAAGTTGCATGATACTAATCAATTACATAATCTGAATTTTAGTTTTTTTCATTTGTAAAGTAGAGATAAGAATAAAGACCTCGCAGATGTGTTGTGAGGATAAAACATGAAGATGTTTTTGGAGTACTGCCTGGAACACAGTAGGTACTCAGTAAATATTAGCTCTCTTTCTCTTCCTTGGTGCAGTTTTAAATGCTTTTAGTCTCCTTAAATCAGAATGATTTCCACCATTCTCTTGCCCAATAGTAGACAAGAAGAATCATGACAATATGATGAAAGAACAGAGCAGCAAATCAAGGATAAGATGTAAATCATGCTGTTTTACCATCCAGTAATAATCTCTCTTTGAGCTGGAACCATCAACAGCAAACTGCACAAATGCCAAATAAACAGCCAAGGAAACAGCATGAAGCACCATGGCCTGGTAAATTAACCTGGAAAGCTACCATAAAAACATGAGGGATAACCCTGAAAAATATCCTTATTGGTACTCAAAAACATAATTGCAAATTGCTTAGACAAGCAGCATATGTTCAATTAGATTCTTGAAATTTATTCAGACAAATGATTTAAGCTCCCTAAGACCCTGGGTGTCCTGGGTTCACAGTACACAAGCTATTATGCAATTTTTTTAGGATTGCTTCTTACCACAATTTTTTTTCAATGCATAATATTGCATGCTCTGCCACTAAGCGCTACAGTGTGTCATCCTAATTAAGGATGCAGACAGGCTGCATAGTAATGATGATTGATGTCTGCTGCATGTTTTAGTGAGGAGAAAGGTGAGGATGAGCATTAGCTGTAGCCCACAAGAGGAACGTGGTAATTGGTATTACTCACGGCACCACAAATCTCATCTTCCTGGAATTACAGAAGAGGCACTTAAGAATGGAGAATTATCTTGCATAAAATTGTAGTTTTGCTTATCCTGACAAATCATTCTGTGAGGCACTATTTTCAATTATTTTCAGGATATAAATTAATGACAATGAAATTTTTATCATTTCATTTCAGGTAAGGCATCAAAAACCAATAATAATATTACTTGTACTTCATTTTTTACTTTCTGACATGGGCCTCTTTTCACTTCCTATATTTTAGACTTTTCATGTCTTGAGCTTTATCAGTCTTCTAGTCAGTATGTATGCCTGCCAGTTTGAAACCAGTTCTTTTAATGATAATAGTAGTAACTGTCCTTGAAATAATGAGAAACAGTTAATGAGAAAAGAGCAAGTTCAACAGCCAAGCCTTGGCTCTCGGCCCACTCCCACCATCCTGCTGCTTGATCTCTGGGTAACTCACTTCTTCCCTCTAAAAGGTAACACGACAATGAACACCAGTTAACAAACACCCAGCACAAGTAATACAAGTGACTATACCAGGTATCATACAGATTTCACAGCAGAGGAAACTACCCACACAGACTATACCTACCACTTACCAAGAAACACAAAAAGGGGTCTTTGTTCTGAAAAAGACATACATTGTCCTCAAACTTAATCTTATAAAGCTGACTTTATAAAAACTGTAATTTTTCTATCGATGCTTTCTAACTTATCCATCTAAAAAATCAGAACGAGGAGTTAAAATGTTCATCAATCAGAGACTGATTCAATAAATTACATCATCCCCAAACAATAAAATACCAATATATGATCACAGAAAAGAAAGCAGAAGGGAATGAATAGAAAGAGCTATTTTTGAAAAAAAGAAAAACACAAAAAAACAAAAACAAACAAAAAAGGGAAAGGATAAAAGAAAGATGAGAGAGTAGATTTTAAAAGTAATCATCATACACACACAAATAGAAACTTTGGAAAGTGGTAAGTGTGTTAACTAACCTTATTGTGGTAATCATTTCACAACATATACATACATCAAATTATTACGTTGTACACTTGAAACTTACACGGTGCTATATGTCAACTATATGTCAATAATACTGAAAAAAATAATTATAAAAAAATAAAAACAGGATCTGGTGAGAAACCCAGAGAGCCTCTCTTCCTGGTTTTCATCAGAAATAGAGAAAGAGAGAGGAAAAGAGGGAGAAAGGAAGAAAGGGAGGGAAAAGAAAAGGAAGGAAGGAAAAGAAAGAGAAACACGTGTGTGTGTGTTTCCATGCATTGAACACTTCTGGAAGGGTATATGGAAGAGCCCTAGTACATCCTCTTCATCTATTTGTATTATTTGCTTTGTTCACGCGTTACTTTTTTAATTATAAAAAAAGTAGGAGCAGCTTGGGACTAAGGTTTTCCAAGCTCAGCACATCGGTTTTATCCTATTGCTGCTTTGATCAGGACCAACAACTCCATTCCAGAACAGAGTCTGCAGGTGTTTCTTTTCTCCCATGGAGCACATCAGTGAAGAGACATGAAGGAAATCAAGAGTGGCAGACTTGGCCTCTCTCTGGCCATGGTATGAAGTGTGAGAATAGATGTTTAATGCACGTTTACCTAATGATTTCCAAAAACCAGAAACAACACAGTATCTCCATTTTGTAAGAAGCTAGATGGTTCTTTAAGGGGAAGAATGGAGGTCAGATAACCTGCCTCTGTCATAGAAAGGGGGCCTGAGTGAATCAGAACCAGTCTCAGGAAACCCAATGCACTCTCTTTAAAGGGCAATTTTGACCCACTCTGAAAGGAAAGGCGGGAGTAAATCTGGGACTTAGAATTCAATAATGCAGAAGAAATTGAGGCATTTGGGACTATTTCATGCTCAAAGTGAGGGACAGAGTGTCATGAAGGAGTGGGTTTGCAGCACTGCCAAAAAAGTTTAAAGGATTAGTATAAGCCAGGTTAGGTGGGCTCAAAGTGGGGTGAATCTGACCACTAGGCCCTTGTTCCCCAATAGGAATGACTATTCACCTGAGACAACAACTCAAGATAGAAGTATAAAGCTGAGCAAGACTGGGAAAGCTGCTTGGGGACTTGGCCTTCAAGTCTCTCACTTCGCAGAGAAAGAAACCTCAGGGTCAAAACTCATTGTTCCCCTCACCCAGTTTGATTTCACTCTGCCTTCTCTTCCTTAGTAGAGTTGTTGAAATTTTGTAGAAATTTTGACAGCTGAGAAAAACGGTAAAGCTGAACAATTCCTTCATTCTACCAATGTGGAAAGAGAGGCGAGGGATGGGGAGAGATTTGCTGAAAGCTAGTTAATAGCAGAGTGGTAATTAGCGTTTTGATATCCTGAGTCCCCTGGCTAGTGTTCTACCACATCAGTGGCCTCCTGTTCATAGGTCTCCTAATGTTTTCCAGAATGAATGAATTGTTTATCCCCAAGGTGCTAGTTGCAGACAATGGTCCAATGTTGTATTTCATCTAGAGGTTTCTGAATTTTAATCTGCTACTCCTGGAATAAAATACTTTACTTCAAAGGAGTACATCTCAAATAATGGGAATTATAAGTAGCACTGGTGTCTTTTACCAGTGCTTCCTTTTATATTTCTTTGCCTGCATACACTGAGATTACACAGCCAGCAGTGATGTTAACAAATTTGAATTTAATTGAGTTGGAGGGTTTGATGGCATCAGTTTCCATAAGCAGTTCCAATCTTCAAGGTTGTACAAATTATGTATGATTTCATGACTAGTGAGGTTTCCAGCTAGTGCCAGTGCTATTTTTGAGTCAGTTTCATTATTTGGAAAGTAAATAAAAGAAGTACTTTTCTACCCAAAGATATAATTTTAAATTCAGATGTTTAGAAAAAGGTTGGATATTAGCACTTTTAAGCAGAGTAGGGAAAAGCTATTTTTTTCAAATAAAGGATTAGAGTTCCTTTACATGCAAATGGAAAAGATGGCTAAATACTTACATTCTTCTATACTGTAATTAGAATTATATACACAAGATAGGGTTGACTCTCGGTAAACCAGACAAAAGCACACCTAAAGCAATTCTCTTTCCATGTGGACAATAAGGAATGGTGCCTCAGAGTGAGATATTATAAATATGCAATCCCCAACATCCTGAATTAGCAAAAATTATCCAAGATTCTTCATCTATAAAAAGATGATCACTTGTTTCCCCTCCAGCTCACAGGGAGCTTCTCTACCTCCAATCGAAAAGGAGTCAAATTAGCTAATTGCAGTGAATCAGGAGCAATATGACTTTTACCTTAAGAAATTCTTTCATGTCTTTCCATGTTAATAAAGTCCCTGGACATAAATGAAAACCCACATGATTTAATTTGTAACTTAAGAAATAGGAATGACATGATTTTCCTTATAACTAGCCATTTCTCTCAGAAGGCAGAGTAGCTGAGAAGCTTTGTAGATCTTTTTATACTGTTTTTACCATTGTGTTGAAATTTGATGGCTAATGATTCTAATAGAAGCACTATCACAAGGTAGGTCCCCTAGTAGGTCCCCTGAGTTTAAGAACACAGAACAGCCTAAGAATAGTCCTTTCCCAGAACAAGGTATGAATTTCCTTCCCTTGAAACAGGGAACATTAATTCAAAGAATTACATTTTTTTGACCATTTTCCTTTTTCTTTCTATCACACTTGACTTTCAAATTAGGATTTACATAAGTCAATTAAATTGGTTCTAGTAAACATTTTAGTGTCCCATACACTAAACACATAGTGTCCCATATAAAAATGATCTGGTTTTTACAATAGCATTTTCTCAAAATAAGCATTAAAATTTTTTCACTTGTTTAACCCTTTTGCTGCGATGTTCAGATATAGCCAAATGAATATTTCCATCTGTTCACTGCAGTGTTCAAGTTTACCCCACAAAGCACAAAAAAACTTTCCCTCTATTATATATACTTTTTTCTGTATTTTTGTGTTTTTCAAGAATGAATAACAATAAGAAATTTTATACTTTACTGTAATTATTTATTTTAATAAAATATACCACCTTAACTGTATTTACTTAAAAATATAAATACTATAATTATTGTAAAATTTTAATTCAGGGTGAAACTGTTTCATGGACTTTTCTCCTTTTACAAGATTTTTAAATCTGTTTTCTTGTGGCTTGCACTATCAATAACAAAGATGTTTTGTATGCCATATTGGGTAACATTTTGTAATAAATTTTTAATGTCATCAATGCCATTAGATCCTAATTTATCCTTAAATCTAATTGATGCTACTTAGTATGTTTTCAGTATTTTTTTGCTAAAATTCAAATATAATGGTAAATCTATTACCATATAACAAAAATTTAAAATAAAAATGTGATTTATGTACAAAGCTGCTCAAAATGTTATTATGGATGCATAAAATAGTCAAAATAGCAACTTTTTATTTTTTGTGGCATTTTGACATGTTTTGAAAAAAAATTGAAGTCAATTAACACAGTGAAAGGATTAATATACCTTCTACACAATTAAATATCCCAGTTGGAGTGAAACTCACCCAATCCCAAAGTTTGGATTGCAAATGTAATTATAATTCTATTTGCGGGAGAGAATAGAAACTCAAGAGTGCTCTATAACTTCCAGGGAAACGTGAGATTGTTTTATTATTTGGATTCGGATCAACATTATTGTTTTCTGCCTAAGAATAAGTGTCATCTAAAAAATGAAAAATAGATTTGAACCTTAGACCATAATGTTTCAAGTGCCTATTTAATGATGTTACCATGGTTTCTTCCACTCAGTAAATTATCCCTTCTGAAAAATAAATTACATTTGCAAATAACTTTATTTTCTATATTTTCTTATTTAATCCTAACCACAACCCCACCAAACACATAATTGTCACCTCTCATTGTTTACAGATGAGAAAACCAACGCCAAGAGGATATTACTTAAAGCAGAACTTCTAACTCTAAATCCATTGTTCTTTCCACCACACCAACTGCTTCTAATTATTAGAAATACCAAATTTTGCATGACGTATAATAAAAATTTTAAGAGTTTATTTGAGCAAAAATTAATTCAAATTGGGCAGCATCCAGTCTAGAAGATAGAAAGGAGCTCCAAGGAGATGTCCTACATGAAAGACTTTTGGCAGAAGGGATCAGGAATAAGGAAGTTATACTAGCAAAAAAGCAGGTTGGTTATTGAAAGGTTGCTTTCCTTGAGGGGATGACGGGGGTCCATTAAGCAGATTATCTAACTAGTGTTTATCAGGAGACTATTCTAAGATTCCATTTTTGAGACAGCTGACACTGTCATTAAGTCTTGGTTTGATGATGTGGGACTTAGCATAAGTGACTACATTTGGGGCCTGTTGTCTTGTTTTAACAGTGGTAAAACCTGTTTAAGATCAGTTATCACTAAGGGGTATGAGTTCCAGAGGACATGACCATGCTTCTACCTGTGAGTTCCTCAAACATAATCATCATAGTGTCTCTAGTATGTTACATCATGCCTGAGATTGCAGGCTCTCTATAAGTCTTGATTGGATGAATGAAAAATATTTGAATGAATACATCATTTATCATTAAATAGCACCTATTTTGTTGTTGTTCTACTAAAACAATGGTTTTCTAAAAATGTTAAGAAGTATACTATAAAAGTGAGTTCTACTGGTAAGTACATTTGGGAATTATTATTTATTACAGATCCTTCTAGAAAATTTACAATGTGCATTAGCTTACTAGAGGTTCTGCCAGGTCCTATGGTAAAGGATCTTGTTTAATTTTACTTAATCAAGTACTTCCTAAACATTTGCCCAAAGAAATCACCCTTCATTTTTTTTTAATAGAATTTTTTTTAACTTCCCTCCACACACCAGTGTTCATTGGAATATGGTTTCAAGAAGAATCCTTTTAAAATAAAAACCCAAAAGAGAATAGTGGCAAAAGGACACCACAGAAGAGTACAAAATTACTCTAAGCACAGGAGCGATATTTTGAAAAAATTAAGAGAGACCTAGAGCAATATAACTAAAAGTCAGTTTGCTTGAGATGGACCAGACTCAGAAGGGCCATTGTCTAGGATGCAGTGACCCATCAGACACACTCCCGTGGACCAGGAGCTCTGAGACTGATGTGCATTGATCAGAAGCCCACATAAGGAAATCATCAGGGTCAGGAAGATTCTATGTAGGTGCGGGTGAGGGTCAAAAAATAAGAATCCAAGTATCTGAGGAATCCAGGAGCCAGCTGGAACAAGGCATGGAGGTAGATGATCATTAGAAACAGAGAGGGTTCAGCAGATACCAATCACTGCTGTGGGGCTGGACCTGAGGGCCAGGAGTTCAGACCCAAGAGCCCTAGTAAGTAAGGTAGAACTCCAACCCAGAGTCCCTTTAACAGATGCTGTTAAAATGTTGGGGCTCTACCTGCTCATAGAAATGTTAAATAAGCATGAAATAAACCCTCTATTATGTTAAACACTGGGAAAATACCATGGTCTCCAGCTAAAAACTGGGACATTACCTTGCCTACAAGTTCTTCCAGGAAACCCTCTCACCCTTTCACGTTTTCCTCACTCTCCTCTAACTTCCTACTTCATCCCTGGCCCCCACTCCGCTTTCAACCAAAGACTGAGCCCCCTACTTCCCAAAATAGTGGTAACCATCAGAAGAGAATCCTCTGAACTTCAGTCCTTCTATCTTCCTGCTTTCATACCCATCTCTGTTTCTTTCCCGGCTGCTCTAATGCAAAAAATGTCCCTCCTCTCATCCAAGGTAAACAACCCCCTGCCTCCTCCCTGATCCACTTTAGAGACATGTTTTTTTCTCTGCAGTGATTACCCTTTTCATCTTCTTTCTCTACTAGCTCTTTACCACCAGCATTTAAACAACTTAGATGTCTCTACCTACCACTCTCCATCTTTTCTTTTTTCCCTCAAAACTTCCTGAATTCACTAGGCTCCCAAACTCACTGTCCTTTTGAATTTTTCTTCCTAAATTCCTTTCACTCTCCTCCATTCCTCACCTCCCACTGACCCCTCAGCCCATTGCAACCTGGCTTCTGCCAAACATTCCACTGAAACTCTCCTGGCCAACATCCTCCTGTCACAAATGGACTGTTTTCCATTCCTATCTTAGGCACTTTCATAGTAGCATTTGACACGGTTGATCACTCCTGTCTTCTGACGTGATTTCCCTTTTGCCATATATGACACTATGTGCTCCTGGATTTTCTCTTGCGTCTCTAGTTACTCATTCTCCATCTCCTTCAAGTGCTCTTTTTCTTCATGGCTCTTCAATGATGGTCCTTCTCGGAATTTTTGGAGCCTCTCTTTTTTTCCATCTGCTCTGCCTCCCCCATAATCTTTAATAATTTTTTTTTTTTTTTTTTTTTTGCTTTTTGGTATGTGGGTAGCTCCCTGACTGGGAATCGAACCCAGGACGCAGAGCTGACAGCGCCAGCGCTGAAGCCTTAAGCCACTACACCATCAGGGAACTCCTCCTCCTCCATAATCTTAACTCTACTTCTAGGCCTTCAAGTATTCCTCTGAATGCTGGCTACTTCCAAATCTTGTCTTCAGAACTAAATATCCAGCTGCTTAAGAGATATTTACACTTGCTTCCATTAGCAATTCAAAGGCCATTATTGAACTTATTATTTTCCCAGTCCATTCTGCCCTGCTAGACATCACCTTTCCCAGTGGCCACTCAATGAAGCAGGGGATGGAGCAAGAAGCTCATCATCTTCCCAGCAAGGGCTATGGGCAAAGCAGAATTCCCTGCTGCCTGGACCCCTCCAACCACATGTCTATACTGCAGCAGGATGATCTGTTCAAAGCAGCAACCTGGCGCATAATTCCCCAGTTTAACATGAGGGCAAGAGGAATTCAGTGAATGGTTTTAAAGTCCATGGCACACAGGAATTTTCTTTGGCCACTCCCTAGCTTTCATTTGATACTGTAGCTAAATAATAACACACCCTTTTTATTATGGTATATACCAGGCACCATTCTAAGCACTTGTACATATTAAGTTTATTATTCCTCATAAGAATCCTATAAGGTAGGTTCTGTTATTATTTTCCTATTTTACATGATAAGGAAACTGAGGCAAAAAGAGATTATCATGCCCAAGCTCACTTAGCAGCAGTCAGAATTTAAACCCATGTGTCTGGCTTTGAGATAATGATTTTAACTACTATGTTATACTGCCAAACAGAGCTACTTAGAGTTCCTGGAACTTGCTCCTCTGGCATATGTCTGTCTGTCTGTCTCTCTCTCTCTTTCACACACACACACACTCTTTTTCACCTAGGTAACCCCTACTCATCCTTCAGATCTTTGTACAGAAATCAACTCTTCTGGGAAGTTTTTTCTGACTCCTCCTTCTGCACCCATTCCATGCTTCCAAGAGTGATGCCTCTCCTAGGTGCTCCTATAGCACCCTGCACATAGCTTTGTCACAGCATTTACCACTCTACTGTGATTGCTGGTTAACTTGTCCATCTATACTTCTAAACTCCAAGACCTTCAAGATAAGCACTATGTCTTGGTACTTGTTGGGTCTCCAAGGCATTACACACTGCCTGGCACATTATAGGGAATGAATAGTAATAGGGTAGGTGTTGAATAAACTCAAGGAGAATGTTCAAATAGCATCAGCAGATGATTTGAGGCTGAGTTGTCCAGATACTGACCTTGGGCTCTTTAAATTGACCCAAACCTGGCCCACTAAGCCTGTGAGTGAAGACTTCAGAATCCCAGCTGTTGGAACTGAAAGACAGGAGATTGCTGAGAGCCAAGAGGAGACTAAGGCATTAGCTTTGATAGGAGTCTGAACAGATCTTATATAGTAGATTGGGATACAAGAACAAAATGAAAACAGATGAGCAGGATGGACAGCAAAGGATTAAAGATAGTTATTATTCTGGGAGGTTAAAATAAAGAGGAAGTGTGGGAATTTTACATGAAAACTTGATCTAAATTTAAACCAGGGGGTTTAAGCTTCCCAACTCCACATAACTAATCTGGGAAATGTTACCAAATTGAACAGCAGCCATAGTGCATTTAGAGTATGCATTTTTGTATGATTTGGAGTATGCTTCAAATGATTACAATTATTTTTTGTAGGTAGGGGCAAGCCTGGTATTCTTCTGTGTTTATTTGCCACTCTAGAGTATGGTTGTATTTGAGTCAATACAGCAGAAGATAAAACTCTTACTCTAGTTGAAGGTCCATTAGCAAGCCTTTGGTATGCTTTCTGGTGAAGGCTGAACTTAGGTTATAATCATTCTACTCACCCAGCCCTTTAATAGGATGCCTGAGTCTAGGGCAGAAACATTAATGTACTATGACTGCCTAAATTTAGAAAAGCATCTCAGTAGAAAAATAATAATAAAATCAGTGCAGTTACTATAGTGAATACTTCACGAAAATAGTTTACCTCCTTAAGAGCATAAACTGTTATTATAATACAGGCTTTAAAATTGTGTTAAGTTGCAGTTCAATGAGTATAAAGTTTCAGCCATACAAGATGAAAAAGTCCTAGGAGTTGATGTACCACAATGTGCATATAACTAACAATACTATAATGTACACTTAAAAATTATCAGGTAAATTCATATTATGTGCTTTTTAATGCAATTTTTAAAAAATCTGTGTCCATGGCGTGTTTTTGCGAGTCTCTTCCCTTCATTAATGTAAGTACAGCAGAATCTCTTATTGGAAATTTCTAGTTAATGATAGTAATAAGGGTATAGTATCACTTGCATTGCTGGGGTAACACTAGCTGCTGTAACAAATTAACTCCTACTGTCTTACAAATACTACACATTTTGAGGCCTATTTCTTGCTCATGTAATTAATGTTTTCTTTCAGATGGAGACTTAAGAACTCAGGTTCACTTCATCTGTAGCTCCACCTCCATTAAGCCCCATTGTCATGTGCATTCAGCCAGATAGAGGAGGCACAAGAGGAAACAGAAGAAGAGATTGCTGGTAGAAAGACATACCTACTTCTTTAACAATTTTAACCCAGAAGTGACAAAAGTCACTCCTGCTTACATTCCATTGGCCAGTACTAACACATGGCCACAACCTGCATGCAAAGGGAGGCTGGGAAATGTAGACCCTGACTCAGCAGCCGTGTTCCAGAAATAGCTGTAACCATGAAAGGGAGAACAGATTTCGGTGGTCTGCTGGCCATCTCTGCCACAGCACTTGAAAACAGTTTTTAAAAACATGTTTAATCCTAATTCAGAGTTATTGCAAAATCAAATTGTCATTTTTTTCAGTACTTTAAATGTAAATGTACTTTGCAAAAATACTATTTTTAAGATTCTCTTTTCTAATAATTTTTCCTTTTATTTTTGTCACATCCTTAATTTCTGCATATCATACTTTTAAATGGGATTTAAAATGATTCCAGAATCACAGAATTCCTTTCTAGACGCTAAAAAAACAAGAAACTTTCATGTTGACAAAAATGGCCTCCAACACTTTTTTTAATAGATATAAAAACTTAGTATTATATACCATGCCCACAGTGTACGTTGAATGTACAGTAGGAAAAATGTCATATTCCCACTTAATGCATATGGGACACCCACTTAAACTTCTGCTTAGTTTTCATTTCAAATTTATAAGGCAGATTCATAATGCAATAATTTTCTGATAAAAATAAATAGTTTAAGCAATATTTTAAAAATTATTTACTCAGAAATTAAAATTAAAAAATAAAAGTTCCTGAGCTGGGATTAGAGGTGAGTTCCTAAGAAGTAAAAATAATTGGAGACAGGATATCACAAATATGAGGAGGGATAATAGGATTTCAATTTCTTCCTATTTGAAAAAGAGATTGAGATAACAATTTGGGCAAATCATCTGAATTTGCACATTTTGTGTATTTCTGTCATAGGTAACTTGTATTCATATCTACATTTGTATCATCATTATTATTATAATGAACAGAAATAGTAACTAACAGTAATTAAATAATAGCTTACTATGGAAACCTGGAACTATTCTGTCTAGTAGGAAAATGCTTTGTGGTAAAGTTGGACATGTTTAAATCATACACGCACACACACACACACACACACACACACACACCCTTCTACATAATGAGAAGTGTTTCTTGTGCAACTCAAAAGCAATATTCTTGAATAGAATAAATGACATTTGCCTTTAGAGTCCCCATCTTCCCTGTCTTAAACAAAGACTCATCCAAATCTTCCTGCTCTATGCAGGCCTCTCTCATCACCCACTTCAAGTACCCAGTAGCTTCCTCTAAATCAGTCTCAGTCTGATTGATTAACTAGCCTATTAACCTAGTGTGAATGAGTTTCAGTCAACATACCTCTTCAATTAGGCATTTGTTTTTTAATCTCTAATTGTCCATAAAAAGGAGTTGTCAAGGAAAGGAATTTCAGACATAGTCAAGAAGGAAAAGAGATCTTTGGGGGTCAAGGAGATTCTAGAATCCCCTATGCCCACTCTAAAGGAAGAATTCATTATTTTCCTATATGTTCAATGTGAAGAGTCCCTGATGGTCTGCATCCTGCTTCCTTACGTTGAAGAAACAAAAGTTTTTGACTGAGAAGAATTCTCCTGATAGGTGAAGCACAGGCCTCCTCAACTAACTTATCCAATCTTCCTGAGAAAAGGGGTCACTTCTATGTAGCCCCAGATCCAGCCAAAAGCTGAGGCCTCCCAATGTATTCATTTTCCTGATCAGATTTCTTGGAGGAGTCAACCATTCATCAATTGGCTAAAGAGCTCTTAGGGAAACAATCTGAAGAACCAAGTCTGAAATCAGAGTAAAGTTTTTTAAAACAGCGAAATGGCTCCGCATAGGTGAGAAGTCAATAAAAAGATCATGCTTTCTAAGAATGAGATCTCAGAAGGACTTGACACTTTGTTAGAGACAATGCACATCCAGACTCTATCTAGTGGATTAGACTCTTCTTGGATAAAGTGTCATGTAACCCAATAGACTAGACCTTTCTTTGGGTGAGCCTGGAACTTTGATATCAGGAATATCCAAAGTCAGGGGAGTAGACATCTATCCCAACCCATAGTCAAACTCTGAAACCACCACTGCAACCCATACCTGCTCTGAGCTCAGATAATCTTTATGCCTCCAGCTGCCTCATTCCATGCCTGACCCCACCTTAGAGGCCATAGCTCTGTTCCTATCTGCAGAACTGTGTCAGGTACAATTTCCCAGCTACTTTCTGGCCAGTCAGAGAATAGGGAGACATCAGCAATTATAATTTCTTCCCCCCTTCAATGGCTTTGTGCTCTCCAGAGAAAGGATGCTAGACTCTGGCTCCCACAAATCTATTCCCAGAAGATAATAGGATTAGAGGAGAAGTAATTATATTTTCACTACTAATGTGAAAATAGGATGAAGCCCAATCTGCTATCAAGACCCTTCTGTCTCCTAGAACTTCTCCCTGCTCTCTCCCATACATCTGTGTCCTCACCTCTCAGTCCTAAATTATGTCTTCTCTTCTTTTTTTCAACACTTCCAGATGTAGATTGTGGTTTTCCCAGAATGTTTTCTTTAAATCCAATTAGAATTTAATTATATCAGACAACAAGCTTATTTTTCTCTATCTTATACCTTCTATATTGTTTTGGCTTTTCAGTAATAAAGGTTTTAACGATTTTTAAATGTGACACACTTTATTTGCTAATATAATACTACATTTACAGTATTATAGTTTTTTAGACTGAAAAAAGTCTTCATAGGTATTAGTCCTGTAACAAAGGCTTCATAGGTGTTAATACTGTCAGTTCTCTTGACTCTATCTTTGTAATTTAGATCAATCACTTTAATAGATGTTTTAATCAAATTATCAGTGGAGAAATAAAATGATTTTCCAAGAACTCCAGAAAAATAGTGTTTACTTTTTTCACTTATAAGATATACTATCTTGGTTGGAGCTTTGAAACAATGAAATGAAATTTTAAGAGGAATTTGACAATGAAAGACATAGACTTTGATACTTCTCTGTCCCCAAAACTCTGCATGCCCTTAACAAAATCTTTTGCCTCCTATGTTCTAAGTCCAATCCTGTTTCTGGGCATGGGGAAATTTAAGAAGCTTGAAAATAAGCCTTCTGCCAGTTGTGCTCTGTCTGAACACATTCTCTGGTTCTAATCACTGAGTTTTTACCTAATTCCCTGTAAGCTATCTCCTATCTCTTACTCCCACTTTGATAGCTAGATCTCTACCTTCACCCTTATTTTCCATGGAGTTTCTACCTTGGTTTTTATTTTAGCCAAGAATGCATTTGACTGTAAGCAACAGAAATCCCGATAGTGATTTAACCAAACAAGTGGGGTTTTTTGTTGTTGTTGTGTTCTTGTTTGTTTTTTGTTCTTTTGTTTTTAATTACAACAAGCCTGGAGGCAAGGTATCCAGGGCTGGGACAGGGCTGCACTCTGTCTAAGACCCATCCTTATTCTCTTTTCTTGTTCCACCATCCTTAGCAGGTTGCCTTTGATCATTACATACTGATGCTCCATGCAATATACCTGTATTCAGGACTGGAAAACACAAAGAAGAGAAAAGGTTCTTACCAATCAGGAAAGCAAAGTATTTTCCAAAAGCCTACCCATTACTGCCAATAGACACCCGTTAATAGGTCTTGCATTAGAATTGGATCACACGGGCCACTCCTGACTGCCAGGAAGGAAGCTGGGGATGCCTTTGAGTAGCAAACAGTAGTAACTTTTGTAGTGCCCACCACAGTTACTCTACGCCTAGGATTTATCTTGCTCTCATCCTTTTGGAAACTAGAATAGCACCCCAACCCTTAGACCTATAACCAGGGCAGTGGTACTCGCTTCCAGGCCTCCTTATAGCTGACCACCTGCCCAGGGTTCTACTCATTGCTCTGACATGAGTAATGTATAGAACAGTAATGAGTAGAACAGGACTGCACGGTTGTTATTCTCAGGATAGTGCCTCAACAACCTTCCATTGCCTTAGTTGGCTTCTTCACAGCACCCACTCTATGCCAGGTGCTTGGTCTGAAACTCTGAGCTCCCTACCCCCACCCCCTATAGCCAAGCTAGTCACTAGGGCAGAGTTCCCATACTGACCCTTAGAGACAATTCAGCATTTCAGTCCTAGGCTGCCTTTGCTTTTCTGTTTCTAGGAGTATACCTGACACATGGTAAGCCCTCAATAAAAGTTTAATATTTTGAATGAATGAATGTCTAGGTCTACCTGATAGATACAATGATTTGTTCCTGAGTTGCTATGCTATTTAGAGAATGCTAGAGGAAAAAGATTTTTCTCCCCCTTCTTAGAGCCTTAAGGAAAAAATCAGGAACATATCCTCACATTACACTGAGAGCTAATAACTTTTTCGTTGGCCTTCCGTGCATGCAGTTTTAATGTCCATGATTTTATGAACCATGATATATAGACATAGGTAATTGGTGGCAGATGTACATATCTTCTCCTCCAGAATAACTCTAAGGAAATATGATCTACCTAAGGAATAGTTAAATGTGCACTATTTAAAGGTCATGGTCTCTTTGGATAACACTTAAAGAAAAAAAGTTTTGTTGCACAAATAAAAGCATATAATATAAGTAAAACAGATGGTAAAAATATTTAGGAAAAAAATCTTTCACTTAAGAGTTTTGACAAATATTCTACATGGACAGCCCTTCAAATAGAAAAATGCATGAGGCCCTTGTGGTTTCTCATTATTTGTTGTGGTAACAGCAAAAAAGCTCTATTATGTGTGTGTGTATGTATGCATGCGCGTGTGTGTTACTCATCCTACATTACCGTAATGTTCTAATTATAACTTTTACTTAGCAACGTTATCACATGCATTAATGCATACACAACTGAAGCAGAGGAAGAGAGAATACAAAATCTCCAGACAAAATGGAAACTCCTGTGTTTCCCTTTGTCAACTTGGGTGCTTCTAGGAACAAGAAAATCAGTAATTATACAGCAAAGATTATTGCAGAAGTTGCAAATACAAATATATCACTGAAGAAACTGCTAGTAGTGACTTGCCTCACCCTTTACCAAATTATTTTAGTAGCAAATGAGTTAGACATAAATACATGTGAGGGAATTTGCTACAAATTATCTAGAGTAATTCTTCTTACAATATAACTTTATCTGAATTATATTCTCATCAACATTTTTAAAGCGAAAAGCCGGCTCTCAAAAGATAAAGTCACTACTGAAAGTTTCTAACTTTATCCATTGACCCACATTATAGGTGCTCACACTTGTAATATTTCACCTACTGGAATTAATCTTGTATTAGTAAATGTGAACTATGGAAATAATTCCATGCACCCCCTTTTCTCATGTCCCTGATCTTTCACTTTTCCTTCTCAGAATTTCTGACTGAATTTGTAGACGAGGTTAGGTATCAAGTAGCTTACTAGTGATTGGCCATTTTGCATTAAGGCTTCAAGCAAAAGATTCTCAGTCAGCAAAGCAAACTTGGGCAATCTGATTGTGTGGGAGAATGAGGCTTTTGAGACATGTACAGTATTTATGGCTACCTCCCATATTTTCCTCTTTCTCGAGTCCTAAATTCATGAAGATAGTAGGTCTCATGCTTCTTTGCCTGGGGGAGTATGAACACGCCACAAGGAGGAAAGCAGAAGTTGACGCAAGATACTTCCCTCCTTGGTCTTATTTCCAAATGCCTAACCCACCCCGTGCCAAGCCCAGAAGTCTATGCTGGATTCCCTAAAAGGAAAAGAGAAGTAGGTTTGAAGAAAATCAGAGAGGTCTGCATCCTTGTGTTCTCCTGTCCTCTCTTCCCTGGGAGTAGCCTGAAAAAATGGGCAAATATCTCCAGCTCATCAAAGATTCTAGTACTCATGGGTTGAGAGAAAGTAGCAGCATCTTGGATCTGAGAGACTCTGAGAACAAAGGCACTGAGTGTTTCCACAAAACTAGGCATGGTGGATGAGGAAAGGGAACCCCCAGGGCTTTGAGGCTATGTAAGATTTCTAGTTCCGGGGCATGAAGAGAGGACGAGAGGGGAGGTGAATCCCCAGAATGACTGAGGTTGAATTTCTGGTCTACCTTGTGAAAGGGGAGATCCCAAATCAAAATTAATTCAAGAAAACCAAGAATATTTTTGCACATTTGAGTTTGAAGATTGAGTTTGATAGCCAGAACAACTGAATGTGGATCCTAAAAGCACAGAAAGAAAGATCTACCTCCTTCCTACTGAAAAAGTGTAGTGGTCCCTTTCACCAAAATCTAACATTCTTTAGGGAAAAGTCCAGTGTTGTTTACTGTGGTGAACCACACCTAAGGACTAGTGGTGTCATTTGAGAATGTGATCTTGAAACAACATGTGAAGCATCTGGTGTACCCGCATACATTAAAATGTACAGTCCTAAATCCTTGTTCAAACTTTCCCATTCATTTAAGCCATTGTTTCATTTCTCTCATTCATTCATTCCCTGAGCTCACACACAACATTCATTTTCCGAGCATATTTCATTGCCTTTAATAATACTCATTGTCCAGTGTCTGCAGTAGGCTGTAGAGCGCATGAAAGAAGAGGGCTCTTTTTAGAGCACTAGTTTTCTCATTATTTGTTCAAGTTCTAAAATACAGTGTAATGACAAAAACAGTGAATGAAAAGAAGATATTAACCATTTTCCTTCCATTATGGCCAGTGTTAGTGCCAATATGTTTTTGTCCCCCCAAATTAAGGTTAAAATGGATACTAAGTTATTGCTGAGGTAGAAAAAGAAAGGGGAAACATTGTCACAAGTACTTTCAGTGTCTCACAGAAGACAATAACATTTTCCCCTAATATTGGTTTACAGTGAGTAAACAAAGGCACAAAAGATGTTTATGGCTTCAGATTTAATTTATTTTCAATGACACTCTGATGATCAGAGCTATAGGATTTTCCTGGGGTGTTTAAAAAATTGGGTGGACAATTTATTACAGATAGGTATTAGTTATATATAATACTCCTAACAAAAAAAATAGCAATATAGCTACTTTATGTTTAGTTTCTTTTCCTTAATTATGGTCTAATTCAGATGTTTGGAGTTACTTTCTTAAAAGTTGACTATTTTTTTAAGAACAGTTTTAGGTTTATAGAAAAAGTGAATGGAAAGTAGAGTTCCCATACATCCCCCTTTACCACCACCATCCCCCAAAGTTTCCCCTATTATTAACATCTTACATTAGTGTGGTACATTTGTTACAATTAAAGAGGCAATATTGATACATTAGTTAACTGAGATCCATAGCTTACATTAGGGTTCACTCTTTCTGTTATGTATGTTCCTTATGGATTTTGACAAATGTATAATGATATGTATCCATCATTATGGCATCACAGGAATAGTTTTACTGCCCTAAAGATGCCCTGTGCTACCTCTCCTCATTCCTCCCTCACCCTGGAATCATTTTTTAGCCTGGTGAAGGGTATATCATTGATATTCTACTGGTCTTGATGCACAGCACTGTACAGAGTTGGGCTCTGTCCTGTGCTCATGTTAGAATTACTGGGAGAAGGTTGTCATTGTCCAGGTAGGGAACATCATTGTGTGTTTTTAGTACTTGCTTTGGACTTAAAATTTATACTTCCACTTGGTGCAAAAAAAAAAAAAAACAGTACAAATAATTTCCAAGGTAGATTGGATTACATCTGAACATAGTTAAGTTTTCCCTTCAAAGGAAGTAAATGAACAGATCAGGCAAAGGTTTTTAACTTATCCCTGTATGTATTTGAAACACGACATCCTCCTTAGGTAGAAAAAACAATAAAAGCACTTGCATATGTAGCAATAGTATTTAAATGTCATTTAATTCCTTGCCTTTAGGCAAAATCACCTGAAAATCACCTATTTTCAAAAGGTTTGTATTGTTTTGTTTTTATTTTTGATTGTTTTTGTTTTTAGAAGTACAATAGAAATACATCCTATACAGTTCAAATTTTGTTTCATTGTTTAACACCCTATAAGAAAAATTTTCCTAGGAACACCTAAATTTCATTATGTAATTACATGCTTATTCCTCACATCAACCTTAATTCCTAGGGAGGAAGAACCTTATCTTCTATATAACAAGCTGTCACAAATGTTGTAGGTTTGCTTCTATTTTTTTTATTCTCATGGATAAACAATTCTGACTTCTTCAACTTTTCCCATTAGGTCTTCCTTCCCATTCCTAAATTATCTTTGAGGAAATGATGAGAAAACATGCAACATAAGTATGACAACCTTAGTATCATGAAGTTGTCCTCCAATGTACCAGGCCATTTCTAACTTATAAATATCCACAATGGTCTCTGTGCTTTCTTCCAAGGAGAACTCACCATTAGTATTTCTGAGCTTTTGTTTAAACACATAATTTAATCAATTGACATGAACAGCTAGGTCTATGAGCACAATTTGTAAAACATGGTATGTTTTCCTCTTTGTGGAGTTTATCATTTATTGGGAGTAACCCAGACCAAAAAAAGTGGACATAAATGTTGAATGCATGATGCAGACTTTGCATGTTACAAACATTCACAGGAGGAGGCCTTCCCTGACTGACTTCAGGGAGTGTTCACGGAGTGTCCTGGAGGTGGCTGGGAAAGCTGGACAGATTTGGATGGGCAAGGAGGGGAGATGAAGATAGTCCAGACAAGGAGAATAGCAAGAAAGAGCAGAGCTACAAAAGCAAAAGCCATAAAAGTGAGGGAGGAAAGATGAAAAGGCCAGCCAGAGTAAAGCAATGTTGAGAATTGGGGGCAGAGAAGGCGGGGGTTGTGAACAGCTTTGAAGTCAGTCAGAGGAGCTAATTTGAGACAGTAACAAACAACAGGGAATCGTTACAGGCTTAAAAACATTCCCAACTATTTTAACCTGACTCTTGTTGCAGATGATAGAAATGGCTGGTTTGAGCAGAAAGAGGAATCTTTGGGTTTGTATGTCCAAACTTCGGAGAGGAGAGAAATATAGCCAACTGGTTCTCAGACCACCACAACCCAAGATGCAAATACTACCAGGATTTTCACTATCCTTTTATCTTATCTTACTCTGCTCTCTTATTTTCTATGATATTAGAACCATAGTCTCCATCATTTTCTGGTTTGCCTTATTCTGAATGTCCTATCAAAGAAGAATGGACTTTTTCTCCTAATTCTAGTTAAAGAACAAAATTCTGGGGCTGTCTATGGTTTTCCCAGTGTGGAACACATGCTCTCACCTGTACCAGGGTAAAAAGGTACCATTATTAGAGAGCCCTCAGAACCTCACAGTTGAGTTAGCTGCTGGATTGAGAGGAGCAGTTCCGAAAGAAATATACTGTCTAGAGAAGAAGAGAAGAGGATAAGAAAGAGGAGATAGCAAATGTCCTCCAGAGTGGCATTTATTGTTTTCATTGTTGTTATTCTCTATGAATAAATAAAGTAATGCAAGATCATTTTGAAAACTGGAAATATTGATCAAACAAAAAGAAGTAGAAATGAAAATTGCCTGAAGTTCTTAACCTAGAGGTAATCAAACTGATAGTATTTTGGTATACTATCTCCTTTCAGTTTTTCATGAATATTTGTGTTTATCTATGTATGGGTGTAGTCAACAGAATAATGCCCCTCCCCCCAAAAGATCCATGTCCTGATTCCTGTAACCTGTGACTATATTACTTTATAGGACAAAGTATTTCACAGGTGTAGTTGAGTTAAGGATCTTGAGATGGAAAGATCATCTGAATTATCGGGGTGGATCCAATGTCATCACAATGGTGTCTATAAGTAGGCTGACCTAGGCTGACCATATATACTGTTTAAATGGGACAGAAAAAAAATGATACTGTCCCATTTAAAACGGTACAGGTGGTCAGTCTATTTTCACTGGGCTTAATTCAAGGTGTCAGCAGGCTGATCCTACATACCATTTTAAACAGGGAAGTACTATTTTGGTTGTTTTAATTTTTTTTTCTGTCCTGTTTAAAATAGTATATATGGTCAAGGAGGCAGGAAGGTCAGAGTCACAGAGAGAGACTGGAACCTGCCATGCTGTTGCCTTTGAAGATGAAGAATGGGGCCATAACCCAAGGAATGCAGGCAGCCACTACAAGCTAGAAAAAACTAAAAACAAATTCTCCTCAGAGCTTCCAGAGGGAATGCAGCTCTGTTGGCATCTTGATTTTAGCCAGCTGACTGATTTTGTACTTCTGACCTTCAGAACCATAAGATAATAACTTTGTATTGTGTTAAGCAACTGAATTTATGGTAATTTGTTACAGCAGCAAAAGGAAGATAATAATACAAAGGAATGTATATTTTGGGATTGGGGTTTTTTGTTTTCAGCAAAATCAGGATCATACTGTACTTGATGATTGTCATATGAATTTTTCAAAATGAAAAATGTTGTCATTATTTTGACTTGTTTTTAACAGAAAAATGATACAGTGAAAGTGGTCTGGTACTATCAGAAATTGGTTAGGAGTATAACCTAGGGTGTTTCAAAGGGAGAAGAAAGAAGCCCACAGAAGATAAGCCCACAAACTTTTGCAAAAACCCTAATTTGAGAGAGTAAAGATCTTGAGAAAGACGGTAACACAGAGAACAGTAAAGAAGGGACAATAAGGGACATTTGAAAAGCATGACTGATGAGACTCAATGATAGCACTTAGGTGATGTCATGTTCTTTGGCATAGCCTTGCCTCAGAGCACATAACTGAACATAAGTTCTAGTGATCAGCTATTCATCTGTTTAATTTGTTTGCTTTTCCATGACATATTTTTCAATGACTTTTCCCAAACAGTTCAAAGAATATGAATATGACCATGAGGCAAAAGGGAGAGAGTAATTTCTTAATTCACTCATCAATCCTTTAGAGGAATGAAAAAGGAAAAAAGTGTTAAATGATAAACATATAATAGTAGAAGAAGCTAAAATTGTTTTTTTTTTTGTAAAATAACAGGACTTTAAAACTTCTAATTGTTCCAAAAAAGCACATTTTTGCCTATTCATTGCATATATATACATTTTGACCACAAAGTCCAGAAACCTAGATTATATACATACACACACACACACACACACACACACACACACATATATATATATATATATTTTTTTTTTTTTTTTTGGCAGGTTGAACACCCTTCATTACTCCTGGGGTATGCTAAAGATACACATTTATTCAGTGAAAACCTGAGACACAAATCACCTGAAGCAAAGAATCACAGATGAATGTACAAGGACTGATGGAAAGACTGCCTTAGTACACCACAGTTTTGCACAGTGCACTGAATTATATACACTGTCAATGAGGAACAATACGTTAAGTATATCATGCAATGTCACTGAACACATCATGTATTCTAACATCAATAGTAATTTATATTATATAATATATGTGAATGGGTATTTTTCCAATCTTTATTTTTTATGTTTCCAATCTTTATGGTCATGAGGTATGCATGCATTGCCCTCTTCAGCCATGATTTCTCATTTTAGATGAAATCCCTTCAATTCAACAAATATTTATTGGGCAACTGTTATGGACTGAATTGTGTCCCTTCCCCTCAAGTTCATAAGTGGAAACCCTAACCATCCTCCCATCTGGAATGCTTTTGCCCTCTTTACAGTGGGAACTCTAAACCTGGTAATACCCCACACTAAAAATAATCTGGTACTTTCTGCTTGGTGTATTTGCTATACCATCCTCCCCAGACCTGGCAGTACCTGACACTAAAGGAATGCTTGATGAAAGTTCATGTTCTACCGTTTTTTCCCACTGCAGACAAGACATTTTTGGAGTTAGGGTCTTTAAAGAGGCGATTAAGTTAAAATGGGATTGTGAGGGTGGGTCCTAATCCAATATTACTGATGTCCGTAGAGGAAATTAGGACACAGAGATGACCATGTGAAGACAGCAAGAAGGCAGCCATCTGCAAACCAAGGGGAGGCCTCTGAAGAAACCAAACCTGTTGACACCTTGGTCTTAACTGTGACAAAATAAATTTCTGTTGTTTAAGTCACAGTCTGGTATTTTGTTATGGTAGCTCTAGGAAACAATTATAAAAATATAGCAACCCGCTATATCTTAGACACTGTGATAGAAGACAGAGAATGAATATTCACCAATAAAAAAGGCACAGTTCTAAGCCTTGAGGACGATCTAGATCCTGATTTCCAGGAACCTACAGAGCAGATCCACTTGAATGTCTTAACACTGCTTTAAATGCAACTTGTCCAAAACAGTATCTTCCCTTGTGAAGAACAGGCTTTCTTTTCAAGAGTAGAGAATGGCTCTAAGGCTCTTCTTCTCTGTGGCCTTCCTGTCATTCACCACAGTGCTTTGAATTTAAGAGGCACTCAGTACTAGTTGATTTAGCAACTATGTCAATAATCTGCTTTCAGCATTCTTTCAGCCTTGAAAACCTGGAGTCATCTTGGACTCTTTCCCTTTTTCATGTCTTTGTCAAGTCTGTTACCTATGCCTGTCAGTTTTTCCAAATGTATTTTAATTTCCCACCTTTCTCATTCCTCATCACTTCATACCTGGATTAACACAACCAGCCTTCCAGTTATTTCCCTTACTCCAACCGATTCTTCAAAATGTTGCCAGATATTCCTTAATCTTGTCTCTCATCATCCTATAATTTGACAAATATTACTGAACTTTTATATGTACAAGATACCATGCAAGGTGCTGGAGAAAATACATATGAATAAGACATAGTTTCTGTCATTTGAGGAACTCAAAATCTTTTGGAGGAGTCAGACACATGCACCAAAATTTCAATACCAATGTGCAAAGTTTTGGGGGAAGCTCATAAGTACAGCAAATAACTTTATCCAGAGAAATTGGGAATAAAGGAGAAGATAGCTGACCTATAATGAACAGAAGCAGGAAAGACAGAGAAGGAGGACAGAACAATCCAGATATAGGTAATGGTAATTGCAAAAGTTCAGAGTTGGGGAAATAGCTGGTACATTCAAGAATGGACTTGATCATTTATTCTACTGCATTGTTTCCCAAACCTCCTGTTTGGTCTTCAAAGGCTTTCATAATCTTTCTTAGCTGTAGTAAAACTGTTTCCTCCATTGTTTACTAAAACATAACATGCTACTTTCTGCTTGATATTTGCTACCCCATCTTGCCCAAACCTGGTAGTACCTCACACTAAAGGAATACTTAATGGAAGTTCATGTTCTACCCAGTTCTTTCCCATTGCAGATATTTTTTATGTGAGCATAATCTTTTTATTTTATTACTTAGCACTAAACACAGTCATTCACTCTTTTGATTAGTACATATAGCTAATACTACGATTAGTAGTTTAGTTATTAAGCTAAAAAGCTGACTCAAAAATAGCACACTGTAATATGTGCTTAATCAGAGAATTGCTCAGTTCTGACTGGTTGAATTCCTTTGTGGTCTGATTATGGACGTCAGAACACTCACACGGGTGCAAGTTGTGGTAACTGCTCTTGCATAATAGTTCGTGCTCGTTCTAAGTCAATATCTGGAAATGTCCAATTCTACAGATTTTGCAATGCCCCCAAAAGGCTTACTCATAAAAACCATCTAATATAACAAAAAAATTTGCAAAGGATATGTAATATTATATTTACTATACATTTATATTACATAGGGCATGCTAATCCCACTTGTGTGAAAGAAGCAGAAATACCTTTACAGGCAAAGATCAAGTGTTCCACAGTTGTTAATGTTTGACTGAGAGGGGTGAGATGTGTGTAGAATGCCAGGCTCTTGCCTCACCTTATATTACTGCCCCTGACTCTGTTTCTCCCATGGCATTCAGATTTCCAGTGCCAGCTAAGTCTCACTTCTTCCATGAAGTCATGTAACCTGCTCCAACCCCAGTCAATTTCTCTCTTCTCTTAACTCCTATCGTACTTACAGTCTGTATCAGAGTTGAGTTAGCTCTTAGTTCTTCCCTGGTTATTTCATATATTCTTGTCTCAGCAATAGCTTCTTGAATGTAGAGATCCCTTTTTAAATTAAAATTAACTTTATTTTTTATTAAGTAACATATGCTTTACGCGTTGTTTTCCTCAGCATTTAGAGATGTGTTTGGCTTTATAAATATTGATTTAATTCATTCATTTTAATTGCCAATTAAAGAATACAAATTCATCATTTAAAGATAAAGAAATTAAAGAAAGTACCATAATCACCCCACTCTGCAATAAACACTTTTTTGTCTTCTTGTTGTATTTCCTTCTAGGTTTTTCTATATAGTGTTTTTTCATGAGTTCATATTGTATTATACATAATGTTTATAATGTTTTTATTGACTAAGACATTGTGAACATCTTTTCATATCAAAAACTATTCTAGAAATCATCATTTTCTTAATCTCATTGCTGAATATTTAGGGGATTTCCAATTATTTGCTCCCATCCCACAATAGCCTAACTAATGTTTTGTTCTTACTCCTTGGAATAAATTCAGAGAAGAGAAATTGCTTAATCAAAGAGATGCACAATTTAAGGTATTTTAATGTCTATTTCTAAACTTCCCTCCAGAAAAAGGTTGTAAAGATCAATGTTCCCACCTGCAGGATATGAGAGTGTGCTTCTTTCCCTCTTTGCCAATAATAAGTGAGGTTATTTGTAAGAATCACTGGCTATTTCTTGTATTTCTCTCATATTCCTTAAGTGATTCCAAAGAGCTGGGGACACAGTGAACACTAAAGAGATAGGTTTGATAAATTCATTAATAAGTAGTGTTCTTCCCACTACTTATGACTACTGATTTTTTAAGTAAATAAATATTCATTCACTCAACATATTTATACTACATGTGGTGGTTCTTGGTTTGCCTGCTAAAAATGAATTCAGCATTTAGAAATGAAACAAATACTTTATCAATTACTGAGTCATCAATTAAGACTGTGATAACTAGTTTCAAAGGTAATATGTATAGAAGCTACTCTTATAATGAAAGCTGTCCTATAGTTCCAAGAAGTATATTAGGAACAAACAATTTGTCTCATTTTTCTAAGAATAGGAAGTACTAAAGCTTCTCCTCTGGGAATAGGACTATGAATTTAGGGTATGAAATCTTCCCATCCATTAGCTATCGGAGTCTTCAGAATCAGGAATTGTGCCAGAGACGAAGTCAAAATCTGGTGTGGATTTGTATAGTCTCAGCACATTTTAGAACCTGGCCTTTTCTTCAATATGAAGGGGAGAAATAATAAACAGTAAAATATCTGGGGAGAGTTTTAATGTTTCTATTCATTCCTGAAAAGTTTGTTTTATTTAAAGCTACCTCAGAGGTAAGGTGACTTTGTTACATAAATCAATTTTATAAGGCACCTACTCAATTATCAAAAGATCATATTAAGGTAATAATTGATCCCACTCTTCCAATGTACAAATCTTTTCACCTTAAATAAAGTAATAATAATTAAAAATTAGCATAACTTTAAAAGTTGCTGATTTGAAACGTCATTTAAAAAGATACATCCCATAATTATTTTATAATATTTTTCTCTCCATAATTGACTGAGGATACTGGAATGAGTTTGTAGCTCATAAAGCACTATGTAGTTGAAAGAGAAAGCAAATAGGGTCAGAAGATAGGGATTTGATTCCCATATCTTCCACTTATAGTGATTTAACTTTAGGCAAGTCACTTAATCTCTAGGGGTTATAGTTTTCTCTACTATAAACCAAAAACCTGACATAGGTCAGCATTTCCCAAAGTGTATTCTGTGAAAAATATATCTTGTGAGATGTTCCATTAAAAAAAAAAAAAAACATTTCATGTTCTGATGGAATGGACTCCATGTTCTAATAGTGACCTTACCTCCTTTACCCATTAGACTTTGTGCTTTTTGAGGGCAGGCACCACCTTGTTATGTCTTTCTCATCTTTGTATTTCTAGGCCTTAGTTGGAGCTCAATAAGTCCTTGATGAATAAATGAATGATTTCATGATTTAAAAGAATTGATGAGAACCTGCTTACTTTTCTCAATGGCTGAGAGTGACTTGGTTTTCTTTTCTAATTAGCCTTCACCAACTTAAGCACTGGGAGATATAAAATGAATACATTGTTGTATTACATTCATAAGGGACGATCATAACTTACTAAGATTATTATAAGTAGAGGTAATGAACGATGAATTCCACAAGAAAGTGATTAACAGTACCATCTTCATTTATAAGAGATAATGTTCTACACAATATAAAACCACCTACTAAGAATACAAAGTGCAGTTATGTTTCTTTTAGTTTAGTTTTGTTTTTTTAATTTCCCCGCTGCCCGCTGTCCCCTGCTGCCCGCTGACCCCCGCTGCCAGCCGACCTCCTTTGCTGGTCTGTGATGGGCAGCTCCGCGCCTTCCTGGAGCCTTCCGACCCTGAGAGGGGAGGGTTGAATCCTGCAGTTACGTTTCTAAAGTACAGCTATTTCAAGTGTGAAATGCAGCTCGTGACTGTATTGTATGGTTCTAAATTCCAGTTTGAAACAGACTGTGTACCAGTTTTGAACAGATTGTGCAAAAAATACCAAAACCACTAGAAAGTCCCTAAGAATAGCTGAAAGAAGTGTAATTAACCAAACCAGGACTTGGCCCTAGGACAGAGAAATGAACACCCTGGTTCTTAGAAAGGGAGCCAAGATCTCAGAAAGGTACAGTCAATTCTTTATCTGTGAAAATTCGAGATGCAGATACTCTTACTTAGCAAGCAGATGGGAAGACGTAAAAAAGGAGTGTTCACTGCACCTAATTCCAGGTCATACTCCTGATGTGTCAATTGTTTTAATGCTGTCAACAAACTTGCTTTGCATGTAGCTAAGCAAAAATTGTTTAATTTTTCCCCTTCTTTTGAACAACTTTAGGAGGGCAAATTAAAGATAGTAACTAACATTTAGAAGTTTCACTCAAGCCTGCATCAAAATAAGCAGTATTTGAGTAATTTAGAGCCTCGTGGTACGGAAAAATGCCAACAACTTACTCCTAAACAATTTTAATAAGAGGGTGTCATATTAACTCAAGATAAGCAAATTTCAAAGTTAAAAAGTATTTAAAGATAATTGAAATGTACAAATTCTACAAGCTTCCCAATACAGTGCATGAAACTGCCGAGTTGTTGGCCAAAATGGGATTCTCTAAAAGAAAGGGTCTCACAGATTGCAAGGACAAAGGTACTTGAAGTGCCTAATAAAACAACGTCCGATGTGTTGCTGGGGTCTTTGAATACTGTAGCATAAAGGTGCCTGCATATAGGTCCTGGACAGATCGTCAGTGTGTCCCAGGGCCCTCGGGCAGAGGCCGCCGGGCCTGCTTCCAAGGAAAGGCGAGCTGTGGGTGGGACAGCACCGGTATTTTCCTTCCTCACTCATTCATTCTGTGATTCACAGGTTCCTGAGGTGGTTCACAGGGACGCGAGGAGGAAAGGCGGTGCACGGAGGACAGCCCCGCTTGGGTGCGGTCCGGCGTCTGAGGGGAAGGTGAGCTGCGCGGGCAAGGGGGCGCGGGCGGCGGGCGCAGGCAGCGGGTCGGCGCCCGGGAGGGGCGGGCGCGGCTGCCTTCGCCGGAAGTGAGTGGTTGGCCGCGGGCGGAGGCAGCGAGCGGCCGGGAGCGAGTCAGCCTGCCTGTCGGCCGCCCGGCCTTCAGCCCCTCCTTCTGCGTCTCGGCCGGGTACGGCCGCTCTCGGCTCTGCCGCGGCTGGGCGCTGAGGCCGCCCCGCCCACCGCGCGCTCCCGCTCCGCCCCGCCGCCGCCGCCGCCGCCCGGTCCGTCTGTCGGTCGGTCAGTCAGTCAGTCAGTCACGGAGCGCGCGGCGCGCGAGCAGCGGACGCTCACGGCGTCTCTCGGGAAGGAGTGCCGCGCCTGGGGAGGAGGCGGTGGCGGCGGCGGGAGGAGCCCGAGCGGCGACTGTCCAGCCTGAGGCCGCTGCGGTAGCCGGTGCCGCCGGAGCACCAAGCAGCTGGCGCGGTGAGTACTCAGCCTCGCGCTCGGGGCTGGCGGAGGGAACCGGCCAGGAGCTGAGCTGTGAGGCGCTGCCGCCTCGCCCGCCTCCATTTTCCCGGCGCCTGGCCCTGCCATCCGGACACAGTGCGGATGGCCGAGCCTGGGCGGGGTCGTGGCCGCGGCTGTTTAGACCTGGCCGGACAAGGCAGCGGGTGGGTGGATGGGAGTCGGCGGCGCCTGGGCTGCACCCAGCGCCCCTGGGGGCGGAGGTGGTGGGAGACAATGAGATGTAGGGCCGCCTGCGAAGGGTGCGGTTGGGCTTCTCCAACTGGCACCGAGGGCTGGTGGCCCCGGGACCGCGTGAGGGAAGGACTCTCGTCCGACTAGCCGCAGGAATCAGTGATTGGATGTTGGGTTTCTCGGCTTTCAGTGCCCCCCATCTTTCGTAAAGGAGTTCAGTGCAATGATTTGAAAAGGTGGGGCACCCTCTGTGTCTGCTTTCTAATTAAGCACACTAAGTAATTGCTCCATTGCTTTTGAGCCCCATCTCATCTTTCTGTCTGTGTGGATTCCCGCCGGAAATCCAAACTGCAATTCCTGGTGTGTGTGTGTGTGTGTGTGAAGGGGTGGAGGGGTGTGTGTGGGGGTGGGGGGGGCAGGCGGGCAGAGAGGGGAGCAGAAAGAGGCAGTGTAATAATGTTAGGGTGCCTTCGTTCTAGATAGTTTGAAAGATGTGCTTTTCTTATTGAGACAATGTCTTAGGGTACCCCCACAGTGTGAGCTGGAAACCGCAGTAGCCTTACTGCTTATAAGCACGAAAACGTGACTTAGTATGAAGTAAGAGCTTTTGGAAGGGTATAAGCGTTACATCAAATGCCTTGCGTATGTGCATTTCTTACATTCTGTGGGAAGAATATTTGGGGAAATCTGGGAGAATTGGAAGGTTTTCACTTAACCTCCCAATAAAGGTTGTTGTCTGCAGCATTTCTCTTGAAAATGTGGGGAGCTGTCTGTGTGTGTAGAGTCCGCTATAAAGTAGCAGTAAAGGTAACCGGCTGGGGTGGGGCGTAATCGGTTATTAAAAAGGTTGTACTGAGTCAGTAGGAATATTCAGCAAATATTTGTGGAATACCTGCTATCTGTTAGGCACGGTGGAAAACACAAAATGAACAAGACCTGCATCATAGAGTGGTGGAAAGAGCTCTTTGAAGCCAGGAAAACCAGCGGTTTCTTAGCAATGTGACATCGGATAAGCTATTGAACTCTCAACACTCCGTTCTCTATTAGTAAAATGGGAATATCACCACCTGTTTTCCTCCCCTGTGGTTGTCAGGCAGATGAAATGAGATAACCTGTGCAAAATGCCTAGCACCTTGCTTGGCACTGAGGTTTTAATAAATGTTAATTTCTTTCCTCCCTTTCCTACTGTTCTTGGGATTTTCTGGAAGGTGGGGAAAGAAGTGAACGTAGGTAAATGTAATAATGCATTGTATTATATTATAAAATGTTCAAGTAGAGGTGCAAAATAGGGGAGCAGAGAATGATCTTAATTCAAGATTGGAGCATTGAGAAATTGATGGAAGCTGTGGCATTTAAGTGGAACCTTTAATGACGGGTAGAATTTCACCTGATGTAGATGGGGAGGGGAAGGACATTCCAAGTAGAGATAGATGGTGCTATTCTTGAGAGCCAAAATGTGGAAGAAGAGCAATGGAGGAAGGGCAAAATAGAGCCGCTCAAAACCTTTTCAGCTCTTGAGTCTGACCTTCAGGCATTGTCTGTTATTTTGCTTTTTGTGTTGTGAATTTCCCAGAAACCAGATCTAGCATATTTAAGTACAGAAATGTCTACCAAGCTTAATACATGATTTTTTTGGATTAGACATTGTGTTATTTGGACTACTGCTCTCTTCCGTTTGAATTTAAAAAAGAATTATTTGTAGAAAATTTCTCTGGTAGAAAAGTTGCTGATTTTTCAGATTAAGTGAACAGCTGAAAGGAGTGGAGTAGTGGGCACATATATGTTGGGTGTGTCACAAACTCTTGATCCATATCACTTGTTTTCACAAATATTATTTTAACATATTATTTTCCAAAGAGGTGTTTTTGACCATTGTCTTTGAAGATAATTAAAATGGCTTTTCTTTTTGTTTTTGCTACCTTTTGGTTCCCACCCATGCATAATTATTTATTAAATTAGTGTGATGGAAGGCTGCCATGCTATTCATAGATTCTTGGACACACATTATAGATTCTCATGACTTTGCCTTGGTTCTCCAGTTGAATGTCAACATTAGTAGTGTTAATCTCAATCTCTTATTTTAGGACAATTAATATTAGTGAAACAAGGTATGTGATCTCAGGCAAATCTCTTGTTTTGGACTCTCAATTCCTTTACCTGTAAAATGAAAAATTTGGATTGGTTCACTAGTTTTCAATCTGTGTTTTACTGAACTCTAAAATTTTGAAGAGGACCTTCAGAGATTCTGCAGATGTTTGACTTAAATCTCATTAAAAGTATTTTAAACCCATAATAATAAAAAGTGACTATTGTATAACATCCACTATCTTAAATGCTTTTCATATATTAATTTACTTAATTCTTTCCATAATCCAATGAAGTAGATTTTGTTAATATCTAAGAAAACAGGCAGAGACTACAGAGCTATAACATGGCAGAGCTGGGTTTGAAACCAATGTAATTCTTAAATTTGTATTTTTAACCACATTCCTATACTGCCACCATAAAAAAATAAATAACACAGTATGTTTTTATTGTGGTAAAATGTAAACTTAATATAGTTAGTGGGTATTAAGTACATTCACGTAGTTATGGCAACCATCATCACTCTCCATCTCCAGAACTTTTTGATTATCTTAAACTGAAACTCCTCATTAAACAGTAACTCCTCACCCCCTCTTTTCTCCTCAGCCTCTGGTAACCACTTTGCTATTTGCTGTCTCTGTGATTTTGACTACTCTAGGTGCTTCATATAAGTGGAATCATGCAGTATTGGTTTGTTTGGTTTTTGTATCTAGCTTATTTCACTTAGCATAATGTCTTCAAGGTTCATCCATATTGTAGCATGAATCAGAATTTCATTCCTCTTTAAGGCTGAATAATATTCCATTGTATATATGTACCACATTTGTTTATTCACCTGTAGATGGACATTTGATTATTTCCACCTTTTGGCTGTTGTGAATAATCTTGCCCTGAACATTGGTATATACATACTTGTTTGAGTCTCTGCTTTCAGTTCTTTTGGGTATATACCCAGAAGTGGAATGGCAAGATTGTGTGATAATTCTCTGTTGGAATTTTTTGGAACTGCCATACTGTTTTGTATAGCACCTGTAGCATTTTGCATTCCCACCAGCAATACACAACGGTTCTAGTTACTCCACATCCTCATTAGCACTTGTTATTTTCTGTTTTTTGGTAATAGCCATCTTAATGACTGAGAAGTGATATTTCATTGTGGTTTTGATTTACATTTTTCTAATGATTAGTAATGTTTAGCATCTTTTTATGTACTTATTGGCCATTTGTATATCTTTGTAGAAGTGTCTATCCAAGCCCATTTTTAAATTTCGTTTTTTTTATTATGGTGGTGTAAGAATTCTTTATTCTGGATAGTAATGTTGTATCAGATTCCTAATTTATAAATATTTTCTCCTATTCTGTGGGTTGCCTTTTTACTCTTTAGATAGTGTCTCATGATGTTCAAAAGTTCCTTTTAATGAAGTCCACTTTATTTTTGTCTTTCGTTACCTGTCCTTTTGGTGTCATGTCTAAGAAATCACTGCCAAATCCAATGTCATGAAGCTTTTTCTCTGTGTTTTATACTTTTGCGTATAGAATTGTCTAAATAATACCTTTCTGTGAAACATGTAGTGTGTTCAGTTAAACAACAGGGAAGACCTAAGCCCATTTCTTTGGGGGTATACTTATCCTGTGTAAGTAATTTATTTAGTAACGAATGAACATATAACACTAAGTCCTGATACCATATTATAGGTGTTTTTATAGTTTTTTGTAAGTTTTGGGGGCTTTTTGTTTGCCTTGTAAGCATTTGTTGGGTATTTACTAACTTATTTTGAAAGAAAAAATTCTTATTTTTAAAACAGTTTGAATCAATTTTATTGAAGCATATTCTGAGACTGTGAAGTGAACAATTAAAAACTGCTACCAAAACAAAACAAAACCAAACCTGCTACTACTTGTAACTACTTTTGGGGTGAAATTAAAACAAAATTTTACATAAATAAATGGGTTTGCTTATCTGGACATTAGACTGTGACATCCTTAACCCTGAATTTGTCTGTTTGAGTTTGTAATAAATTAATATTTTATATATATATATTTACATATATATATATTTTTTTTGGGGGGGGTAGTCCCTTGGCTGGGAATCGAACCCAGGCTGCAGCGTTGAGAGCACCAAAGCCTAGGCACTACACCACCAGGGAACCCCCAATATAATATATTTTAACATAAAAGTATTAGCAACACTTTTACCACCCACTTGTAACTACTTATTGGGTGAAATTAAAACAAAATTTTGCATAAATAAATGGGTTGCGTAGATGGTCATCAGACTGTCTGAGTTTGTAATAATATAATATATTTGAATATAAAAAGCATTAACACTTTTGCCAGTTTTATATATTTGGGATGCTATATAAGATTTCAGCTAGAGAAGTTTTGTTGCAAACTATTAGAAAACACCCAGATTATATGACCTCTAAAGCTTCATCCCTGTTATTTTAAGATATAATATTTACCATCCTTTGGGACAGATGTCTTAAAATACATCACTCATGATTTATAAAATGGCTTTTTAAAAGTATGTACTTTGCTATTAATAAAATACATAAATGTTTCTTTGCTTTAGGCAGAACTAGGCATAATGGAGGAATCAAAAAGATAGGTATTCTTCCCTCCAAAAAAGAAGACTCTGGTTTAAGTGCAAGATACAAGGAATCAGTAGAGAGTATAATTGAGGCAGCAGAGTCCACAAAGAAAAAGAAGGCCTGGGATTTAAAAACGCACGAAGAAATTAAGTTTGTAAGAGAAAGGACAAGTCATCTCTTTTGATGAGAAGAAAAGCAAGTTGGGAGGCCCATAATTGATGTCTTGTCATTATGTACTACTTAAAATTTAAGACCCCTGGTGAAGAATAGTGAAATCTGGAGAAAATTAGAACTGTAAACATATTAAATAGGTCCAAATATTGTAGAATTGCAGTAGATCACACTTGAAAATTGGAAACTTTTTTTGAAATTACTTTTAGACAACTCTTACTAAGTTTGATATGTTAAGAAAAGTGTTAGCTAACTCATTAAAGCAAACTAATAATGTGACTTGCAAATAGTCTTTATGTATCCCAGATTGTACATGCCTCTATCCATGTTTTTAAGTATGTTGTGCTTTCCCTAATTTTTCTAGTCAAAATCCCACTCATCCTTTGAGACTCAGCTCCATTGTCATGTACCTTTGTGAAGCTGTGTGACAAGTGGAATTAATGGCTTTCTTCATTTCTCTGGACCAGCAGGGTCCAACCTTTTGGCCTCCCCAGGCCACAGTGGAAAAAGAATTGTGTTGGACCACACATAAAATGCACTAACACTAATAATAGCTGATGAGCTAAAAAAAAAAAAAAAAAAAAAAGGTTTGGAAAAAAAAATTCATGTTTTAAGAATTTGTGTTGGGCCACTTTTAAAACCATATGGGCTGCCGGTTGGACGTGCCTGCTCTAGATCAAGCTTGTCCAACCCATGACTTGCAGGTCGCATGGGGCCCAGGATGGCTTTGAATGTGGCTGAAACCAAGTTCATAAACTTTGTAAAAACATTATGAGATTTTTTTGCAAACTTTCTTTTAGCTCATCAGCTACCATTAGTGGTATTTTATGTGTGGCCCAAAACAATTCCTCTTCTTTCAGTGGGGCCAGGGAAGCCAAAGATTGGACACCCCTGTTGTAAAAAATTGTGTACTGTCTTAAATTCCCTGCGTTCTGAAGTATTTGACCTGGGTTTATTCATCTGTGAAGTGCCTTTCAGTGCCTTAAATATAGTAGAAATTCAATAATAAGGTTTTAATGAAAGCCATTATTTGAAGACTTCTTTACAGTTGGTATTACATCTCCTGAAAGGAGGCATAAAAATGTAATAATGTTTATTTTATTTATAAAGAATAATTCTTTTTTGGCTTATTTGATTTATTTCATATTGTAACAAATGACTTTAGAGACTGGTGAAGGGAATCAGTGGTCTCTCTTATGTGTGAATAGAGTGCTTTATAAAAAGGCTAGTAAAGGCTCAAAAACCTTTTTGTCTATCATAAGTTTTTAAAATAAATATGTAGTTTTTTAAAGCAAGAGCAATGAATATTCTGTCTTATGTTTGAAAAATCTTGGTTTCACTACTTCGTAATACAGAAATTCCAAAGTCTAGGTCTTAAATCTGTTTGTTTTGATTCTTGGTTTTAATGCTTTTCTTAGCTAAAAGGCAGCTCGTATAGGGACATATACCCAAAAAGAATAAGTGCATCTTTGGCTGTACTTTCTAGAAGGAGATACTCATTGTTTAATTTCTAGCCATCAATTTACAGAATTAGTAAAGTTGGCTCTTCCTGTAGAAACCATTGTGAGGATGTGCATTAATATATTTTTAATAAATGTCTTCAAAATCCACAGAAAATCTATTTTTGAAAAGCATTTAAAAAGTTAGAAAATGGTTTCTCTGTTTTCAGCATATGCAGATCTGAGTATTTCAATATAACACACATTGTTTTCTTTCAGACTACAGTTATTTTCTAAGTTTTAAATGCCTAATGCACCTTTAAGGTGCCAATAGAATAAGCATGCTTTTTTTTTTTTTTTTAAACAATGGCTAGGTAGCATACTGCTAAACAGTTTTATCATCAAAAGTCAGCAAATTTAGACTCTTTTTGTAAAAGATAAATGTAACTCATCTTGAAATTTGGCACCTCTTTTTAAATACTTTGCCATGAGAAAAGCCAATAAATCTGGTTGGTACAAAATACATGGTCACTCCTCAGTTACATCAATAGCATCCTGCAACACTTGGCATTCTTTTTTGCTTCAGCTTCTCTTTTGCTGCAGTGATTGCTTTTGAAATTAAACCTTACTTTCCTTGCCCCCCAACTTTCTTTTGTTGAGGTCAAAAGCAGCTGCTTCACGAAGAATTATGTAATTCCGTTTTTCAATAAAATATTATTTCTATTAAGGAAATCATTTACTGTTGAGAATGTATCTTTTCTGGAACACCAGCCTCCTGTAGGAGCTTACAAAATGTATGCTCTTTATTTCATTATTGAAAAAAAAAATCTAGCAAATACTATTACTCTTCTTTCAGAATACTTAGAATAACGTAGTACCAGATACTTAGATTACTGTCTGACAAGTATTCATAATGAAGATGCCAGTGTCATTTTGTATGTTAAGGATACATATATATTATATTGTAGTACTATGTTATATTATGTATATTATGTAAAATATGTATGTGTGTTAAGATAAGATTAAATATAAATAGAACTCCTAGTATGTTCTGATACCTCAGTGACCATTCATTCATTCCTTCTGGGGTACCATCACCTCCATTTTGGAAATCACTATGCAAGCTTATCAAATAAATTACTGTTGTTAATAATGAGCCTTTTATGTTTAATTCACAATTCATTGTGTATAATATTCCTGTATGAAGCCATCTTAAAAATAAAGCACTTGGGAAAAGACATTTTCATTCTCATTAATTGGGAAGTAATGTTTGTAGAAGAAAAATAGATACATTTCAGCCAAGTGAGACCTTAATAAAATTTATTCTTCACAATATTTGAAATTATTGGCTTATTTCAGATGCTTAAGTTTGGATTTGCATTATGCTTTCAGTAATTATTCAAGGTGAACTAAAAATACCCATTTAACATTCATTTAGTAATTTAGTAGTGTTGATAGACTTACAATTTTTTCATGTCCATAGTGAACATGTTTTTTCTTGACATCTCTGGCAAGATATAAAACATTTTTCATGACTCTACCCTCTCTACCTTTCCCCTCCCTCTCTGCTCTCCCTGTCCACAAAACAACTGCAACCACAGTTGATTAAGCACAGGTAAGTTTTGTCTATTCTGTAACTTTGTATTAGTTGAATCAGACAAATATATCACATTTATCTCTGACTTCTTGCACTCAGCATGTTTTTAGACATATCAGTAGTTTGTTTCTTTTTATTGTGGAATAATATTCAACTATACAAATATGTGATTGTACTATAGGATGTTTATCCAGTTTCCTATTGATGGACACATGGGCTGTTTCCAGTTTGGGACTATTATGAAGAAAACTGTTAGGAATATTTTTGTACAAGCCTTTTTTGTGGACACACATTTCATTTCTCTTGGATAAAGGAGTGGAATTGCTATGTCATAACATAGATATTCCCCCCTTTAAAAACTTAACATAGAAGAACAACATACATTGTTCTTCAGAAAAGTGCACATATCGTGAGTTAACAGAACCTGAATACTTGTGTATAACCAGTATACAAATGAAAAAATAGAAAATCACCAGTGGGTCAGAAACCCCCCTTATATTAACTTCTTTATGCATCTGCTTCCCCATGGGTAGCCACTACCTTGACTCCTAACTCTAATTTGACTGTAAAGTTCTTTAGTTTGTTTCTTTCTTTAAATACTTTATTGAGGTATAATTTCTATGTAATAAACAGCACATATCACAGTATACAATTTGATGAAATTTTCATATACCTGTGAAGCCATCTTTGCAATCAAAATAGGTAACATTTCATTTATCTCCCAGTTTCCTCATATCCCATTGCAAGTCATCCTGCCCTCCACCTTTGTCTCTGGGCAAACTATCACTATAAATCAGTTACACATTTTCTAGATTTTATATATGGAATCATACAGTGTTCTCTCTCATTCTGTCTCTAATCTGGGTTATTTTCATGCAAACTAATGATTTTTAGATTATTCCATATTGTTGCTTGGATTAATTCTGTTGTGTTGCTGAATGGTATTCCATTATTTCTGTATACCACATTTTGTTCATATATTCACCTGTGGATAGGTATTTGGGCTGTTTTCATTCTGGATTTTACAGATAAGGCTGCTATGACATTTTGCAAACCTTCATGGTATATATTTTCATTTCTCTTGGATAAATATCTGTGAGGACTTGCTGGGTTATATAGGGTAGGTGTATTTTTTATTTTTTAAGAAACCGGCAAACTTTTCCAAAGTTGTATCATTTTCATATCCAACAGCATATAACAATTCTAATTGTTTTACATCCTAACAGTTGATATTGTCAGTCTTTTATTTTAGTCACTGCGTCGCCTTGATTACATAGCCTTATGTGCGTCTTGAAATCAGGTAGTATAAATCCTCCAAGTTATTTTTCCAGATTGTTTTGGCTATTCTGTATCATTTGTTTTTCCATATAAATTTTAGAATCAGAGGAATATTGGTTGTAATTACAATGACTACTTATTTCAATATGAAGAGAATTGACATATAACAATATTTCATCTTCTCATCCATTTACATGGTATATCTGCCCATTTATTTAGGTCTCTAATTTTTTCAGCAGTATTTTATATTTTTCATTTGGCAAAGAATGTATTATATAAACACTGCATGCTGTCCTGTTTGTGTAATTTCTTACAGCCAAATCATTATTTATTCATGCTTATTTTTATGATGTAAATTAAGATTTGATATGGAGGTTTTCCATATGATATCCTTACTTACCTAATGCATTGATGAAAACTATTCTGATGTGACAGTGCTAGAAACAGAGGAGACTAAAACGTTATCTTAGAAACATGAAAGCTGAAGTTTACAACTGTATAGTTATTGGCATAATTCTTTTGGCTTGTATGGTTACAGAAATTAATATTTAAAAAGGCTTATCTTTATTAACATAGTCCAATATTTTTAGAATCAGAAGTAAAACAGAATCTTGTCAATTTAATTGGGCCATAAGTTTTTACCAGAGGATTTTGAGTTTGCATTTTGTAGTTTGCCTTCTTTTTCCCTCCTTTTATTAATAATATTCATGGAAATATGCAACCCTTAGAAATTTATAAAGAAGAAAATAAAACAAAATTCTACCATCCAGAAATTACTGCAGTTAAAATTTTTGGTACATTTTCTCACATACTAGAGTTGTCTGGAAAGTATCCAACCTTTGTAATATGAAAAATAGAGGTATTTATGGCTGAATATTTTTCCAGACAGCTCTTGTGTATGTATGTGTATGTATTTATATAGCTCATTATTGCATGCACAATTTAGTTCTTTTTTCATTTATACTTACATCACTGCCATGTTCCCATGCATTAAATGCTTTATGAATAATTTACAACCTTCTCTGTATTATAATCCAGGATGGACATATAAGATACACTTGAATTTACTCAGTTTTTCTTTTCTTGTAGGATATTTAGTTGCCCTCCTTTTCCCCATTTTTAAAAATATTTACCTTAGATATGTATATATGTTCACAGATTTTGTCCATATTTTGAATTTCTCTTAAAAATAAATTTGCTTTTAATTTTGAAACATTTTAAAACAAAGTATAGAACATGATATACATACTCATCACCGGTAGTAACTAATTATTTATATTTTGCTACAAATAATTCTTTAAAGAACATACAATAAAAATTTGTCTTGTTCTGTTTCATGTTTCAGTGCATTTAATACATATGTATCCATAAGATTTACTTACTGCTGGCTGTGCCTTTGAATTTTATATGAGTGATAAACTGTATTTATCATTCTTTAAAATTTTCCATTTTTTACTCAGCCATATGCTTTGACATTATTAATTCTGGTTCTTGTATGAATAATATAAAAAGAAAAATAAGGCCTTCTTTTTATCAGAATAGGCCAGTTTTTCCTTTCCACTTTTGAGGAATAGTTAAGATAGTTAGGGTGCCACAATGAATATCCTTTTATATTTCTTATGGTGCTTGTCTCTTAAGTTCTTGGATACTTACAGGTGGTAGTGTGGGATCGTAAGATATGTAATATCCAAATGGCTCTCCAAAGTGATGAAGTGTATGTCCCTCCCTACCAGCAATGTTCTCATTATTCCACATCCTCCCCACCTTTGGTTTTATAAGACCTACTATTTTTTTCCCACTTGATAGTTATGAAATAGATAATTTTTTAATTTAGTATGTTTCTAGAAATATAAGGAGTAAAATATTCTGTAGCATGTTCGGTGAAATTTTTTATTCATGAAAACTGTATTATCTTAAATGTCCACTAAGAAATGTTTCCAATCACAAATTAAAGCTTTTAAAGAGTTTTGAATAAAAGTATTATTGTTTGTTTATTCACAGTGGAGTATAAGTGTTTTCTCTAAAGAAATATCTGTCTTGTCTGTAAGACTGATATCAGAGAATTACCTAAAATGCATTAACTGTTATTTTGTAACATCTGTGTAGATAATTTAGATGATTATTTTCTTAAAAGAATCCATGACCAATTTTACTTCCTGTGACCTTTTCTGGGGAACATATTTAATTTTTTTGTAATCATGTATAGTCAAGTAAAAATATAATATCCTGTTATATTTCTTTTTTCATTTCAACAGTGGCAGTTTGATGAGTACTTATGACATAACAGTAGAAATTATTTACTCTGGGAATGCTAAATGTATCATTCTTATAAAATTTGTCTTTAACAACCCCCCTCCCATGGTGTGTGTAATGAAAAACATTTTAAATTTAAAATATTTTTAACATGTGGACACATTAATTTTAAAAAGTGTAGAATTTAAGTATAAAGGTATAAAAGTTCTATTTTCATGTTAGATATTTTAATCAAGCTGGCTAAGGGTAGGAATCATGTCTACCTTTTAAATAGCTATACTCCCTGTGGTTACCAGTTTAGTGCTGGACTTAGGAGTATTTTATTAAATATTTGTGGAGTGAACAATATAATTTGTTAAGTAATAATCTTCTTAAATGAAAAATAACTTTTTTTTAATACAAGTAAGCATAGAGTTAATTCTACTTCAACCTACATTCTGTTAGTATTTATTCTTAAATAGTAATACTTAAGCTTTTGTCTTTCTGGTTTCTTGAGAGAGAAGCATGCAAGTAACAGTAATCCTGAGGTGATTTTTAGAGAAACCTAACTCTGGTTCTATTTTTAACTGAAGAGGAAAGCTAACTTTTTAACCTGAAGATCCACTTGGCACTCCTATGATTTAGTTGAATTTACCTGGGTATCCAGTTTTCTTTCCATGGTTTCTGACTTTACTTCCTATGGTTTCATCTGTCTCTACTCTGTGACTTTTGCCTCTTGTCCCTGTAGGCACAAAGCTCTCTCCTTTATGAGCCAAGGACCTCGTAAGTTTAGTGACTTTATTGACAATTTCAGAGTTTACAAGGAAGAAATTGCATGATGTGTATCGCCTTTTACTATCATTACAGTCTCTGCACCTCATCTGTGGCTGCTTTCCCCATCCAGTGCTTCAGACTTGCCACCTTTTTTGTCCTATAGAACTTTCTCAGAATGTTGGTCTAGTTCCCCACTCTCAATGTATTTTTCTCAAGGAGTAGCAGTATGCTGCATTATCTATTGCTGTGTCATGGATCACCCCAGAATATAGTGGCTGAAGATAGCAGCAATTATTTATTATCTCAATTGATTCTGGGGATTGACCAGGCTTAGATAGTTCTCCCTGGGAAAACTCATGCAGTTGCAATCAGGGGCAACTGGAGCTGGAGTTATCCAGGATTCTTTAGTTAACTTGTCTGCTGATTGATGCCAGTCATGGGCTGGGACCTCAGCTGGGGCTGTGGTTTCTTTACTTGACCTCCTTTTTTGCCCTGGGCTTCCTCACAGCATAATGTTTGAGTTCCAACAGCAGCTTTCCTAGAGAAACAGGTAGAGGCTGTTAGCATCTTTCATCTAGCCTTGGAAGTCATTCACCATCACTTCCTCCATAGTTACAGGTTTACTCAGATTCCAGGGAAGGGAATAATAGACTTTACCTCTCAATAGGTAGAGTCCTAAGGCAGATTGTAAGAAGAGCAGATGAGACTGCAGATATTGTTGCAGTCATCTTGGAAAATGCCATCTATCTTACCATCACAGGTAGATTTATTAATTCCCAGCTGAAATTCTGCTGGACAAATTTTTTTTGGGGGGCAGGAGGGTGTTGGTTCCCCGAGTGGGTATTGAACCCAGGCTGCAACGGTGAGAGTGCCGAAACCTAGCCACTAGATCATCAGGGAACCCCCTGCTGGACAAAATTTTATCCATCTTTTAGCTGAAAAAAGTTTCATTACAGATGAAGTCACAGTTGTTCAAATACCACCACTTTTAAGAAGGAGGGTTAAAAAGTAGTCTTTAATTCTGCTCTCACTTTTCTTGGAGTTTCAAAAATATACAAGTATGCAGACTTCATCTCAGGCTCCCACTAATCAGAATATACTGGATGGACCTCAGGCATGTATTTAAAAAGCTTCATGGCGACTATTGAAGAGGTTTCAAGCCTTCTACCCACTCACTCCACATGAGTTAACCACCATCACCCTCCTGTTGATTCACTAATGTTTGAAATTTCCCTCCTCTCTTTGTATCCAAAATATTAAAATATGATAGCAACAGAAAATTGTAGTCTATACTAGAGTGCTAACTGGTGCAATATGACAGTAAAAAACTGATACTGATAAGAACATAATGTGCTTATAACCATCAGGGTAGTTTCATGGAAAAAGTAGAACTTAAATTGGATCTTAAAAAATACTAGATGGAGTTTAGATACGTTTTGTATTGCTGGGAAATGCCTACTCAATTGGTTGTGAACATTATCTGTAATCGTTTAAACATATCTTGGAAATGTTCTAAATGGACAATTTTGCTCTAAAATGTAGAGATTACTTATAAGGGGGTCTCTTTCTAGTTCATGTAATTTCTATTTTGCTTACCAGTTTGAGACATGGTTTAACGAAACCAAAGGCATTCCATCCTGTAGCAGTCTGCAAAAATACTGTAGCAGTATATAATTTATTTCTATGCCAAAATTACTAACCTGACTTTAAGTAAATATTCTAATGGTGTTTAAACCTTCTCTTTAATGTTTTCATCAACCACTTACTCAATTGGAGAAGCAAAGAAAACATTGACAGGAGCTGGGCCACAATGAAAATAGGAAGCCTTCAATAAATGTTAACCTATATGCCAGAGGCTGGGCTTGAGTCTTTTACATAGATTTCATTTATACTTCACCATAATGATGTGAGGTGATTTTACAAAGAGGAAATCAGTTTAGAGGATTTAAGAGGGCTAGTACAAGTTCATGGAGCTATTCAGTGTTTGAGTCAGGTAGTGTAATAACTGGAGAGGCCTAGATCTTAACTAAATGAAATTCCTTCTCTTCATTTGGGAATGGAAAGGATATCAGTTTAGCCATATCTGCCAATTAGCCATCTGTGGAATGACAAAATTACAACCATAGTGTGTTCTTTTTGTATATTGTGGTGATGATACCAGTCATATGAACCTTTTAGCTGTGATCAAAAACAGGGCACCAAACATAACATTGCCTGACCATTATTAGCTCTGGCCAGTGTGGCGAGAATGAGAATTACTCTTATTTTGAAAAACCTCTTCTCTTTTTACCCAACATACTTTCTAAACAAAAGTTAACAATAATTAGGCATTGTTAATGGCTTAGTTAAAGTGTAGGAAGATTAACAAAGTTACTAGCTTTTAATTCTTATTTTTAAATTTTAAAATTACTTGAATTTTAATTAGATTTTTAATTTTGTTTACATTTTATTGAGAGCTTAATTTTAAAAAGGTAGCCTGTGTAAACTTTGTAATCTTTCCTCTTTCTGAGACTCTTTAAACGTCAGTCTTCCCATTATAATAAGATGGAGGTGATGCCACCTGCTTTCCTGCTTTTTCAAACTAGAGCAATGTACCCCCATACCCCTCAAGGTATATCTGTACATGTGCACACAGGTTTGGGGTTAGAGAGGGATTGGGAATGCAAAACCACAGAATAAATATGTCCTCGTTATTCTGAAGAACTAAATTTACTTGATGAAACGTAGTTTTAAACATAGACTTTTATTTTAGCTCATAGAGGAGAATGTGAAATTGATGAGAATTTTTAAGATAAAGATAGTTGAACTCAAAATAAATTTTACATGTGCAGCAAGTCCACCCTAGCAATATTGTTCATTCTCCTTGGGAGCCACCTTTCATGCTTATTGGAATCCATATTTTGTTGTATATTAAGTCAAATTTAATTCTTTCTTACAACCATGTCTGTTTTTACTATTCAAATGAATAGACTCCAAGAGGTAAAATAAAAAAACCAGAAAATTCTAGAAGTATTAAATTAAACAGAAGCCAGAGCACCCTGAACAAGTTTTAGACTTTGGCTGAGAAGTCCTTTGAACCTTATGAGACACCATAGATACATGTAATTGGGCATTCGGATTGTGGACATGGAAAAGCTGGCTCCCTAAGCCTCTCCCTCCCCATAAGCAGTATGCCTAAACAGTAGCTGCCAGCAGATACTTACCCTCTGGAATTAAGATTGGAGAAAGAAGAGTGATCATTGGAAGGGATTTAAAGTGAAGTGAGTAAATTAATAGAACTTCAGACAAAATGGTTTGGGAGAGGTGCAAGGGGACACCTTTAGATTCAGCTAGTCATTTTTTTTCCCCCATTAAGAAAATGTGGCCTGTGGATTTAAATGATTTAGCGCAAAAATTTTAGCTAGTTAGTGGCAGAATAAAACTTCCAGTCCTCATGACTCCTCATTTAGTCCCTGATGTCTTATGCTAGAAAGATCTTGCAGGCTTTCCTTAAATGGGCCCTTTCAGTGGTATAATGAAGGTTCTGTTCTTACTAATTCAAATTTAGGGCATAAAAATGAAAAATTTACTTACTTGAGTTTTCTTGTTAACCAGAATTTGTATTAAAATGTTAGAGGTGTTTAGCATCTCTAGTTTAAATGCCCAGCAAACAAATTGTGAAACATTTAGTATTTATAGACACTATCCTTTTTACCCAAACCAATTCTTGACCATTCAGTCTCATCTATTTCTATTTGTGGCTGGTTAATATCAGGAATAAAAACCATTTCTGGTTGGTTTTCTGACTCCTGCCAGAATAAAATATTAATACTAAGATTATGCAAAGATGGAGCAAGAACAACTGTATGTGGGATTTAACTAGTAAAGTGATTTCTCCCCAACCTTGCATTTCAGTTCAGAATTTTAGTTAATTATAAAAGTCTTTTTTACCAAATTTGTGAATTTTGGATTTTCATAGGTAGGAATTGGAAGTAGCTCCTTTGAGGGATACTGAGAGACTGAAGGAATAGAATGAAGAGAGAGAATCTAAAGATTGTAGTTGTTTTCAGAACAGGAGGACAAAATAATGAAACTTTGGAGAGGAGAGAAAGGGAGATAAAGGAAGTTGAGAGAAGAGATAAATATATTGATAAACTTATTTATACTTTGAATTTGAATAGATTCTTTGCATAAAACTAGTTTGAGTTAGGTTTCTGTCATATGCAGGAACCCTTAATAATTCTTATTTGTTAATTTTTACAAGAGTCAGATAAAAGAGCTATTGAATCAAATCATATCACTAGAAACATATATAACCTTATACAAATATTATTGAAAGTGTGCTGAAACTCAAGTGCATTGTAGAATTTTCTTTGGTTTTTCTAAACCATTTCTCTATTGATAGGGTAATTAAATTTGTTGGTTTCTTTAAATTATTAATAGTATTTATTGAGAACCAGATAAATTAGTCACATTTCTTTTTTTTAAAAAATGCACCTTTACTTTTGAGTCTTCTTAAGTTAAATGTTATCTTAAATTTTGAGTCATCTTGAAGTAGAAATATTTAGCAGAAAAAAAGTTGAAATTCAGATGAAGAAAGAATATGGTTCTTTGGTAGTTACCCTGGGGTGAAAATGAGAACCATATGGTCTCTCTCCAGAAGCCTGCCACCTAGTTGGGTGTGGAGGGTGATAAGGCAAGTGCACAAATAACCACCACATAATACAAAACTGATTATCTGTAAATGCCAGAGAGAGGTACGAAGTTCATGGGCCTCCGAGAGGAAATAGAATCTAACTCTTACGTTTAACATAGTGCTTAAAAGTTAGTTTTTTAATATTGCGATATAGTACACATACATAACTTTTACTCTTTTAAAGTGTAAAATTCAGTGGGTTTTAGTATATTCACAAGGTTCTGCAACTTCTCCACTGTCAAATTTCAGAATAAACTTTTTAGGTTTTTAGCTGAGTATGCCCTCTAGTTCTCAGGCCCCACCGTTCCCTGTTGTTTACATCTGGCTACCACTGGTATTTATACTGGCCACCTGACCCCAGAAGGCATTTAAATTTGCTGCCAGGCTTAAGAGTTGTTTTTTCTAGTTTCCTTAACACTGGAAGCAAATGCCAACATTAACCTGGCTAATGTGGGGGATACTGGCTGCTGTCATGCTGAGCATCCTTTTTCCCATCTCTGTTTCTTCCCACTCTACCATGTGACTCCTTCAAGAGTGGTCCCCACCTCTGGTACAGCCTTTTGTGAGAAATGACTTCTCATTGCCCTCAAGAGGGATTTCCTCAGAATAAAATCCAAACTCCTTTTCTTGGTTTACAAATCCTTGTGTAATCTGACCTGGCTTTTTCTTGACTAGAAAGTAAGTTCAATGTTTAGCAGGTTCCTTGTTTGTCACACTTAGAGCTGTGTCTTAAGATTCTAGAACAGTGTTTGGCACATAGTACTTGTATGTGCTTATTAATGCATGTTAGTTGAATAAATGCTTAGTGAAAATACTTGTTTTGAGCTCTGGTTCATCTGGCTCTATGATTCTACCTGTTTCTTCCAGAAATTTACCGAAATCTCTGGTCTTTTGATTCCTTTGCCATCTCTAGCTCTCACTGCCTTTATGAGTTTATTCCCTTGTGTAATTGTGTACTGTAATTTAAGTGGGTGTTAGGGAGGGAGAGAAACGTATTCTGTCACCCTTGACAGATTGAGATGTTGCATTCAAGTTGAAAACCTGAACAAAGGCCAAGTTAAGAAAACATGGCTTGTTTTTCTGTTTTTGTTTTTAATTTTTTTTTTTTTTGAGAATACTTATTAATTTAGGTTGATTGAAGGGTAGAAAATAAGGTTGAAAATTTAGGTTGAGATCATATCAGAGAGGGTCTAAAATCATTTGATGAAGAGTTTATACATAATTCAGAATGTCATGGGGAACCCTTGTACGTGTTTGAGCAGAATCATGACAGGAAGAGAGTTTTTAAGGAAGATTAGACGAATGGTTATGGGTTAAAGAAAAGAGGTCAGTTAGGAAGTTGCTGAATAATCTGAGGATGATATAATGTGGGTCTGAACCAAGATAGTGGTCATCAAAATGAAAAGGAGAGGAAGTAGTCAGGAAAATAGTTGAGCCTCCAGGTGCTGACACTGATAAAGTGCTGTATTGTAATTACAGTTTAGTGGTGTGACTTTTATTTAGATGGATTGTAAATGTCTTTCCTAGGATTTTGACATTTATGAGATAGATGAAACAGAAAGCAGACATTTCAGCTTTGTTGGGTGAGGAATATTTGGCCTACTCTGGCCCTACTCTGGATGTTACAAGAGGTCAGGGGGTATGTTAATGAATAATGCAGGGTACAAGTGTTTCACTGTTTAACTTCCTTTGTTCTTACATTTAATAACAAGATTTTAAAAATCAAAAAAATCTTAAAACTCTTATTGAAGTCTATCTGTAGCTTAAGCCTTATTATTTGATTAAATACTAGTCTTTGATTTAGAACTGAATTTTGATTTCTCCCTGACCTACTTGAGACATTAATCAACTTTTTTTTTTTTTTTACTTACTTGGTTTTTTTATCTGAAGGTTAGAAATGATTGTCTTTTGCTCTGTGAAAGAATTATCTGATGAATAATTATTTTTCAAAGATATTAAGCTTTTATTTGCATTAAGTAAAACTAATTTTATGATGGCAAAAATAAGCTAAGAAAGGTAACTAAATCAGGAAAATACAATTTAGAAAAGTAACACAGGCATACATAATAAAAACCATGTGTTGGAGAAATTTGCAGTATACAAGGGCTGTCCGGAATGCATCAGGCCATGTAGTACGAAAAGTAGAGGGTTTTTTCTGGATGGCCCTTGTATTTCAAAGTTCTTACTGCATTATTTTATTTGGTAAAAATGTTTTTCAGCCTATGTGTTTCTTTCCTTAAGTTTATTTCTGAATTTTAATGATCCATTAGTTGACATACCCTATTTTCCTAAATAAACTACAACTTGCTGAGTCAGACTGTTCTTTCTTTTCTTTCCTTCATCACCCCATCTCCTTCCCTCTCTCTTTTCCATAATTTATTTTGATATAATTTCAAACTTACAGAAAAGTTGTAAGAATACAGACAACTCTTGTATTCTCTTTACCTAGATTGATCTATTGTTTTCATTTTGCCTAATTATCCTTCATTCTTCTCTTCCCCATTTACTTATTTACACACACACACATTTTTTCTGAGCTATTTGAGAATAAAGTTGCAGGCATTGTGCCACTTTAAGAGTAAGTTCTTTTGTGTATGTTTCCTAAGAGCAAAGATATTTCCTTACATAACTACAGTGCAATTATCAAAATCAGGAAATGTAACATTGATATGATACTATGATCTAATCCAAAGTCCATAGTCAACTTTCTCATTTGTCCTCATATTGCCCTTTATAGCTATGTTTATATACTTATATATTTTCTCTGATCCAGGATCAAAGTATTGCATTTAGTTGTCATATCTCTTTAGATTTCCTTTCATCTGGAGCAAACATATCCTTAGCCTTTCTTTGTGCTCTTGACCTTCACATTTTCAAAAACTATAGGCCAGACATTTTGTAAAATGTATCTTATGATTTAATTCAGGTAATGCATTTTTGTCAGGAATACCCCAAAATGATATGTCTTCTTAGTGAATCATTAGAGGAAGCATACGAATATGATGTTGGTTTGCCCCAGTATTGGTGATATGAACTTTGATCACATGGTTAAGACAGTGTCCCTCCAGTACTTTGTGTGGTGATATTTTGAGAATAAATAAATAGTTTCATCAGATTTTCATCCACTATTTTTAGCATCTGTTGATTCTTGCCTAAATCACTTGTTACTACAGTGGTTGCAAAATAGTGATCATCTACCAGTTCATATTAGTTGGCATTCTACTTTAAGGAAAAGCTTTCTTTCTCATATATTTATCAGTATGAATTCGTGGGTTCTTGTTCAATTCAATGGGTTGTACTTTGTTTCTGTCATAATTTGTTTTGATGCTTAAACTGTCCCAGATTAGGGTTCCGGGACCCCCTTCAGGCTGGTTCCTGTGCCATTATGACATGTCTTCATCATTAGTGAGCACTTTCTAGCATGAGGTATCATAAGGGCTCATCTTGTTTTTTTTTTCCTTGCACCAGTTGTGAAATCATTACTCCAAGGATATCTGGTTACTTTTTAGGTAGAATATGTATAACTGGGCACTAGATAATGCTAATTACTATTGGGGTGTCATTGCAACAAGGCCCTGTCAGTGGACATACCTACAAACTCACATATACATATATCCATCTTTATTTCTAGCCCTCCCTTTACCTCTCCTTGAAACCTTGAGTTCATACTGATGATTCAAAATTGAATCCAAATGACTTCTGTATCTCAGGCTGCAGCTGTCTGGCACTCTTCCTTTCTCCCCAAAACATGGGCTGCTCTGAGGGGCTGGATTTCCTGCCATGCATTTGGCTGACTTGTAGGGGATAGGGAAGAAGTGGAGAAAAACAATACTCACCTGCCTTCCTAGTGAAGCTTTCAAGAATTTCAAGGCAGTTTCTCCAACCCAAGAGAGTATTGTATCTTTTGCTTTAAGTTGAAGCTGCAGAGTGCATACACAATATCTACTGTCTCCAACAAAGATAACTACACACACTTCTGTAGTATAGCAAGAAAGATCCCAGGTATGGAACAGAATGTGTGAGATGAACCTCTCTGGAAGCACATGGAAGGCCCATTTTTACAGATATATAGTGACTGTATTGCTACCTAGGGCTGCTACATACTAGTTGGCTGAAAAAAACCCCACAGAAATGTATTCTCATGTACTTTTTGAAATGAACCTGAAAAGCCTGAATATAAACAAAAGAATTTTACATTCATTCTTTGTTTTCTTTTTTTTCCCCAGTTTTTGTTGTTTGTTTTTTTAGTTGCTCTGTGATTTCAGATTATGGTTTATGATGTGCTGTGTAATAAATAATTATAAAATTGATCATTAGAACTTCTTAGTTTTAGGAATGTTAGGAGTTTATTTGTAAAGCATTGAACTAAAATTGTTTTTTTCCAATTAGATAAGGAGTTCCTATTTAGGGTTTAGTGGATTAAGAGTATTCAATATTATGAAAATCCAGTGTAAACAAAGAAATGAATATGATTCATCATTCTATAAAAGGAATTTACTGGGGGTACATTTAAGTTTTTGATAAATAAAACATTAACAAAATTGCCTTTGATTTGATTTATAGTTCTTAGGCGTCATAACCTCTATCAACTGTTAAAATAGTTCTTATTTGTTATTATGCATTTCTTACAAGTCACCTCCTCTAGTATTCCTAGTTTCTCTGGGTATGGAGGGTTTTAATGTGGCTGGCCCAAGAACTGTGCACGTCTGTTTACAGTAGATTCTCAGTTAACCCATGGGGATCAGTAGATGCCAGATAAAGGAACTTTGTTCTTAGAGAATTTGTTAATCACGTGGACAGAAGAGATACCTGTGGAGACTTACCATCTCTCCCCAGCTAGGATTAATGTTCTTTGAAGTCATGGAAGGTATTTTTTACTTTCTTTGTATCCTGTATATTACTTAGAGTAATGCTGTTTGTAGGCAAAGTATTTTGAAATGTTAGACCTTAATAGAAATTGGGCCTTTTCTGTTCATGGCCACTAACCTACAGAGAACACTTCAGTGGTGGATATACGTAATGCTAAGTTTGACTTTTTTTTAAAGTAATCTGCTTTATTAATTAGTAACAGAAGCTATAAAATGATATTTAAGAATAGGCACACAGTGGAAGAGGATCCTCAAAAAAAGAACCCCGAACCCTGGTGTATACATAGAACATAGATACATAAATAAAAAAATATGTATCAAAGATGGAAAATTCAATTTAGGTTCTCACGCTCACATTATATGCCAAACTAAGCTACCTAGATAAAATGTGATAACTATATAAAAGAATTGATAATAAACTAAAAAATTTACATAAAGTTTATCTGATTTCTGGATGAAGGAGAGTTTATTGAACAAAACAGTAGAAATTCCAAAGGAAAAGAACTTGTAGCTTTGATAACTTAATGTAATAAAACATTTAGCAGTCTCTTTAAAGAAAGATCATTCCAACAAATTAAAAGGTAAAACCTGATGAAAATGTTGCCATAAACAACATGTTAATATCATGAACCAATAAAGAGCTCCTATAAATTCAATTAAAAAACCCAATTACATGGCTTATTAAGTTCCCAGTTTCCATTTGGTCATTTACAAATAATACATTTAATTCATAGTGGAACTAAAGGTCCTGTGTTAGAGTTGTAGGTCAAGAGAGAAACATACTTACTCAGATGAGTTAACAAATGACCCTTCATCCCCCACAACTCTCCCTCCATTTTACATTAAGTTGTGTTCATTTCTCCCCTTTTCCTTCTCTGCTCTGACTTCTTCCCACTTCCTTTTGATGGGTCCTCTTCCTCTTTGTGCCTTACTAAATTTAACAGCGTTGGTTTTTCTTCTTATTGTTTCTTTTGTCTGATTTAGGTTTCCTTCCTCTTGCTTTTATTTTGCAAGAGTTGTTTCTTGGACAATTGGGCGCTCTCCTTGAATCTGGAAGTCTTTACAGCCACCTTCTCAAGTGCCTGTTTTCCTGTAGAATTATTTATCAGATTAGGACAGCATAGGAGGTATTTCAAAAACCATTTTTGTGATAGAGCTACTATGGGTGTAAAGAACTAAAATTTATTTCTGAATGAGTAACTCTGAGGAGAAGCATGGACCTGTGGTAACAGAGGAGCAATTGGAGTGTGTTCATTAGGGAATCCTAATGCCACCATGCTTCATTATGGTCTTTAGGAGTACTCATTCTAGGTTGTTCTGCCTTTAACCAAATTGTGGTTAAACAAAACTCCATTACTTTTGTCTTGCACGTTCTCCCAATAATTAATAGCACAACACACTACAGCAGTTGTCAGACTTTAGTGGACAGAAGAGATATCTGTGGGATCTTACTCCCTGGTGATTAGCATTCAGTAGATCTTGGGCAGGTCATTTTAAAACTGACTTTATAAGAAGTACCCCAGGTAATTTTGATGCAAGTCATTGGCACACCACAATTGGAAAAACATTGCCAGACAGCATGGCCAAACTCCTTGGTATGGCTTATAATTTTGCCCCTACCTCCAGCCCCATTTTCCATGGGTCTACACCACAAATCCCTGTAAATGCACATATATTTCATAGGCATTTGGTGATTTGAAACACCACAGACCCAAGCGCATGTGGATTGGACCCACACACTGCAGCAGAAGGCAGTGGTAAACCACTGCTGCATTTCTTTTCTCAATCTTTATCTTTCTTACCTTAAAAACCCTATGATGAAGCAGTTCCCTCATTCATAGGGTCACCAAGAGTCAGAGCCCACTTAATGGCATGTAATAACACCACCATATCCACTGTGTTTTAGAAATGTTAAGCAATTTGTAATTCTCAACATGTCTTACTTTCCCCTACACCTCTATATTTTTGTATGTGCTGGTCCCTCTGCCTAAAACACCCTCTTCTCTGCATATTCTTTAGATTTTGACTGAAGCATCCTAACTTTCCTCTCTCCTGCACAGACTGAGTTAAACTACATTCACATAGCATATCTCTGTTATAGCACTTAATAGTGTTTCATCATTGTTGGTCCCCTACTAATTCCTTAAGGACAGAGGCTATTGTGTTCATCTCTGTTCCTCCACTGTCTAGCACGTAGTAGATGTATAATGAATATTAAAATCCAAGTTTCTCTTGCTTCTTTGGAACATTGAGCATGCTAGAGACCTGGAGAAATGCTGTAGTGGCAACTCTGCACTCCTGTACTCTTGAGAGTTTTCACATGGTTTAAGTACAGACAACTTCCTTTTACAAAAAGCAATTATTTTTAATTATTACAGGGACAAAAAGAGTTCAGCAATAAATAAGGCACCCTGGCTATATACCATGTATTTTTCTTACCATCGTCTAAATATATATCTTGTATAAGTTGAGTTGTATTTCCTCTGGACTTCAATTTCCATATGTATAATTATCTCTACCTAATATCTACAGCAGCCTTCTAATGATCTTTCCCTTCTCTAATAACTGATTCTGGCACCATGTCCTTTAACTAAATACCCTAACCCTTTCATTTCTATGTTTAAGAATCCTGTTACCTTCTTGGGGGAAAAAAAAAGAAAAGAGAGGCTTGGCTTTCAAGGTTCTATATGACCAGTCCTGCCTTAATCTTTGATTGTTAAATCTCACCCTTAACCTCTTGTTTTATTTGAGTCAATCTCATGACAGTCTCACAAACACAGACTTTCTCCTTTGCTCTTTATAATTTGCCCTACCTGGAATGTATTTCAAAATCTAAGTCCAGCCTTCTTGATAAAGATCATTCCATGTAAGTGAGGGAACTGAATAGTAAACAAAAATATCTCACAAAAGGAAGGTTAATAGGGAAAATGTGCTTGGATAATTAACTTCATGGAAAATTTAGTGGGAATAATATTGTTTCATGCTAAGGTATACTAAGTGGACAGTTTCATTATGTGTAACGGAGCTTACTATATATAAGTTTTAACCTGTGATAATTAAAGCATGATTATACACTGTTATCTGTGAAATGAAACCAACCAGCATATAAACAATGATTATATTCTCTTATTAGTTTTATTTTTACTTCATGAATAAAATAAATGTAAGTTAGTTTAAAATGTTAGTTAAATCATTACTGTTGTAATTTGTGGTTTTTCTCTAATAAACATGATTTTCAAATAATATTCAGGCTAACTAAACCTTTCATTAGCTGAGTCCTAACTCTTCCTCATTTTTTTCCAGTTAGACATTTGCTAGACATCTCTCAGTCCATCTTCAAAACAGAATCCACACCCTTGCTCCCCATAACCTGACCCCAGGAACAGCAGGCAGGACATTGTGGCTAGGGGGAGGGTGGGAAGAAAGGTCAGAGAGGCCCCTGAAAGCCAGCATTACCTAGGGCAGGGGTTCTCAACCTGTGGGTCGCGACCCCTTTGGGGGTCGACCGACCCTTTCACAGGGGTCACCTGAGACCATCGGAAAACACATATCAGATATTTACATGACGATTCATAACAGCAGCAAAATTACAGTTATGAAGTAGCAACGAAAATAATTTTATGGGGATCACCACAACATTAGGAACTCTATTAAAGGGTTGCGGCATTAGGAAGGTGCAGAACCACTGACCTAGGGCCTTGTCAACCTGCTGTCAGTTTTATATTTTAGTCTGTATTCAGTAGGTCTGCACTTCATGGGCAGTAAACCTTTTCATTTATGCTTGGGTACATTTATTCTTTTAGGACATAGATGTAATAGAGCAGGGAATTTAAGGAAAACTTGAATATATTTCCCAAAGTACTAATCTAATAGTTACAGAATAATAGTATTTGTTCTAGTACCAGTATAGTTTCCTCAGGCCTATGACCACATCATTAAGGAAAAGCATCACATTAGGAATTATCCATTTAAATACAAATTATGTAAATACAAAATTTGTAAGTTCTGTTTTCCTTAATTTTTCTTCCTTTTGTTTGGAGGAACAGTTGACTGACTATTGTATTATTTTATTTGCATTTTATGCTGTCATCATTTCCGATAAGGGCACTATGTTGGAAAAATTCATGTTTAGAATTGCAATTTAATTGTAGACAGGTAATTTCCTTACTAGATTTGCTGACTTTAGACAGTGCAGAGCCTATTAAAAAACTTTCTGGGTGCTCCTCATTTGGTGTGTGTTGTAAACATAAATGATGCCATTTTAAGTGTAAGAGAATAAGAACCAACATCAGATTCTAGAGAATGGAGAGTGCTGTTTCAGATTGTAGATCTTTAAGAAATGTTGTAGAACTTAAATTTTATTGGAAAAGTCTCTAAATAAGTATCTTAATTTTTACAAAATAATCCATGTTGTAACAGTAATTTAAGAAAGGATAAAATTGAAAAGTTGCATCAATTATAAAAGTTGAATAGTTACTTCAAATTTTCAGTTTATTTATGATTCTTTGTCATTGTTTTCTACCCATATTTTATTCTACTTGAGCCTATATTCATCTAGACAAAAACAGGTATTAATGAAAAATTTTAAAGAGATTTTTTAAGTCCAAATAATTATTAGGTTCGATATAGCAATAAGAAACTGAAAAAACACACCAGACTTTGATGTGAAGTCTGTAGTTCTAATTGGCTCTATGATAATTTAAAATGCTCATATTTATTTTGAACTGTTTTGTATTTGCTCTGTAAAATTATATTTCTATTGTTTCTTTTTTTTTTTTCCCAGTATAGCATCTTCCTTATGGGCAGTTACCATGTGTGCTCAGAAGGGAAGTGCTAACATAAGTCCCATTATTTCAAGTCAGAATTCCTCCTAGAATATTTTAGCTTCTGGGTTATTCCAGTGTGTTTATTTTTGAAGATTAGGGAGGAAGAGAAAGTTGGCTATTAGGTTCGCAGTTTTGTTGCTTGTTCGTCTTCATGAAGGCTGGGTATTACTACTCCTAGATGTTCTCAAACTAGCAACTATTATTTGAGTAAGTCACTTACTTGATCAGATGAGGTTTTTCTTTGCTCTAACATTTTACGTTTTTTTTATAACACAAGTGAAGATATTTGTTTTCCATCAAAATAAGCAGCAATAATGTCATGTAGGCATTTATAGCCCCCAGAATTTAAATCAGTGGTAAACATGTAAAGGAAAGTAGTGAGTAGTTGTGGAATAATTGATTCACTTTATCCCAGTATGCTTAATTGGATACCTATGGCTCTTAAAGCAAGAATACAACTTTGAAAATGCCTAATTTGTCTTGTAGAAACAATGAGAAAATGAAGTTCAAAAAGTTGTAATATTCTGGAAACAGTATTTACAGATATGGAGCAATAGAATCGTATTAGGCTAAAACTGTGCCAAGACCCAACAAAATAGTTGCAAGAAAATAAAAAGGAAATTTATTTTTCTGTTGCATTACAGAAAGGTCAGGCTAGTGACTCCGCTTCATGCCATCATTCAGGGATACAGTCAAGTTCCTTCCATTTCGGCTGTCTGTTTCCAGGACAATGTCCTCATGTACCTGGTAGAGGTGGAGTCACAGAATGTCTGTGAGGAGGGACAAGGCCCAGAAGTAGCCCCATCATTTCTGCTTACACTCTATTGGCAAGAATTTAAGTTACGTGATTTAAGGAAACCTGCCAGGGAAACTGAGTTTTCTATCTCTTGAGGATATATGCTGTACTTTTTTTTTTTTTTTTTTTTTTTAATGTGGGTAGTTCCCTGGCTGGGAATCGAACCCAGGCCGCAGCGTTGACAGCACTGAAGCCTTAGCCACTACACTACCAGGGAACTCCCTGTACTTTAAAAATTCATTGAACAATTGTTCCATATTATTTCTCTTAAATTTGAAGATGTCCTTCCAATCTCTGGTGGAGGGGTAGCAAGTCAAGAGGCGGCAGAGACCTCTGGGGAAAGACTGGCTTGTGTGACTTGGGATGAGGGCTGAAGGAACCATTGTCCCTGTGTGGAGCCTGCCTCACATGTAGCCTACAGAAGGGTGCCATTATTTTTATCATGTTTTTCATGGATAGATAACTTAATTAAGAATGCTATTAATAGAGATTGATCTGTAAATTCAGTAATGAATAGAAATCTTAGAAATCGTATTAATCCAAGTGAATTATAAAAATCAAATCTCTTTAAGAGCCACATTCATGAATTGGAAAATTCATTGATTTGTTTTTCATTTGTCAAGGTAGAATGCCCTGATTTATACATGCTTAAAGTAGTGAAATTAAGAAATTGGAATTATCATTTTTTATTAGAGATGTTGATAAGCTTTGATTCTTTGTAGTTATTAAAGTTTAAGAAAATAATTTCCCTTCATTGATTGAGATATGGTTTGATTTTCATCATCTTTAGAACCAAGTTCAGTTGGATATTTAAACATTATTTGACCCTTTCTGCAAATTTTTATGTGGTAAAACTAGGTTTAAATTTTAATTTCATGACATCAACTAATTAGATTTTTATGTATCTCATAACCACATTTAAGGGTCACAGAGGTAACTTTGTTGATGTAAAATGCCTTAAAATTCTTATTCAAGATTAAGGATATCTTTAATCTCTGCAGAATTGTTTAAACCAGCTGACAGGTTGTATTCCCAATATTGCCTAGATCTACTGGAACAAAATTTATGTTTCAGAAATACCAGTCAAGAGAATAGAATGTACCATGAATGATATTCATTGTGTCCTTGGGCAAGTTCATAGGTTTTACTCCAAGTTGAAGGAAAAGGATTTCTGGTCATATAAATTTAAAATATGTTTTTTTAAGCAATGCTAAGCTTTACTTAAGCTTTCTTAGAGCTTTTAATATTTAAATATGTTTTAATCAGATTAATTTTACTTTATGGACTAAGTATCTGGTCAGTCATTGATCTTACTTTGTTTACTATAATCTTTTCCTCCCTTCACAAAATGATGTTGGAAATTCCATTCAGATAACACATTATTTTATTAATAGGAAGAAAGAAAATATCTTTTTATTCAAGGGATTTATAATTGAAAAGTTGCCATGTATAGGACATTTTGTATATGAATTTAAAGTTTTCAGTTCTGTTCCTTGGATTTTTGTTTCAGTTCTAGTTCCTTGGATTTTGTAGTAATGGGAAAGTGTAGTAAAAGACAGATGGGGTAGAAAGTGATAGTAGGATTGAAGGAGGAACTAATTTCAACAGACTAAACCAGATGAAAGTTTTTGTTTTGTCTTTGAAATGCTTGTTGGGCTAAGCTTTTACAAAATACCTACTTATTTGTATCTGAACAGATTTTTACAAAATAAATAAGATAATAAATAATTTGCATTCAAATCTTCTAGAATTGTTTTACTGTGGTGTTTGGAGTGTTACAGAATCTGTTAGTGAAGAGAACTGTTTTATTGTAATGTTCTCTAATTAATGGGAGTTCTCTGCAATTTTAAAAGTATTGCTACTTGTGATTCTGGTCATAATCTGATACAGTTCATTCTTTTGTAATTTTCTAAAAATTTGAGACTTAATTGCTTATTTCTACTCATTTGTCAATCCTGTCTCCAGTAACGTCTTCTAATTTCCTTTTATAATGTAATCTCTAGTCTTGAATGTTGACTCCAGAGAGTTGCAATATATATCAGAACATATATTGCATAATTTTCATTTTTAACTGCTAACTATTTATTCTACACAAATATTTACTTCAGATGGAGCAACTATCAGATGAAGAAATTGACCATGGTGCTGAAGAAGATAGTGACAAAGAAGATCAAGACCTGGACAAAATGTTTGGAGCCTGGCTCGGGGAGCTAGACAAACTCACTCAGGTTAGAAATAGCACTTGAAAAACTGGTTGAGGATGTTGTCATCATTGTATGCTAAAAGTTTTACTCTGTAGTCAGACGGATATGGATATAGGTTACATTTTTAGATACTGCTACAAAGGGAAAATGTTCAAAACATTAACAAATGGATGAATAGTAACTCTAGAATAAGATATCTTCTCTGGTTATTTAAGGAGTTAAAAAAAAATCTTGTAACAGAGGTTCTGTTCATCTAGAGATTACTTGAAATTTGTTTCATAAATTGGAATTGCTGGCCAAAAAATTTTAAAACCTAAAAATTTAAAGTCTCTGTTTTAGCAAATCCTTTTCCAAAACTTAGTAAATATGAATACATTTTACAATATAAATAATATCCTCACATGCAAATATTTTTTATTAACATGATTTTGGAATACTAACAAAATTTCATTCCCAACTGTATTTTAAAACAATGGCAAGTTTTTTCAGTTTGTTTTATTGGATCTTGGGTTTTTTTAAAAAAAAGAATGGGAGTTCCCTGATGGTGTAGTGGGTTAAGGCTTTGGTGCTGGCGCTGTCAGCACTGTGGCCTGGGTTCGATCCCCAGTCAGGGAACTACCCACATACCAAAAAGCAAAAAAAAAAAAGAATGACATTTTCCTCTCTAAGAATTAAGTCACTTTTAGAATAAAAGGATACACTATCACTACCCCAGTTAATACATTATATTCAGTATATAAACATGGTAATGTTTATTAAAACAACTTTAAGGCAATGAGAACATTAGAATAAAACCTATTTTCATTTATCTTTTAATATCTCTGGGAAGAATTTTTGTGTAAAATTGCTAAAGGATGAGCTTCCTTAAGTAGTAGAAAAGTAAGTAGTATGGTGCAAACTTAAAGTACTAATTTCTTTCTCTTATCTATTTCTGTAGCAGTCTGGAATTGAAACTGATAAGATGTAATTTTTGCTAGATCATTTTGAAAAAGCATACATGCTTATGACTATAATCGGTTAATGCTGAATTTTGAGGAGAATGCTTTCAGTTCTACTAGAATCTCATAAGAATCATTCCCTTCATCTCCAATGAAGGGAATAACTATTTGTTGTGAGAAAGGTTTTTTCTTATATCTGTTATTATGAAACCATTTCAGTTTAATTCTTAATCTTTTTTAAAGAGGTGATTTTGGCATAGAGGTGATGACTAGGCTATGCAGTTCTATGCTGAACAGAAAAAAAGAAAGAGAAAACAAAATAGAGGGAATAGAAAATTTTAATGATTGATGCAAAGTATTATATATGAGGGTCAGCTGACGTGTGGGGGTTTCCTTGACTATGTGGTTTTATTGTCACGTACTTGGGAAGGGGGCCAAAAAGAGAAAAAAATAAGTATCACTCTAGTCACTCTAGATGGAGTAATCCATGCTACTCCACAGATGGCATTTCTACTGATTTGGTACCTTTTATTCTTTTTTTTTTTTTTTTTTTTTTTTTTTTTTTTTTTTTTTTTTTTTTTTTTTTTTTTTTGGTTAATTATGTATGTGGGTAGTTCCTTGGCTGGGAATCGAACCTAGGCCGCAGCATTGACAGCACTGAAGCCTTAAGCCACTATACCACCAGGGAACTCCCACCTTTTATTCTTATATTTTAAATTCCCTGACATAAATGTGAAGAGCCTCTCACCAAAAAGGTTGGCTCTTAAACTAATGCTATGACTATTCTTTTTATTATATAGACTTGTCTTCAGAAAGATTTAAAACACTATTGTGTAATGTGGCTCACTGCTAATAAGTTGCTCTCTAACACTTCAGAAACTTTCCAAAAATATTTTACTTAGTAACTAAAACCTCAGTTTTTTGTTTATTTTAGTTCACTACAAACTGCACACCTGTATCACACATACAATGTTAATGGAGTTTTCTGCTTTATAATTAAATCGGGATAAATTTTAAGTGGTTGGTGAATCTTCTGAAATCATTTGTAAAATTTTGTGTGTATTTGCATTTTTCTGGAAGGTGCATAGCTTTTATCACATTCTCAATGGCACCCTTCTCTCCCCTAAAAAAGTTAACCACCCCCACACCCCACTAGATTACTAATTTCTTGGCATCGAGGAGTATTTCTTGCTCTTTCCCTTGTTGCCCCAGCACCATGGACACAGCAAATAATTATAGTAAGTATCTGTTTATTTGAACTCGTAAATAAATTGACTTTTAATATGTCCTCAGTTATAGTCAGATTATTTCACAGAAAACATTTCCTACCTATTTTTCATTTCCACTGAGAAAAGGAGGCTTAGGGCTTAAGTTGCAACAGGAGAATTAGGCTCGTAGTTAAATGAGAATTTTCTGGCTGTTTTGTAAAATTCTGAAATAAGACACTGAATGGGAGTGGATCTCTTTTATGTGATAGCGTTAAAAACCGATGGACACTATCTGAAGGATTCAGTTTATCTTGAGATAAATGAATAAAGAAGATAGCATTCTAATCTAATACCATGATTCTGCTAGGTTGGTGCAAAATAAATTATGGTTTCAGACCATGAATTTTAAATCATTATAACTAGGCTCAAATTTTTTATTAATAAAAATAGGAACCATTACAATCAGTACATGTTTGCCAACAAGAAATAGTTTGTAGCGTAAAAATCTGTGCTTCAGGATTTGACAAACTCTTGGAAAGGATTTTCTGCATCTTGCTAGTTGTGGAAGCATTTTCCCTGCAAAAAGTTGTCAGAGATGCTTGAAGAAGTGGTACTCAGTTAGTGAGAGGTCAGCTGAATATGGCAGATGAGGCAAAATTTCATAGCCCAGTTCATTCAACTTTTGAAGCATTGGTAGTGTGACATGTGGTTGAGTGTAGTCATGGAGAAGAATTGGGCCCTTTTTCTGTTGTCCAGTGCCCACCACAGGCATTGCTGTTTTCAATGCATCTCATCGATTTGCTGAGTATACTTCTCAGATGTAATGGTTTTGCCGGGATTCAGAAACCTGTAGTGGATCAGACCAGCAGCACACCACCAAACAGTGACCATGACCTTTTTTTGGTGCAAGTTTGGCTTTGAGAAGTGCTTTGGAGCTTCTTCTCGGTCCAACCACCAAGTTGATTGTCACTGCTTGTCATATAAAATCCACTTTTCGTCGCATGTCACAATCCGATCAAGAGATGGTTTGTTGTTGTTGCGTAGAATAAGAGAAGGAGGCGCTTCAAAACGACGATTTTTTAAGTTTCTGGTCAGCTCATGAGGCACCCACTTAGCGAGCTTTTTCACCTTTCCATTTTGCTTCAAATGCCTATGAACCATAGAATGATTGACTTTGGGTTCTCTGGCAACTTCTTGTGTAGTTGTAAGAGGATCAGCTTCGATGATTGCTCTCAATTGGTTGTTGTCAACTTCTGATGGCCAGCCACTATACGCCTCATCTTCAAGGCTCTCGTCTCCTTTGCAAAAGTTACTGAACCACCACTGTACTGTATGTTTTTAGCAGTTCCTGGGCCAAATGCATTGTTGATGTTGCAAGTTGTCTCTGCTGCATTATGACCCATTTTGAACTCGAATAAGAAAATCGGTCAAATTTGCTTTTTGTCTAACATCATTTCCATAGTCTAAAATAAGTATAAATAGCAAGTAATAAGTCATTAGCAGAAAAACCTAAAGCGAGAAATACCCATTAAAATGATGTATATGTATAAGATAATCCTATTTATTTAAAGACTATTCTAATATCAAATAGCAAATTTCAATAATGCTACAACTGCAATTATATCTGTACCAACTTAATACTATGCAGCATTTTTTTCATTTGAAATTCAGTTGATAATTATAGGTAGAAATTAAAATTTTAAAAGATTAATCCTAATATTTGAAAAATTTTTAAAATACACTAAATAACTGAATTTCTATGTTATAAACATCTTATTTTCCTTATTGCACAAAATTTAGAAAAAAGCATCATTTAAAAAGGTGGTGAAATAACTTGAAAGACATCCTAAGTGCAGTTTAATTCTGGACTTAGTACAGGCAGTATATCTATCTGGGTTACAATGTGCCCTCATAAGAGCTTGAAAAGAATAAGTATATTCCATTATTGTTTAAAGTTGTAGCCACTCAGTTAAGATCTTGGGTCTCACTGACTTTCAGTCCAGAATTGTTCCTTATCTTCAGGGTACTTATGCTATGCTGCACCAAAACCAAATTACTTTAATGAAAAAAATCACAAAATTATCTGCCATCATTCCTTCCTATTTATCTTACCATACCCATATTAACATACCTACTTTGTTTTATAGTGAATTTATGTAAAATGAACTTAGTCACTGTACTAAAATGTACAAGAGGGGACCCAAAAGAAAACAGAATTATCTTCTGGAGGGCAAGTAGTACAGGTATTTGTTCTAGGAACCCATCTACATAAGTGTCCCAGCTGGTATTGTTGTGAGAGGCTGCATTGTGCTTCAGTTTTTTGTTTGTTTGTTTGTTTTGGAGACTGTCAGTGCATTTGCCTATTTCAAGATAAGTGATTTACACAAACAATGTGCAGCATGACAGCGTACCTCCCCAAACAGCACTATTATGTGTTGAGCAATTTTTTACCAAAAACAGCATGACCCCCGTGTTCCACCCTCCATATTCACCTGCTCTTCCCCCAAGGGACTTTTTTTTTGGTTCCCTGGTTTAAAAAGTTCTCACGAAGGGAAACATCTTGCCATTGTGGAAGAGATGAAACAAAAAACAGCGGAAGCACTGAAAAGTATCAAAATCAATGAGTTCAAAACTTCTGAGCAGTAGAAATAGCATGTCGATAGGTATATTGCATCAAATGGAGAGTACTTTGACGGTGACTGCAGTTTAAACATGTATGAATAAATACACAGTTTTTATATAAATCCAGGTTTTTTGGGTTCCCCCTTGTATTTGGAAAGCTATTTACTCTGAACTATGACAGTCTCAAATGCCTTAAGTAAGCATATATCTAAAAATTAAAAAAAATAACCAAAATAATATAAAAACCAATTATACTTTTTTTAAGGCTAATACTGAAGAACTTTGGTTTTATTATCTAACACTTCACTTAATCATAAAATAAGCTTTATCTTTTTATATAATACAAGGCTGAATTTAATATAACTTATTAAACTTTCTCTTTTAAAGAGTTTGGATTCTGACAAGCCTATGGTACCAGTAAAAAGATCTCCTCTTCGCCAGGAAACAAACATGGCTAATTTTTCTTATCGCTTCTCTATATACAACTTGAATGGTAAGATGTAAAATAATATACTAAGATACTTAATGTGGAAGCAGTGAAGCTACAGTTTCCAAATAGCTCAATGTAAAAATGATGTGCATAACTTGACTGAGTTCTTGTATTTCTTGATTTGTGCATTTTATTGCTAATTCAATAATTGCAAATGATCACAGAAAAAAACAAACTGGAACATAACTAAATCATTTTCTATTTAAGTTATTAGTAATTGACAAAGTACATACTCAGGTGGAACCCCATTGCTATATTTTCACTGAAATAAAGTCCAGTGAAGTTACGTGTTAGTAATTTTAAAATTGGCCCCCACTGGCTTTTATTTAATGTCTTCTACTTAGTCAACTTTATAGTATTTGGAATTGACATTCCAACCTATAATTTTTTAGAGCTTACATTTCTCTTTACGCCCTCAACTCTTTAGGTAACACCTCCACTGGGCATTGATCAGATTAACAACTTGAAACCTCTGGTAAAAATTTGCATAGGATATGTTAAGACCATGGAACAACATACGATTTTTGCAATATTTTTACTTTCAATTTATAATTCTGTTCTCCTTTATTACTGTAAATTTTAAAAGATGGACTATTTGCTTCCTAAATTTTCTCTTGGAATATAAAACAAAAAACTGTTAGAAATACTATATTTGAGAGGCTTTGGGCCAATAGGATGAATTTTTTTGCTTCTTCCCCTATGTTCATTAATCGATATATACAATAGAATGTATACATTCTGATTCAGTGTGTTCTGAAAACATCGTGTATGTTCATTGCAGAAGCTCTGAATCAGGGAGAAACTGTGGACCTGGATGCTCTAATGGCCGATCTTTGTTCAATAGAGCGGGAGCTCAGCAGTATTGGTGCAGGAAATAGTAAGCGTCAAATCACAGAAACAAAAACCACTCAGAAATTACCTCCTAGCCGACATGCATTAAAGCATGGTACCTTGAAAGGATTATCTTCTTCATCTAATAGGGTCACTAAACCATCACATGCCAACTACTCTCTGGATGACATCACCGCACAGTTAGAACAAGCTTCCTTGAGCATGGATGAGGCTGCTCAGCAATCTGTACTGGAAGATACCAAGCCCTTAGGAACTAACCAGCACAGAAGAACTGCATCAGCAGGCACAGTGAATGATGCTGAAGTACACTCTATTAGTAACTCTTCTCGTTCCAGCTTCACTTCCGCAGCCTCCAGCATGGACTCTTTGGATATTGATAAAGTAACCTGCCCTCAAGAACTGGATTTGACACATCAGGGACAGCCAATTACGGAGGTAAATAGATGGAACATTTTTTCCTAGTATTTTAATATTAAAGAATGGTATTTTTCAATGTAGTTTTAAATAACTCATTTTTTTCTACATTTAAAATTTGTCAAGGATACCTCTTGAGCCACATTTAAAGTCATACTACAAAAGAAATATACCATCAGATATGATGTCACAAAGATGATTAAGAAGAGATTTAGTTTCTTCATTTTTATTCTTGTGACTATTGGAAGTCTGAAATTTTTTTCCAAACAACCCCCATAGGGGTATGAAGTTTTTGAATTTTTAACATTAGTTGTTTCACATGATTAAAACACTTGAAATGTGGTTTATATTTGATGACATTTTGCAAAGTTATTATAGCTATTAAACTGATAATAATTACTTAATGTATGTTTATTACAAAACAACAACTTAAGGAAAAGATGCATATTCCCATTGTAGTCCTCCGAGTTTTTGGAGTTGACTCCATTTTATTATCGAAGAGTCAGTGTGGTGTAGTGGAAAAAGCTACTGGACTTGGAATCAGAAAACTTGGTTCCAAGTGTTTTCTTTGCCACTCACTTATTCATAGAATCGAAATAAGTTATTCAACATCTGTGAACGTCAATTTCTCATTAGTAAGATAGAGCTAATATTAGATGGTCTGCCTTCCTTATACCGTGGTTCAGAGAATCAAAAGTAATAAACATGAACAGATTTTTGAAGGATGAAGTTTTTCTGGATATGATGGTAACGAGTGGATTTGCCATAAAATATGTTGAACAAATGCTGAGTTCGGTGAAAATGAGTTCTTGATTGAGATTTTTTTTTGTCAAGGAAAGGCAATTTTGTTATGAGATAGCAATAAGAAAGAAGAAAATCAGTGGGAACAAAATCAAGCCTCCCATTCAATTTATGGTAAAATAATCTGTCTATGAATAATTAAAAGGTAAACTTATAAAACATTTTTTAAGGAATTGCATAGAAATTTAAAATTTACCTTGACATTTATTCTTGACAACTATAGATATAAATAAAATTTACATGTTACTGATTCTCCCACCATTGATTTAATCTATTTGACTAATTTCTATCTTACTAATTCAGTACTTAATACCCACTCAATTACCTAGCTTTGTTCTAGATACTGTGGAGCACAAATAAAGTATGAATCGTAGTGGTTTGGAGATAAACTTGAATTTTATTGCTTCTAAAGAAAGCAAATTATATCAATTTAAAGAGTAAACTTCCATTTATTTAAAATGAAACTTATCAAAGTGGTATATATTTTATAAATAACTTAAAAATTGATTTCTCCCTTATCCCTGGCTAGGGATTACATTTAGCATCAGCTACTTAGGTATCATTTATGTCTTTTAGATTTGGGATATGAGCAATATTTTATTAGGGATGAGCTTTTGTGGTTTTTCTGTGTTTTATATATTGATATTCCTTCTTTTTAATCAGATTGTTTTTAGTTGGATCAAGATGCATGAGATCAGGTTATGAACTAGTCATTGAGGATGTGTGTGTGTGTGTGTGTGTGTGTGTGTGTATTTTTCCATCTATAAAATACATTTGTTATAAAAGTTCAAACAATAGAAGAGCAAGTAAAGAGTGAAAAGCCCTCTCCCAGCAAACACTTCAGATAGTATCCAGTGGTATCCATGGAAGAGGATACCAGTGTTCCGTGATAATATGTTTAATATAAGACCTTAATATATGGTTCAGTGAGTAAACCAGAAATGAAGCAAGAAAAGGAGTGAAGGTCTTCTCTGTCCAGCCTTTTCTCTTGCCTTGCTTACATGATAGAAAAGTGGTTTTACTGGAAGCTTCAATATATTTTTTTCTGGATGTAGTCTGTTCTGATTGAATCAAGAAAACTAAGGAGGGCTTACTAGATCCCAAACCTATATATCAAAATATCGCTACACTCAAAGTTTTTAAAAAAATATTTTAGTTTTGCATGCATGGAACTTAAAGAGTCAAATGGTTCTATGAGACTTGTTACAAAAACCACTGCTACACGCACATGTGTTCGCACCATCTTCTGTTTCCAAAAGTAACACTTTTCTGCCCTTTTAGCTGATTCTTAGGGCATTTTCCCCATGTCATTAAATCTATACTTATATCACTATTTCTTGGGTTTTGTTTTTCAGTTGTATGTATTATCTACTGACTTGTCACTTGGGAGACTAAGGAGATAGCACTCTTTAGACAACTCCCCTCATTGCTCCCCTCCTGTTCCCCTATCTTACCAATATATTTTTATTAGGTTACTACTGTTAATGTTTCTATTATCATAACTGTCTACTTGGAATTTGCTACTGAACTCTAATACTTGTATCGCATTTCCTTTCTGGGACATTACATTTTGCTTTTCCTAGAATTAATAATTGTCTTTATATTTAAATATATATCTTTTTTTATATGTTTATCACTATTTCAACTGCAAACTTTCCCCAAGTTGATTGAATCTTTCATGTTTAAGTCAAGATTAGTGTTCTATTAATTTCATCTCCTTAAAATTCTTTTCTGTCTTTTGGAGTCTTTACTTTAGGATCAGTCTCAGGTCTTTCCTCTCAGATGGTTGAGCTTCTTCAAGAAGGTTCTTCCCATCCCCTGGCTGGAGCGCATATACCTGTCTGCCAGTACTTTAGCTGCCGATTTGGGAAAGAAGGCTTGAGATATGAGGTGGCCCTCATTGTTCAGTGTGATTTCCCATTCAATCCTAGGTCAGGGTTTCTCAGCCATTAGCTTATTGACATTTATGGCTAAATATTTTTTTGCTGTCGGGAGCTATCCTGTGCATTGTAGGATGTTTAGCAGCATCCCTGTCATCTACCCACTAGGTGTCAGTAGTATACACACCCCTTCCAGTTGTGACAACTAGACATGTCTGCAGACATTGCTACATGTTCCCTGTAAAGCAAAATTGCCCCCATTTAGAATCATTGCTTTAAGTGCAGAGTTAATAGCAGGTCTGAGCCTTTTCTTCATGGGAAATAACCTTGGGTTTTCCTTCCCTTGGAACTTATTTACTAGAAACTTAATAAATAAAGAACGTTTTCAGGTAATATTGTTTATTATAAATATTGACCCCTGGTTGGTAAATGCATATGGAACAGGAAGATTGAACATTAGAAGCCTATGAAAAGACATGACCTTGACTTGCCGGTGTGCAGAGTATAACTGGTAAGTGAGCATGAACACATCCATTGAGGGGCAGTGGAATCTACACTCATTGGCTGTTACAATGTACTGCTGGTTCCTGTGGTGCAGGAAGTTTTTCTAAGGAAGGGTGATTTCTATACTTACCCCACATGATCTCTTTCTTTTATAATATTTGGTCCAAAAAAGACCCCTGGTGGACCCTATAGATGTCTTCTGAAGATAGCATGTTGTCTTTGTCTTTCTGTAGAACTAAATGAACCTAGTATCAAGCTATAGTCTGTTGAGTCCTGTGAGTGAGTATCAATCTGAACTTGATAACACTGCTAGTGGGCAAATACAGGAAGGAGTCTGGGAATTAACTGTGTTCTTAAATATGCTTTCAACCATTTCAAAGCAGTTTTCCTGCTTTTAGTTCCACCTTTACTTCTGCTGCTGCTGGAGACTTTTCTCAGTGCTGGCTTACCATTCAGCTTTTTTTAGGTCTGCTGAGTTGGTTACCACTCAGCCATATGCTTTTTAGCTTCCGAAATTTTGTTGTGTCTTCTTGTGAGTTTGTTTGAAAAACAAACAAGCCCATACAACAAAACCCTTCATTTTAGCCTTTGTTTTAGTGGGGTTTGAGGAGGTAGTGAAGCTACCTCATTGGCCATTCACAGTCTCCTCATGTCTCCAGTCTCTTGACCTGGAGTGCCCAAGGTTCAGTCCTCAGATTCCTTCTCTATCTGTAGCCATTTCTTTTTTGATCTTAGGCACTGACAACTTCCAAATATTAATACCATATTATATTTTATTTAAGACACACTTCCCTCCCACTACTACTTTTTTATCTCTCTAAAATGATGGTTCTAAACTGGGAGCTATTTTGTCCCCCAGGGGAGATTCAGCAATGTCTGGAGACATTTTTTGGTTGTCAGTGATGGGAGAGTGCTACTGTCATATAGCGGGTAGAGGCCAAGGGTGCTGCTGAAATCCCAGGATAGCCCCAACAACAAAGAATTACCGGATCCAAACTAATGCCAAGGTTAAGAAACCATGTTTTAAAATCAGGTCGCATCTGTCATTAGCTGTCAGCAAAGTGGCAGTTATTCTGTGTTGTGTGAAGCCTTCTGTTAACCGTTTCTGATAAAGATCAAGCACGTACCAGCATTAAATTATCTTAGATTCAGTGAACTGTACAGGATCTTTAAGATAGCATGTCCCCTGAACTCCAGGTTTATATATCTTACTGCTAATCAGTATCTATCTCTATTATAGAGTGTCTAATAGGTGGCTGAGATTCTTTTTAAAATTTTTTTCTCCTTTATTTTTCTTTTTAATTACATTTGACATACAATAATACATTGGTTTCTGGTATACAGCATAGTGATGTAACTTTTATATAACTTACAAAATCCTTACTCTGATACATCTGGTTCCCATCTGACACCATGTATAGTTATTATAATACAATACTATTGACTGTATGCCCTATGCTGCACTTTACATCCCTGTGACTGTTTTGTGACTATGGATTTGTACTTCTTGATTTCTTCTCCTTTTCCACGAACCACCCTTCCCACTCTCCTCCCATCACTCCAACAAATCTAGTACCCATATGATGCTACCCACAGTTACTGCCACATTATTGACTATATTCCCATGTTATACCCATATCTCCAAAACTATTACTTTGTAACCACCAAACTGAACTTCCCAATCCCTTTCCCATATTTCACCCCCTCTCTCAACCCTCCCATCTGGCAACAGACCAAATGTTTTCTATATCTGTGAATCTGTTCTTGTTCTGCTTGTTTATTCTTTGGATTTCACCTACAAGCAAAGTCAACTTGCATCTTTTTTCCTTCTGTTTCACACTCTGCTCAGTGCAATACATTCCATGTATTTTGATTGGAGCTTTTAATCCATTTAAATTGAAGGTAATGGTTGATATATACCTATTGCCATTTTATTAGTCATAATTTTGCTTTTTTCCCCCATCTTAAACTAGTCCCTCTAACGTTCCTTGTAGCACTGCTTTGGTGGTGATGAATTCCTTTAGCTTTTTCTTGTTTGGGAAGCTCTTTATTTGTCCTTTGATTTTGAATGATAGCCTTGCTGGGTAGAGTAATCTTGGTTGTAGGTCCTTGCTTTTCATCACATTGACTATTTTCTGCCATCCTTTCTGGCCTACAAAGTTTCTGTTGAGAAATCGGCTGACAGTCTTATTGGAGCTTCTTTATAAGTGACTGGTTGCTTTTTTCTTGCTCCTTTTAGCATGCCCTCTTTCTTTAACCTTTGACATTTTAATTATAATGTGTCTTGTTGTGGGCTTATTTGGGTTTATTTGTTTAGGACTCTCTCTGCTTCCTGATCTTGTATGTCTGTTTTCTTGGCCAGGTTAGGGAAGTTTTCAGTCATTATTTCTTCAGATAGGTTCTCAATTCCTTTCTTTCTCTCTTATTCTGGTACTCCTATGATGCTAATGTTGTTATGCTTGAGGTTATCCCAGAAGCCCCTTCAACTATCCTCATCTTTTTGGATTCTTTTTTCTTTTTGCTGTTCTGACTGGATGTTTTCTGCTACCTTGTCTTTCACCTCATTGATTCAGTCCTCTGGTCCATCCAGGCTGCTGGTGATTCCTTCTATTGCATTCTGAATTTCAGTTATTGTATTCTTCATTTCTGACTGGTTCTTTTTTATGGTTTCTATGTCTTTCTTTATGCTTGCTATTTCTCTGTTGAAGTTGTCACTAAGTTCCTTGAGTATCCTTAAAATCATCGTTTAGATCTCTGTATCTGATAGGTTGCTTGCCTCCATCTTGTTTAGTTCTTATAGAATTTTCTGCTGTTCTTTTATTTAAACATACTTCTTTTTGTTTCTTCATTTTGGATGCCTGTGTGTTTCTATGTATTAGGTAGATCTGCTGTGTCTCCCAGTATTGCTGGATAGCCTTATGTAGTAGGTGCTCTGTGGGGGCCCTGGTGCACCAACTCTCTGGTCACCTGTGCTAGATGCTCCTGTAGATTCTGGTTTAGTGCCAGTGCTATGCCTGGAGCTACTTATCAAAAGTCTCAGAGCATACCAATGCTGGTATAGCTGCCCACTTGGGGCCTGTGGACTTAAATAGTTTCCCAAGAAAGATTGCAGTGCTGTAGGGACTGGCTACTCATGGGAGAAAGTGCCTCTGGCATTGACGGTGTTGAGTGGGGTGGGTTCCCAGTGAGTCAGCAGGGTGGAGGGCGCAGATGTCACCAGACCAATCAGGTTTAGATTTGTCTGTATGGGTACAGGTACAACACAGGGAAGATGGCACCTACCAGCTGGCTCTGTGGGAAGAGGACCCACTCTGGAAAAATTGCAGCTGTTCTCCAGCCCTAGCCCCAAAGCCACACACCTCCATCTATCTCCTCCCTCCACTCCCCATATGCCTCCAACATCCACAGAGTCACTATCCCTCTGCCAGAGCTCAGGATGAGTATCCGTGAGTGACTGAGTCTGTGCAGGCACTTTAAGAGTACGTCTGGGTTTCCCAGAGCCTTCCGTCCCAACCAATGGTCCGAGTCCCCACTGTTTTTCATAGCCAGTGCTTCAGGCTGGGGAACCTTGTATGGGGCTGGGGTCCCTCGCTTTCTGAAGGGAAGGGAACATCAATAGCTGAGATATTCCTCTTGATTCTCTACCGTCACCAAAGTTTAGCTCTTTTTGCATCTGCACCCCTCCTACCAGTCTCGACATGGTCTCCTCTTCTTTGTATCCTTAGTGATAAAGCTTCTGTTCAGCTAGACTTCAGATGGTTCTCCAGGTTGGTGGTTCAGTAACTTAGTTGTAATTTTAATGTGCTCAATAGAACAAAGCAGGCACAGGGTTTACCTACTCTGCCATCTTGGATACTCATTCCCCAATGGGTAGCTCAGATTTAACTGGTCTGTAACTGAAGCTCTAATCTCTTCTCTCAAAGTTAACACTTCCCACAGTCATTTCCATCTCATTTCATGGCTGTTTCATACTTCTGATTCATGAAGCAAAATCTTTCATGTCTTTATCTACTTCTCTTTTTACCCCCTTTCCAATCCAGGCAAATTCTGTTGCCTTTACCTTCAGAATATATCCAGAATTTGATTGTTCTGCCACTGCCACTGCCACCAAGCCAGCATCATCTTGACGTAGATTTTTTCAGTAGCCTCACAACTGATCTTTGTCTTCACCTTTCCCCTTAACAACCTGTCATCCACATGGCAGCCATAGTAGTCCTATTAAAACATAAGTCAAGTCTTGCCCACCTCTTTTCAAACCGAAAGGCTTTGTATCTTTCACTGTAAAACCAAAATCCTTACTCCAGCCCCATATTTTTCTTTCTTCCCTTGCTTCCTTACTCTCCCAGCCATACTGCCGCCTGGTTGTTCTTTGCCAGAAGTCAGAGCCTACCTTATAGCTTTTTCACTGTCCCCTACCTGAACACTCTTCTCCATGATAGAGCCCCTTACTACCTTCAAGGATTTGCTCAGATACCACTTGGTCAGTGAGGCCCTCTTTGATCGCTCCATTTTGAAATTGAATTCTTCTGTCTTATGATTACATTTTTAATTTCCCTTTTGTCCTTTATATTTCTCTTTATTTTACCACCATTTAATGTACTGTATATGTTACTTTTTTATTCTGCTTATCTGTCTCCCTCTAGTTGAATATAAACTCCATGAAGAGAGGGACTTAAAAAAAAAATGTTGGGTTTTTTTTTTTTTAATTATTTTTTATTCCTGATACGTTCTTGGTACCTAGGACATTATTTGGCTCATAAGAAGTGCTCAGATATATGAATGAAAAAATATATGCATGTATTTAATCTATCTTGTCTTGAAGTCTGCACTTTAAAATTATCAGCAATCATTTTCTTTTTTGGTGGATGAAGTGCCGCAAGTAACATGTTAAAAGCTCTGTAAAGTGAAACTTGTTTTTTACAACTAGGCTCTTTAGAGGCAGTGATTATACCAGTTTTAAAGAAACCCAGGATGGAATAGTTACTTTAAGTCAAAGTTTAGTGACACAAATACCAGTTAGAAAAATCAGTGGAGATTGGTTTTATTTTTCAGCTTGGGGACATGGGTTGTCAAATTGCCCATCTAAAAATATAATAATACTCTGGCTTACTTTTCTGCTTCCTTGCGCTCTGAAAACCAACAGGGATAAGCACAGTATAATTTCACATCAGGAGGAGTATGTCTTTTTTCTCTGAGTTTGTCTTTTTTAACTCTTGTTAAAATACTGTGTTTCCAGCCACTTCACATATGTTATGTCATTTAAGCCTCTCTGTCTCCCTTGTTGGGGCATTAAGTAGGTCAGATAACAGAGAAATCCATGTCTGAATTCCAAAAGTACATTTGCCTCCCAGTTTTTATCAGTATCTTAAAAACTGAAGCTAATTGTTAAAAATGTTTATTTCCAGAATGTTAAAGAATGTTTTAACATAAAAATATTTTCCATGGATAAACATAAATTATAGAATAATTTCAGTCAGTATTCTGATGAAATGCAACAATAATGTTCATTTGCTAAGTTTTTAAAATTAGAATTAATTGTATTTGAAATAAATTCTAATAAGGGCTTTTTATTCTTAACCAATGAGAAATAAATGTTGCAGCTAATTTACTGTCATCCTTGTGATACTCTCTATTCACATTAACAGATAAAACTATACTTTTTAATAAGAAAGCGGTTTGCAAATTTAAATGGTAATTGCATGTTAAATTTTATATAAAATAGGGTTTACTGATAAAAATTTAATGTTAAAATATATATTTTCTATTGGAATTTAAACTTGAATGACTTCTTTGAATTTGAAATTGTATTCATAAAAATGTATTTTTCTCTTTAAAAAATTTATTTTATTGTTAAATTTATTGGGGTGACATTGGTTAACAAAAATTACATAGGTTCCAGGTGTACAATTCTACAGTGCTTCATCTATGAGCTGCATTATGTGTTCACCACCCAGAGTCAGTTCTCTTTCCATCACCATATATTTGACTCCCCGTCCCTCCTTTTTCATTCCCCTACCCCCTTACCCTCAGATAACAACTAAACTCTTGACTATGTCCATGAGTTTTTGTCTTTGTTGCTTTCAGTTTTATAGTCCACATATGAGTGAAATCATCTGGTTCTTGGTTTTTTTCTGTCTAGCTTATTTCACTTAGCATGATGATCTCAAGGTCCATCCATGTTCTCACAATGGCAGTATTTCATCTTTTTGAAGGGCACTTTGGTTGTTTCCATGTGCTGGCCACCACGAACAGTGCTGTGAAAAACATTGGGGTACGTAAGTTTTTGCGGACTAAAGTTTTTACATTTTGGGGGTAAATACCCAGAAGGGAGATTGCCAGGTCATATGGTAACTTTATTCCCAATATTCTGAGGAACCTCCATGCTGTCCTCCATGGTGGTTGTACCAGTTTACTCCCACCAGTGTGCAAGGGTTCCTTATTCTCCACATCCTCTCTAGCACTTGTTCCTTGTCTTGTTATTAGCCATTCTAACAGTTGCAAGGTAGTATCTCATTGTGGTTTTGATTTTCGTTTCCCTAATAACTAATGAGCCTTTTTTCATAGGTCTCTTGGCCATTTGTGTGTCTTCATGGGTGAAGTGTCAGTTCAGGTCCTCTGCCCACTTTTTAATTGATTGTTTTTTTGTTGTTGTTGAGTCATACAAATTCATTATATATTTTAAATATTAATCCCTTACCAGATGTGTTGTTTGCAAATATTTCCTCACATTCGTTTGGCTGTCTCTTTCTTTTGTTGATGGTTTCTTTTGCTGTGCAGAAGCTTTTTAGTTTGACATAGTCCCATTCATTTATTTTTGCTTTTACTTCCTTTGCCTTTGAGGTCAGATTCATGAAGGCCTCTCTGAACCTGAGGTCTGTAAGTTTAGTACCGATGTTTTCTTCTATACAGTGTATTGTTTCATGTCTTACATGGAGGTCTTTAATCTATTTTTAATTAATTTTGGTATATGGTAAAAGTTCACAGTTCAGATTCATTCTTTTGTATTTGGTTTTCCAATTTTTCCAGCACCATTTACTGAAGAGGCTTTCTTTTCCCTATTGTATATTTTCAGTTACTTTGTCAAAAATTATCTGTCCATATATTTGTGGATTTATTTCTGGGTTTTCCATTCTGTTCCATTGCTGTGTGTGTCTGTTTTTTCTGCCTCTACCAACCTGTTTTGATTGTTGGTGTTTTGCAGTATAAATTGGGAAGTGTGATACCTTCAGCCTTATTCTTCCTAGGTAGGATTGCTTTGACTATTCGAGGTCTTTTGTGGTTCCATACAAATCTTGTAACTTTTAAAATCTATTTCTTGAAAAATGTTTGTGGGATTTTGATGGGAATTGCATTAAATCTGTATATTGCTTTGGGTAATTTGACCATTTTAACAATGTTGAGTCTTCCATTGCATATCTTTCCATTTCTTTGTGTCTTCTTCATTTTCTTTTAATAGTGGCTTACAGTTTTCAGTGTATAAATCCATCATGTTCTTTGTTCATTCCCAGGTATTTTTTGTTCTTTTTGTTGTGATTGCAAAAGATACTGATTGTCTCATTTCTTTTTCTGAAGTTTCATTGTTGGTATATAGAAATGCAATTTTTGTATATTGATTTTGTATCCTGTGACTTTACTGTATTCGTTTATTGTTTCTAATAGTGTTATGGTGGAATCTTTGGAATTTTTTATATAAAGGATCATGTCATACGCAAATAGTTAACAGTTTGACTTCTTCTTTCCCAATTTGGATATCTTTTATTCCTTTCTCGCCCAATTTCTCAGGCTAGAACTTCCAGTATTATGTTGAATAACACTGATGACGGGGGTGGGGGGGGGTGGTGGTGGGGCATTCCTGTCTTGTTCCTGATTTTAGGGAAATGGGCTGCAGCTTTTCCCCATTCAGTATGATATAAACTGAGGGTTTGTCATATATGGACTTTATTATGTTTAGGAGCTTTCCTTCTAGACCCATTTTATTCAGTGTTTTGATCATAAATGGATGTTGTATCTTGTCAGATGCTTTTTCTGCATCAATTGATATCATATGGTTTTTATCTTTTATTTTGTTTATGGGATGTATCACATTGTTTGATTTGCGTATGTTGAATCGCCCTGTGCTCCTGGGATGAATCCCACTTGATTGTGGTGTGTAATCTTTTTGATGCATTGTTGTATTCTATTTGCTAATATTTTGTTTAGGATATAAGCATCTGTTTATCAGAGATAGTAATCTATAGTTTTATTTTGGTATCCTTACTAGGCTTGGGTATTAGGTTAATGTTGGCCTCATAGAATGAGTTGGGAAGTATTGCCTCATTTCAATTATTTGGTAAAGTCTGAGGAAGATAGGTTTTAATTTTCTGCATGCTTGGTAAAACTCATTGGTGAGACCAACTGGTCCATGGCTTTTGCCTTTGGGAAGGTTCTGGATGATTGTTTCAATTTCTATATTTTAAAAATTAAAATGTTTTTAAAAACTATTACTGTAGTTTAAGGCAGATTCAAAAAGTTTTGCTGAATCTTAAGACTACTTGATGATTATATTTTAAGTATTATGATAGGAAAATACTTCTTAGTAATTATTTTCCTCACATATGAGGGCTCTCGGGGGAAAATCCAGCCATAAATACCTCTATTTTTTATGTTACATGGCTTGATACTTTCGAGATAGACCTCATATATAGGTGGTTTTTATTAAATAATTTTTCATGGATACATTGTGTTATAAATTGTTACACGCAATACCATAGCATAGCTTCAAGGTGATTCCTATACTTTCTTCATATCAAAACTCTTTCAAGAATTAATATGCACAGAAATTTTGAGGTATTGGAAGGAAAAAGAAAAGTTATATTTATTGTACTATCAGGGAAAACCCCACTGGTGTTGAAGTCCATTAAATTATTCTTAGCAAACAGCCACCTTTTGCTCTGAAGTAGTGTTAAGTGGGTGGGAAGCACAGAGCTTTCTGAAACTTTGAGGCTACTTACCTAAAAGATTGGGGTTATTGATTTCTCAATAATTGCAGCTACATTTCTCTTAAAATTCTGGCTTCAGTGCTGGCGCTGTCAGTGCTGCGGCCTGGGTTCAATTCCCAGCCAGGGAACTACCCACATACCAAAAAAAAAAAAAAATTCTAATGACTGTTGCTACATCTCACAGAAATTTATTGACACGTACCAACTTAGTGTTTAATTCCAGATTTTGCTGGTGTAGCCTAGTGAGGTTAATTGTGGAAGGAATAGGTATTAGATGAAAGAATATCTACAGATTTAGCAAAAGCCAGGGGGAAAAGTCTAGTTCTCACTTACAAACACTTTTCAAACAAGTTATTCCAATCAACTCTGGCATATATGCTCTGATTCTTATTGTGTGTACTACTTAAAAATTATGCAATTTTTCTCCTCTGAAAAGGTAGAAAAAAGTGTCTTTATTTGGTTTTAGGTATGTTTTGTTTTTCTTTTCTTGTTTTATACTGTGTTGTGGAGGGCTGATAAAGGACCTTATTTTGAAGAAGAATAGAAATATATCTGTTTTTAAAATTATAGGGACTATAAAATATAAAACAAATAGTTTTAAAAGCATTCAAATATTTACCAGCTATATAGCAGCCAGTCAAAGGACGGGAATAAAGAGAAGAGTGGTGAATATAGAAAACAATAGCAGTTACTGTATTAAGTGCTGATTCTGTGTTGGGCATTATGCTTTACATGTCATATGTAACATACTGAATTTGTACGGTGCTTTGTGGAATAGGTACCATTACCTACCTCTGTTTTACAATTGAAAGGAACTATGACACGGAGTGACTGATTTTCCCCAGGATTTGAACCTAGTCTGGTTATAGAGCTAATAACTGCAATACCATGCTGCTTCATCACAGAATTGAAGGAAAATCAAGACAAGGAAGGCTATCTATACTCACCAGTGCTCTCAGAACCAAGTCTAGAGACAGAACTACATGGGCCTGAGAAAAAAGACAAAAAGATTTATGCAGTAACATCCCCATCTTGTGGTGGTTTAGTATATTCCTAAATATACTGCTAAAATACAACAACTCTAAACTAGCTCTAATCTATTATAAATGTATTGAGGCTTAAATAAAATTCAGATCAGGGCTGAATTCTAATTCTAATATAATTCTAATATAATTTTAATTCTAGCAACTTTTGAAGATAAATGCTCCTACTGCCCCATTTTTACACACAAAGAAACAGGTTAAATAATAAACCCAAGAGTCACATTGCCAGTGAATACCTGAGCTGGAAATGGAACCCAAGCACTCCAGCTCCAGGGTCTACATTCTTAACCATCATGCTGTGCTTTTTAAAATACTTGTGACAAGTACATGCACATGTCAACAAAAGATAAATGTGAATCTGCTTTATGGAAGCACTAATATATGTTCACAAACCTCCACTTGTTTTTTTCCAGTTATAATCTAAGGATTAGCAATAAAGGGAAGTGTTTTATTTTGTAACCACAACTTTGGTACAAAACCATTTCTTGATTTATGATTTGGCTCCTATGTTTACATCAGTGCTTTTCTATATACACCCCCTACCCAGCCCAAGATTCTGGCTCCTAAATGGTTACTTTATTTTAACATGTTATAGGTTCATATTCACTGCTAAGTAAGCTATGGATCACGAATTTTTTTTGTAGGAAAATATTTAAGTGTTTTGTGGAAACACACCCTAATTAACATTAAATAAACTTTCTATTATTTTATAATCCTGTTTCATCTTTATTAATGTAATATTTAATCTTTGTTTGCATAGGTACTATTTTCTGTTGTTTTTGTCACTGCATACATATATTCATTTTTGATAAGGATTATTAAATTTTATAACTCTGTGTTCCATCATACTGAATAGATTTTAAAAACTTTTTATTTTGAAATAATGTTAAACTTGAAAAAATAGTACAAAGAACTCATGAAACTTATTTCTCAGATTTACTAATTTTTAACATCTTGCCACATTTATTGTTCTTTCCTGAACCATTTGAGAATTATTTGGATTTATTGTGCCCCTTTAGCACTTAATACTTCAGTCTTTTTTTCCTAAGAATGAAGTTATTGGCAGTATAGATTTGATGGGCCTGCCGTTAATGCAACGATTGACAAAGTGCTATAGAATATGTTTAATGAGAAAATATAAAGTGGCTGGTTAGCTCAGTTTGTTAAGAGTGTGGTGCTAATGAGAAAATTAGAGAGGGGGAGAGCCAAAGCAGTCTTGATCTGGCCAAGAGTGTGGTATGCAGGCCAAGAAGACATAGTTATTCATACATTTCATTAATAGTTGAGCGCCCAGGCACTGCACTGTTAAGGGATAGAACTGTGAACATAATATTAATACATGGTGTCCTTAAGAGGTTATAATTTATTGTATGAGGAGATGGGTGTCCCTACAGCTAATCAAACAATTTCAGTACACTGAGGTGAGTCCTATGATAGGAAAGACAGAAAATCATCTTTTTTTTTTTTTTTTTTTTTTTTTTTTTTTTTTTTTTTTTTTTTTTTGGTGGTTCCCTAGCTGGGAATCGAACCCAGGCTGCTATGTTGAGAGCGCCGAAACTTAGCCACTACACCACCAGGGAACCCCGAAAACTTTCTTGATGAAAAGATTATTGATAACTTTGAGAACAAATTACAGAATGCATTACAACTCAAAGGATAAAGACTTTGGAGAAGATGTATACTAGATTGTAGGGAATTATGGGATAAGTGGAGGAGGTATACAATAGCTGAATTCAGAAAATTTGGCAGTGAAAAGGAGAAACTAATAAGAAGAGGGTACTCAGGAGAATTGATTATTTTTCTGTCTTTCCCTCACCAATTAGATGGAGTAGTTGAGTACAGAAACTGAGATATTAGAGGGGAAATGAATGGGATCTAGGACATGCTTAGATTTGGAAGGGGGGAAATCATATTTATTCATATAGAACTGGAGAGAAGGAGGAAAAAACAGGATACATTTTAGTAATGGAGATTCTTATAGATGGATGTGATTTGCTTAGTAATAGAAGGAAGTGAGGTCATACGAAGAAGTGGAAGGGTGAAATTAGAAGCTTGAGGAACTTGGAAACTACTTATAACAAGTTTAAAGGGAATGACTTAAGTGAAGAGAAAAGATGGAGTACTGCTATACAGCAGTCAAGTCCCAGTTGAAGTTCAGAAGTATGAATTGATAATGTACACAGTGTTTCTGCATACTTCTCCAAAGAGCTCTACTGTCCCTGAGTAGAGTGAGGTTATCCTTAAATTATCAAGGGATAGGATCATGTGGTTTTTACCTTTTTTATTTTTGCATCATATAATGAAATGTGCACACAACTTTTCATTACCATTTTGTTTCAACTATTCATTTCAGTGATCTTTTCTCTTCCTGCATAATGAGAACTGCCTTTTTCCACCTCCTTTACCTATCATTTTCTTCCTTCCCGCATTTTCACAGCATGCTCTTTCTCTGAGATGTCCCAGCCAGCAGGCCAAGCGTCACATTGACTTCACAGAAGAACAGGCTGAGCTGACACCTGTAAGTTCTGTAAACGTGTCTACAGGACTACTTAAATATCAGTGAAGAGAAATGTGTTCTTTAGAACTTTTGATGATGAAGCCTTGCAATGTACCTCAAATTTTCAAATAAAAATTAAACCAAACTTTAAAACATGAGCAAAAATGAATAAGCAACTATATGATATGGTACCATTTAGTATTAATACTCATGGTAAGATACATAGGTGGTAGCACATCTAACATAGAGAAGTTTTGTGTTGGAACCTGAAACCACATGTTTTCTTCTTTATTCTGAAGCTAAGGCTTTTGTAAATTTCTTAAGAAATTAACAAATTTAGCTGTTTTTCAGAATGGAGATATTAAGTAGAATGACAATTCTGTACTTATGCTTAACTGAAAACCTAATTTCTTCAAAAATGTATTATCTGGTCAGTGGATGCTTTAGAGCTATGCTGTTTCATTGGTAGCCACTAACTATATATGGCTATTAAGCACTTGAAGTGTAGTTAATCCAAATTGAGATGTGCTATAAAGATAAAAAATATATGATTTCAAAGATTTAGGACAAAAAAAAAGAATATAAAAAATCTCATTCATATTTTTGTGTTGATTACGTGTTGAAGTTATAATATTGTAGATATTTTCAGTTAAAAGATGATATTAGCTTTTTCAACATTTTCTTTTTACCTTTTTAAAAAATGGGTTTACTAGAAAATTTTAATTACATTTGTAGCTTGTATTGTATTTCCATTGGTCAAAGCTGCTTCAGAGTCATTATGAAGTATTAAAAAAACAAAAACAAATCCCTGATCCCAACCTAACTAAATCAGATTCCCTCTAACCCTCTCTTCTTTCCTCCTTCTCTCTTCTTTTCTTCCTGTCCTTTAAATATAACAGTAGTAACCAAGTGAATTCACATCCCACTAGTGGATTATATACCCTGCATAGTGAAAAATACTTCTCCAACCTCACCTCCAACCCCTTCCCACACTCACAAGTATCAACCACACTTACTTGTTTCTTCTGCCCAAACAGCATTTCTCAATCCTTTCCATCCCACTACCCCCATTTCATAACAAGTAATTCACAATACTCTTTTTACTATCCCAAATGAAATTGATAGATAATATAATTCATATATCTATTTTTTTAAATGAATTGAATGCCCTAATACTTAGTATGAAGGAAAAGTAACCAAAAAGTCATTTATAGTATAGTAATGTGTCTATTTTAGTTTTTCAATGCTTGGCCACCATGTATTAAAAGACATAATGTAGTAGTCAAATCCTAGACTCACTTACAATTAAGGTCTTTGGATTTAAGAGAAATGGGATGATCAGAAGATTTTTTACAGGAAAAAGAAATACAGGTGAACCCAGAATTAAAATGTGTTATGATAAATAGAACAGACAAAACATACCTCTATATAGTAATAGAAAAAGGGAATTAACCTTAACTGAAGTATAGGGATAATGTGCTGAGACAGTTTATAGACAGTCAAAGAAAAGAAAATGGTGAAGTACAAAATTCTTACAAATGAGATGAGTCTTATAATTGTACAATAACAGAACCATTCCCTACCTTATAACGTTGGGATGATATAGTGATAAAATGATTTAGGTATTTGATTTTTTACAATGTAGATTTCTCATTGTGCTATAAATATCTTAAATAAGAGAGTAATGTGAAGTATTTTTAAACAGTCTTTATTAACAAAGCGCAGTGAAATTCCCGCATTTCATCTTTTCATTAATTTAATAGTATTTAGTTCTTAATCTTGTTAAAAGGAATTTAAAATCCTATCATTTACTGTCACGTGACAGTGCAATCTGATACTGCAGTTTTGGTATTGCCAACTCTTACTTTAAGCTAGGTTTCCATTGGTGAAATGATTTTCTAACATAAGGAATACCTCTTGGTAAATTTTGAACAAAAGGAAGTGCAGGCTTCCCTCAATTTATTTTATATGGTAAATAGCATTCCTGTAAGAGCCATTGAATGGTAAAATTATACATAAATACTTTGTGTTTCTACATAAAATGGAGTTACATTATGAGCTTAGATTGTTATTAACAGGATTACCCATCTATATGACTTTCATATAAGGACATTAAAAATACATGTATGATGTGGGACTTTTGTTGTTATTATGTGACATCATTCCATGCTTTCAGGGCATCTAGCATTTCTGACTTCCCTCCCAATAAATACCAGTACCACCCTACTCCTCTTCATTATGACAACACAAAATATCCCCAATGTTTTTCCTGAAAAGCCCCTTTGAGGCACCACCTGCTTTGAGAAACCCTGATATCTGTATTTACTCTGTCTCTACTCCCCACTCCACACCCATCTGCCACTTCTTACTCATCCTACAGGACTCGAAGCTTTTTCAGAAATGCTTTACTGAGCTCCTAATTTTGGGTTAGGTACTCCATCTCCTACTTGATCTCATCTTGATACCATTTAACACATTATTATAATTATCAATTCTCTCCCTATTAAACTGTAAACTTCGTGAGAACAAGAAATGCCTATCTTGGTCACCTTTGCGTCTCCAGTGCCTGTCATGGTTCTAGGCTCAAAGTTGAAACTGAGTAAGTAGTTGAATAAATGAAAGAAAGGGGAAAATGGAAGCGAGAAAGAAAATGGGCTAATAAGCCAATGAAATGAATTAAGAATCATCTGCTGCCCAGTCAGGGAGCTACCCACATTCCAAAAAGCAAAAAAAAAAAAAGAATCATCTGCTGACTGTGTTGTTATTGGTGAGGGATAGAAAATGTAGGAAGGCCCCATTTAACTGAAGCTGTGTGCATTTTTGTTACCAGTAAGTTATATATATACCAAGACTGAAGGCTGATTTAACAACATGCCCAAACCACTGTCTCAGTCCTCCAACTGCACACCTCTCTCTCTCTCATCCCTCTTGCATCTTTCTCCAATAACCAGTTCTGCCACCTCCACCCTCTTTCTGAAGAATTCTAGAGCAACATAGGACTAGCATCATCAGTAGGGGAAGGTAGATAAAGTAAGACATTTTATTGAAGGGAGGAGTTTGCTGTTTCTGGTTTTTAGATTTTCATTTTTTCTGCTACAAATACCTGTTGCTTAGATAGAGGAGACATGGAGACCTGGCCTGCCTGCTAGAGATTATGTAATGAATCCCGAACACAAAGTAATTTTTTATCATGTCCACTTATTGTTTGTGTTCTCACTTTTTGGGTGGGCATATTTTTGGGTCACCAACCATAAGGACTATCTGCTTTTTATTTTAACCTATTTAAACCTAATATTTTTAAATGGATAACTTCCACTTTAGAATCTTTAAATAATTAGATATTATTGTTTCTTATTGATCAGAGTGTAGATGTTTTTAGTGATTTGAAGCCTTAAGGTTATCATTTGTATGAGGACTGAGTAAATCTTGTAAGATTTTTTTAAAGTTTAAACTTGAATTTAGGTCTGGGATTATATTTACCAAATAATGGCTTTTTGATAGCCCAAAGCACACTTTTTTCTTTCAGTTTGAAATATTATAATTATCTAAATATAGATATTCTGCTCATTTGTGGGATCTTTTTCTGAGAAAGTAACCTTTACAAGATAAATAGGAGTAAGTTTTGAAGACATTTTCTGTATGTTTTACAAATTGTGTAAGAATACATTTTTTTCCCATTACATGTGAATAGCAAAAAATGAATGGAAATAAGAGCAATAAAAGTTGTCACTCTTTTAAATTATCATTCCAAGTTTTCTTTCTGGTCTTAACTGGTTGTTAACCTCAAATAAAATTGAATTTTCATCAATTTCTGCTTACCTAGAGTCTATGGATAAGCCAACTAATCTTTACCTTCAGAAGAATTATACCATATAGGTAAATGATGACCTAGGAATAATCATCTATGTTCTTGTTATTGTTTGACCTTGTTAGTGATGAGTACATCCAATTGTTTTTAACTAGCTTGCTTGCTTTCTCTTTTTTTCTTTCTTTCTTCCTTCCTTCCTCCATCCCTCCTTCCCTCTGTTCCTCCCTCTCTCTCTTTTTTTTCTTCTCTCTTTCCTTTCTTCCTTTGTTTTCTTTTTCACTTTCTACCTTCTTTCCCTTCCCTCCCTACTTCCCTCCCTTCCTTCCTTCCTTTCTTTTAATATATTCAGGAGTGGGTGAAAGGAACAGGTATGCTTGTAAGGCTCATCTTTTATTAAAACAAAGCTAAACAAATACAAGCAATGAAATATATAGTAAACCTAACTCAACATAGTATAGATATGAGTAAATATTAGGTTATTGTTATTTTCTGTAACTTTCTAATCTTGAAGTAGTGTGTTTGTTATCTGTAACAATGAACTTAATGAGACTGTGTTATGTTCTAGTATTTGTTTATGTAAACTAAAAAAATTTGTTTCTCAAAGATAACTTGACATAGTTAGATTTATAAAATATAATATTATAGAATTTTTTCTGTAACTACATTCAGTTGTGCCATGTATTGTTTTAAATGGTTTTTAGTAACTACATAGCATTAAAAATACATACTAATTCAGAATTATTTAGGGATAGGCAAGTATGAATTACATATATATATCATAATAGCTAATTTATACTATAGGAGTTTAAATAGTTGTGTAAACTCACAACATGTTAACTAAAAAGTTATTAAGAGGGAAAAGAATAGTTAGGCGCTATATGATTTAGTCATTTTTATGAAAATAAATTACTTGAATTAATTTAACCCATTTAAAAGAACAACTCTTTTTAATATTTTGTTCATATCATTCATTTGCTGTTTACTAGGCAACACAGTCTTATTAGTATTCTGATAAAAGGATTGAATTAATAAAATTTTACTGAAAAAATAGGTGGTATCCATTGGCAGAATATAGATATTTTTCTTCTTGGTGTGGCTATCATTGAATTGGTCAGAAGTAGTTGAATTTTTAAAAATGAAGTAATTCATTCTGGTTTCATAAGAATATACTATTAAAGCTATATAGGTCTTATGTAGACTTTTTAAGAGGAAGGAATGTATACTTACTATTTAGTCATTGGTCTTTGACATCTGTTTATTTGTGCTGTATGCACAGAACTCGCCAGTACTGCCCTGGAAAACACACAGGCTCTGTGATCTTCGCACTGTATGATCCATTTTCCCAAAGTGAGGGATCTGCAGGAGTAAGCTAGGACACACTTTATGACATAATATGTCTCCCCTCCTTTTCTTTCTTTTTTTTTTTAAATTTACTTTTGGACCTATTTCAGTGAGTATAGGAAAAAGATACGAGATTAATAATAGAGGATCATTCTTGCTTTATCTATTTTTAAACTCATAAAACCTCCACTGACTCCTGTTGCCTTTTTGTTTTTGTTTTTGTTTCTCTCTCTCTCTCTCTGTACAAGCACTCCTATCTGGACAGGGAAACCTCCCTTCTTCTGAGAAACATTGCAGGAAAACCTTCTCATTTGCTGACCAAGGTGATACTTCTTCTTTCCACCTGTATGTAAATATTTATTGCTTTGTAGGTAGAATATAGTTTGTTTTTGATTGTGCTCTCAGATTTCTTAGGTTGTGCTTTGTTATTTCAGCACGTTTGTCCTTAATAGAAGTTTTTTTTTCTTACTGAAGGTAATTATTTACTGATCTTAATGACTATCAGAAAATAATGAATTGAGTATAAAATATTTTCAGTAATTTTTCACTAGTTTTTAACTTTTGTCAATACCTGACAGTCTTCCCAAGTATGTTGTACTTTCTCTAGTTTAACATTGTATTTGACTTTCAAGTCTAAAGATCATTGCTTTAATTTTAACTTTTACTTCTAATAGTTATCCATGCTGTGAGGTTGTATTTTTGTTTTTTTGTTTTTAGCAAACTTTGTTTTCTAATTCTTGATTATATTATCAGCACCTCATTTAATTAAAGCATTTATTTATATAAACAGAATCTTATTTTACATTAGCTCAATCAAATTGAAAGAGAAGGTTGCAGTTTTAATTCCTCAGTTCTCTGCTTTAAGAATGGTGTGAATTGGTCCTGCTAGATTTTCCTTGGGGTGGCATTTTACATCAATTTAAAATCTTTTAGCCATTGTCATCATTAACTAAGGATAACAAAATAAAAAATCTGAATAGCTTTCTACCTCTTCAAGTCATGTTTTTACTTTATTATCTTATTAAATAATGTTTACTTAAAAAAAATCAGACTTGGTTATATACATAGTAATTGTAGGTAATATTTCTAAGTTGTCATTATATCTAAGGGTTTCTTTTTAAAATTTATTTCTTAACCTTATAAACTTGTGAAAGATAATAAAGCTAAAATTAAAATCCCATGAGGAGCAACTCAAAGAGAAGACCCAAGAGTCAGCATTGAAACCCCTTCTCTTGTTTGAATTTCTCTCTTTAAAGTAGATGTTAGAATGAGGCAGAAGAAGTAGCTTAAAGATCAGGGAAAATTAGAAGTCTAAGCAGATAATAGACATGTTTTTATAACCATAGCAAAGTTCCTTTGTTTTCTTCTATTTACTTGCTTCTCTATTTACTCTTTCCCTAAAAGTCACACTCCTAGCTTCAACTAGCATCTCTGTTCTAAATCAGATTCCTCTACCTGAGAGCAACACATTTCTACATCTCTATCAAGCATTTCCTAAAAGATTAACAACAGCATTTTCCCAGCATTTCCAGTCCCCTCGGTCTTTACCTTCATTACCCATACTCTGCCTGGGGTCTCACAATTTATATCCATCTTTTTTTTTGGACATTTCTATTTCTGTTTAGAATGTTACCGTTTTCCCAATTACCCAGGTTTGAGCCCTCTACCATTCTTTGTGGCTTGTTCCTTTTAATTATTATCTCAAAGCTCTAATGAAGCTTGTCATAATCTGCAGGTTTTATTGAGATCACCCCATTTCATTCCTACTGCTACTATGCTAAAATAGGCTCTTATCTCTTACCAGAGCCCCTGCACTTGGCTCTTTATTCTTGCCTGTCCCCCCTCCAGTCCATTTTGTACACTGCTCACAGATTAAGTATAATGTTTAACCATTTCTTTTGCTTATTTATTCAATAAATATTTGTTGAGTCCTGTACTGTACTAGGTGCTGGGATATAACATTGTATGAAATGGACATATTTCCCCTACCCTTAGGAGCTCCCAGTCTACTTATTATAATAATAAATATCATAAAATAGATTTATAATCAAGATAGATTTAAAAAACATTAACAAGCAAGCATGTAGACAAATTCTAAATCATGTTAAGTGCTATGAAGGAAACGAGAATACTGGGGAGAGGACTAAAACTACATTTCCTTTAGATGAAGATCAGAAAGACCTTTCTAAGGGAGTAACATTTAACATTTGCTTCAGATGAGTCATGTATGTGCCTTTCATGTTCCTTAGTTAGAACCTGGATGATGCATGTATATGCTCGATGAGTTTTTAGATTTCTCACAATTCTGTCTTAAAACAAATGGATAAAATATTATAAATGGTTCAATTTCTCTTCAGGGATGTCATAAGAGATACTTCATGAGGAGGTATGATTGAGCATATTTACAACTTCCTGTTTTATTCCATCATTATTGACACAGGCACTGTATATACGAGTATGTTAGAGTGGTAGATATAGGACCAGTACTTGAGCTTTGGTCCATAATACAAGCAAAAACATCAGAGGACTCTGGTTAACAGGTTGATGAAAAATAATGTGCTATATGACTTTTCACTGTGCACCTCTATGAGTTTCATTTATTTTCAGTAGTATAAACTGAGTGACAAAAATCATATAGTCAACGCAGTGGCCACTGGGCAAGAGTCAAGACTTTTAGTATCTTGAGATGCGTTCTGTTATGTATTAGTTTTTGTCTAAGATTTATGCAACTTTTACTAATAATAGCAGACAATATAGTGACCCGAATAATAGTGGATATATATATAATATTTTTTTCTGTGAAACTATGAAGAAACAATATAATTTATAAGCGACAGCATTCTTGGGAAACTTACAAAGACATATTGAAGAAACCTGGAATTGTAAGTAAATTTTATTTTATCATAAAATGAAATAGAAAATTTATTACTTATGTATGTTCAATAAAATATACTTTTGACTAAGATGTCAAAATTTTAACTTTATACAATCAAAACTTGAGAACCAGTGATAATCACAAGTTGAAAAGTATAAATTATTAAATAGCAAAGTAATCTTATCAGTTTCCTCAAAATTTTTTTGAAAAATACCAGTTCATTAAAAAGTTACAATAGATTTTCATGCACTCAGCATAGCTTAGTCAAATGCCAAGTCCCAACGTTAGACTCAGCTGCAAATGCCCTGAAGTGAAACTTGAAGGATGAAAAGAAGGCATCTTAAGGGTGAAGGGAAGTGTTCCATGTGATAGGCCCAGGGAGGAAAGAGCTTGCATGTTTGAGAAGCTGAAGGAAGGCTATGTTGCTGGAGCCACAATAGTTGAATGAAGATATGTGTGCCTTGATTTGGGTTTGGAGAAGTAGGCAGGAACCAAATCATTCCAGGCATGCTAAGGAGTTTGTATTTTTTTCTAAATGCAGTGGGAAACTATTGAAGAGAATAGCTCATCCATTCAACAAATATTTACTGAATAACTACTATGTGCCAGACCCACTGTGGCAGTGAACAAAACAAAGTTTCTACCACAGAGAGAGTTGTGCTTTGCAAGTTCTGGATAAATGTAGTCAGTAACTTCTCATCTGCTCTGACCAAGAGATGGTGACACCAGCTGCAAGGGCAGAGCCATCCCTGCTTGGATTATATTTTCTTCTCCATTACCCAAGTGGTGGCATTACTGGTATATGTAGCCAACACCTGGCTCTGGCTACCTTCTATATACTGCCCTGCTTACATTCAACAAGAAATTGGAGCAGGAATCTGATTCAGTAGCATAGAACCTAAACACTTAAACATGTGGGGTGGGGATGGACTGAAGAACAAGGTGGCAGAAATTCCTAAATAATGCAAGCCAGAGTCCTCTCAGTGTCAGTGCCCTGTGTACTAGAGCACCTGGCTGTTTTGAATGTGAAATGAGTTCATACCTCTTGGATACCTCCTGTGTTGTATCCTGATTCCCTTACCCAAAAAGCATGTACCCTAGTTACTGACTCACTTCTGACCTGACTTTTCCAAACTAGGACATTGTAACACCTGGTAGTAGAATTAACACAGTAGCACTGTACTTAGGCCAAGGGAGCAAACAGATTGGTTGTTTTTTTTTTTTTTTTTTAATTTTTATTTGTTTTCATCAACAATTCAGGTGTCACTATATCACTGTTTATGAAATAATTATTTCCACATACGGTTCTTAGCCTGGAGCTTCTGCAGAAACAATGCCAACCAGTTTCTTTTAGGAGTGGCATTAGTGCCAGCACAGTACTAGTTTGCCATAGGTGGGAGCAGTGGACAAAGGGCATTACTAATCCAATGCCCTTTAAATCTCAGGATACCATTCTAAAGGCTTTCCCCGACCTCCTGATTTGATAATGCATATTTGTTATTCTTTACTCCCTTACCTGACTTTATGTTTTCCCCCATAGGCCTTATCAGTAACTGACTTATCACACATCTATTTTTTATCGTTTTATCTCTCATATTAAATGTAAGCTCAGTGAGAGCAGGAACTCTGTATTACTTGCACTCAAACCCAAATCTGCACAATCTTAACAAACATCTGTCAAATAAAAGAATGGTCCTTTAGCAACCATCATGGTTTCAAGAACTGCTGTAATAATGTTGACAACCATTTTCTTTGCTTCAGAGAATTTATAAAAATGCTAACGTGTTACTGAGTCTTTCATTTTTGACAAGCAGTTTTTATTTACTGCTATTCCAAAAGTTAGGACAGGAGGGACTGTGACATTGTAGTGGGAAGAGCATGTAGTTATTTAGTAACAGCCTGGGAAGATTAGTCTTTCTGCAGTACAATGAATATAATAATAATATTGGCCGTGCATTATTAAAATTAAATGAGACAATGTTTGTAACATGTCAGTTAGTGTATGGTAAGTTTTAAGGTGTTCATTTAACGTTAGTTCTCTTTTCAGTGAGATTCTATCAATTTCATGATTTCTTCAAGGGAAGTGAACTAGTTACTGTTTTGGCTCTGATCAGTTTTACACAATAGACCATTTCATGAGTATTAAACTGTTTATCACTCCAAGTGTTTTTTAAATTCACATAAATTTTTATTGTTGTAATCTGGGATAAACTAGATTCCAAAGAAACTGCTAACTACTCTTTAGACCCTTTCATTTGGATTTGTTCTGAACCCACAAAGCCTTAATAATTTCTTGCTTGAAGGAATTCCCTAGCCATCTGTTAGCAACTGAAGCTCTTTCTGTAAGTATTCTGATTTTTACACTGAAGAGAATGCTCTAACACTTTGTAACCATAGCATTGGCTTTCATTTAATCATAAGATCATTACTGAGTTTTTGTCCTTTATGTAAATTTGAAGAGGCTTGGCATTTGATGGTTATTGATAGCCACACAAGAGTTTTTCAGGTAGAAAATGGGTTGTCTCTTGCTCTTTTAAGAGAAGAAGTAGGAGGGAAAGTTAAGTTGTTATATGTGTGAGGTATCTTATACTTATATTTAGGATAGTTGTAGGACAAACAATGTGAAGAAAGGGATAGTCAAAAAAGGTAAGGGGCAGAAGACTTACGACCCAAGTTGTTTGTCATCTTTAACAAAAAGAAGAGAATGTGAAATGAATAAAGCTTGGTTTTTTGTATGAGACTTGGGCTGCAAGCATTAAACATAGATTTGCATTGCCTTTATAAATTAACTATTAGCTGTCTTCTAAGTATATAATCTAAATACATCAGCAAAGATTTATTGGTCTTTCCTGTATTGTACAGTACTCTATAAGCTTAAAACAGTTTTTCCTTTCCTGTGTTACGGGTAAAAGATACGACTATGGCTTAAAAATAGTAGATGAAAATCATAATTTCTGAGAAAGAATTTATTATCCATGGGAAGAATAAAATACTATGGATTTTACAATTTGATATAAATATTTTTATTTCCACTTTTGCTCCAGCCTCTGAAAGTTTTATAAAGGTATCCTGATCAGTTTTTCTTAAAAAGCTCTTATCAAAGATATCCTTGTTAATAAACTGGAGAAGAATAAACTAAAATTTGCCTTGGCTGTCTTAAATTTGAATTTGATACAATTTTAACACAGACCAACTTAGGTAGTTAGTAAAGAGTAGTATTTTAAGCAAATGCAAGAATAGCTAAATTTGAATGTTAAAATAGCCCCACCAAGCTGCTTTACCTAAAAATGGTTTCTCATTGATGGCTAGGAAATCTGATTGGTTTAATGTATATTCATAGGTTGTATGGATCTCTTGTTTCTTTAAACCTTTCCTACAGAGTATCAGCTTTTTTCTTGTTAGTCTGTGGAACAAAAACTGACCTGGGACTTTAAGCTTATTTTAAAATTGAATGACTTTTTATGTCAGTGCTTCATGATTGTGTTCTGTTGTGTTTGGCAAATAATATACTAAAATGGGAGTTGTGAAAATAAATTTTCATAATAAAATTTATAACCAATATCAGAATGTAATTTTTAAATACTTATCTTCCTTTTTTGAATAGACTATTTTTAGAGCAGTTTTAAGTTCACAGTAAAATTAAGAAGAAGGTACAGAGATTTCTTATATACATGCTACCCCCACCTATGCACAGCCTCCATTATCAACCCCTGACAATCACTAATCTTTTTACTGTATTCATAATTTTATCTTTTTTCAGAATGTAATATAGTTGGAATTATATAGTATGTAGCCTTTTTTAGATTGGGTTCTTTCACTTAATATGCATTTAAGTTGCTTTCATAGCTTTATAGCTCATTTCTTTTTAGCACTGAGTAAGTATTTCATTGTCTGGATTCAGTACTATTTATCCATTCACCTACTAAAGGATATCTTGGGTGCTTGCAAGTATTGGCATTTTGTAAATAAGGCTGGTATAATCATTTAGGTGCAGGTTTTTGGGTGGAGATAAGTTTTCAGCTCATTTGGGTAGATTTAAGGAGCATGATCTGGATCGTATCTTAAGAGCATGTTTAGTTTTATAAGAAACCGCCATACTGTCTTCCAAAGTGGCTGTACCATTTTGTATCCCCACCAGCAATGAATGAATGAGCGTTCCTGTTGGTTGTTGTCAGTGTTTTGGATTCTGACTATTCTCATACATGTATAATAGAATCTCATTGTTTTAATTTTCAGTTTTCTAATGACATATAGTGTTGAGCATCTTTTTAGTCTTATTTGGCATCTGTGTATCTTCGAGTTATCTGTTCAGGTCTTTTGCTGATTTTTAAATTGGAATGTTCATTTTCTTGATGAGTTTTAAGAGTTCTTTGTATATTTTGGATAATAGTCTCTTATCAGATATGTCTGATAAGCATTTTACAAATATTTTTTCTTTATCTATGGCTTGTCTTCTCACTCTCTTGAATATTTTTTTTTCCTAAAAATGTTCTATGGCTTTAAGGACATCTCCTAATTTTTATTTTTTACCTCTGCAGGTTAATTTTAATATAAAAGAATTTAGCCTTTTATAAGTTCACATTTATATTCCAAATACACAAAGCTTTGATTCTGTATATCAGTTTTTATCATCAGACTTTGAGGTTTAAATTAACAGTAGTTTAATTTTCCCATTTTATAAACTGCCTTAAAAAGAAAAAAATTTATATCAAAATATACAGTCAGCATATTTTATAATTCTGTTATTGTTTATTTGCATAAAGGGAGGATAGTATAATTTAATCTTTCTGTAAAATGAATATACCTGCAATAGTCTTTAAGAGTCAAGTATTATCTTACCCCTCTCCATTGTTAAAATAAAGTTCTTTGTTCTCTGTCTAATTGGGTTTACAGATAGTATTTCCAGACCTAGTTATTATGTTAATTCACTAGCTCCTTTCATTGAAAAGGATCAGATTTCTGACAAACAAGTTCACTGTCTTTCCTAACCACTGTTTTCTTCTCAGTTTCACAGAATAGTAAATACTAAGCTTGAAATGAGGGGAGACAGCCTAGAATATGAAATGGAAAGAGAAGCAGTTCAGAGACAGGAAAACTGACAATTTAGGAGAACAGTAATAATTCTATTAATAAATTGTGTTTTGGGGTTTGTGTTACCCTAGAAGCCTTAGGTTTTTAATGAAGAATAACACATGGATTGTGGTTTTTAGTCACAATCCAGAGCAGATAGTTTGGCTGATATAATCTTTCTTTTTTTTCTTATATTAAACAAAAGAATATATAAGATGGAATTTTATATTTTTCTTAGATATTTTCCAGAGAAATCAAAAGTTTAGAGTTAGAATGTAATCCTTTAGAAGCAAAAGTTTACTTTTAGGTTTTTCAACTGGAGACTAATGCTACAGTGTACTATGGCCTATTGCTGGAAAGTACAAGTAAGTACCAGTATTCTAGTACTGTATGTTATCTTAGGAAATAGACAGATGGTTTAAGTATAGTTTTAGCTCTTGATAATTTTATTACTACTTATTTAAATTTAATAAAGTAAAAGTTACTAGTAATTAAATATTTGGAAAATTATATTTGACATTTAAAAAAATTTATCACTGAATTAATAGAAACAAATTTGAGTTTACTGACATGAGACATTGATTATATTGTTGTGATTTTTCCAAAACAGAGTAAAACATAGAATATAATGCAGCCTCCTCTGTTTTTACTGGCATATTAATGAGAATGTTCCTACATTTTTTATTAAGAATTTTTATATGGTTGCAAAGAAATTGATACTTTTTTTGCTATTTTTATGATGATAGTACATTTTCAGTGTAATAGAACAAAACATTAATATGCAAAAGATTGCCCATGCTTTGCTGGGGGTATAAATTGAGATTCAGGGATTGTGCAGGTGTAACTAGAGGCCCACAGATACCCTATTATACACTCATGTTTCCCCTACCCCAGAACGTGATACTCAGCTGCTTCAAATTGACAGAATCAAACTCATTAATTTAGTACCACACAGATTTCTTCTTCTCTAGGATGTGGAATCTAGTCTTATTATAAGAGATCTTCAAGTCTGCATTTCAAAAAATTATTTCTTAATGTCAGCTCTCACTTTATGAACAGGGTAATTTTTTTAAATGTGCTCTATATATGTGTGTGAAGTTATATTCTCAATGAAATTCAATGCCAGCAACATCCTTAAGGATAAAAAGGCTTCTAAAACTTTTCATTATTTTAGCATTAGTTTATCTGAAGTGCTTTGTGTTCACAGGAAGAACAAGCAGCAAAATTGAAAGCTGAGAAGATCAGAGTTGCCCTAGAGAAAATTAAAGAGGCACAAGTGAAAAAGGTGATATTTGGGCATTTTCTTGGTCTGGGATTTTTATCCGTTTTATGAATTTACAAAGAATTACCTTGTTTATATAATGTATATCTAAGAGATAGAGAGGTAGAGGGCTATTTCTTCCTAATATATTTTCACATGTATTTTTTTGAGAAAATACATTATAAAAGAAGTAACTTTCTGGTTTTAAATTATTCTAAAAGAGTAAAACAAAGTAGTCCTATTATTATAAGTTTTCCTGTTACTATAATTTTAAGAAGGCTTTAAATTTAAGTAATTATTTGATTCCTAATTTTAGAGTATTTTTCTTGCATAATAAAGTTAATTTACATTTAACTAAGAACATTACTCATACTAGAACACATTTCTAGAATGCCTATTATTTTTTTGTTTGCATTAAAATTCTTTTTTTTTTTTTTACCTGTTACAGCTGGTGATTAGAGTCCACATGTCTGATGATAGTTCTAAAACAATGATGGTGGATGAGAGGCAGACAGTGAGACAAGTGCTGGATAACCTAATGGACAAATCCCACTGTGGTTACAGTTTAGACTGGTCACTGGTGGAAACCATTTCTGAGTTACAGATGGGTTAGTAATATCATTGCTTTAGTTACTTTTTAATTTCTGTGTAATGCCAACCATTTTCATATTGATAAAAGCACCTTGAGACATCTTTATGTGTTTTTTTTCTATAAAAACAGCTTTTTACATCATCTTTTTTTCAAATATTTTGAAATTTCTTTGATTATGAGATCATTTCTAGTTTAATTCAGATTTTCTTATAGCTAGAACAAAATTTCTTTTTAAGGTAACAATACTTTTTCCTTCAAATGAGAACTGCATGGATCAACACTTTTACTGAAAGACCATATGTTTATTCACATTTGTATTGAAGTCTTTATATCAGCATTTGACTTTAAGGGGAAACAAAGCATGCCTTACTTTTAGTTAGATGTGTTCAATTTTAGTTTCCTACTCTTTGTAGTTTGGTATGGTATCTTCTGATTTTAAAAATTCTTCATTTTTATACCATCATTGACTCTTTTAAAAAGTTTTCTTTTTGTAATATTATTTGTGTAATTACAGAAACCTTGGAATAATGATCTTATTAGGCTTTATTGAATAAAGAATTTCAACTTGCTGTTTTATTTAAAATACGTATTTACATTGTTCTTACTACCTATTATACCTTTAAATGTTGCCAGATAAATAAAAATTTAATTATTAAAGCTTTTAGAACTCAAGTACACAGCTCTTAGAATTAAACCATAAGTTATTAGAGTTTCATTAATACATATAAAATTATTTTAAGAATACTCATCTATAACTGTTCTTAGAGAATTAGAAAGGTTTGAGTTTATAGATGTAGTAGCATTATGATAAACAGAAAATGTTTGGATGCTAGTTTTAGAATACTTCCATGGCCGTAAGTTAAAGAGGCATATGATATTCTGCGTTACCTTTTATATAATTGACTATGGTATCTTAAGTAACTATTATTTAGTCATACATGGTACAGTGCTTCAAACACAGTACGTGGCCATTTAGTATTTGTTGAATGAATAAAAGAAAACATGGGACTACTGAGAGCCCAAAATAAGATGGTGGAAACAAATTACATTAAAGGTAAATTATTAAATAACAAATTATTAGAAAAGACAAATAAATGCAGTTGTTTGATGTTTTTAAAAGATCTATTATCAAAAGACACAGAAAGATCGAAAGTAAAAGGAATGTGAAAAGACACTAACCAAAAGAAAGATAATTAACTACATTAGTATCAGACAAAATGGACTTCAAGCAAAATGCAGTACTAGAGATAAAAAGAACCATATATCTTTACCAGGAAGATACAATCATTCTAAATTTTATCTTAATAACAGTAAAGTGTATAAAGCAAAAGTTGACAGAACTACCAGGAGATAATCACTGGAAGTCAGCTTTCATAGATCTTTTTACAACACCTAAGAAACTTTTCAGTGATTGAAATAATCCAACAGATTAAAAAAATGATATAATAGATTTAAAAAATAATTTGTTTGATCTATGTTTAAAATTAAAACCCATTGACAAAGAAGAAATCATCTTGAAAATTTAAAAAATTACTAGATAATGCAATGTAGTTAAAATGGTAGAAAATCAGGAACTATTGTGCTAGTCATTTTATGTCTCCAAACCTGTTTACTAATCTGTAAAATGAGATGGTTTGATGAAACATGTTTATCTAAAAAAAAAAAAAAAAAAGTACTAGAACTGCATACTATTGGAAATACTTAATGACAGTATTTATGAAATACAACTGAATGTTTCTTTAAGGGTTGAATGGGAAAGGCTGATAGCTGAAGAAGACCTAGAAGTTAGAAGACTTAGATTCATTCTAGTCCTAATTCTTCCATGTAGCAGCTGTGTAACCTTGCTGAAGTCACTTAACACCATTAGGGCATGTTCCCTTATATGAAAATAGAGGGAAGACCAGATAACCTCTAAGGGCCCAGGGCTGTAGTGTCAGTAAAGATTCTATATCTGCTCTGAATTACCTTGCAAGGTTTTGTGGCTTGATGCAATTCTGACGAATACTAACAAAATATTGTTATTTTATTTTGGGACAGAGAGAATCTTTGAAGACCATGAAAACTTGGTTGAAAATCTCCTTAACTGGACAAGAGACAGTCAAAACAAGCTTATTTTTATGGAACGTATAGAAAAATATGCACTTTTCAAAAACCCACAGGTGAGACTCAATGACTTATAAGAGGTCAGGATTTTTAAATGTCTGTCTTATATTCTATTACTGCTAAGTTAATAAAGATAAAAAGACTGGCACCTACCTCCTTGGAACATTGTGGCTGTAAAACCCCGTGGGAGGAGCGTTCACTACTGCTGAGGTGGAAGGTCTGCTGGGGCCCAGGTGTCAGGCCTCAAAGAGGTTACCAGCCTGCAGAGCCAGATGGGGTAAGCCCTTGGGGAAGCAGAAGTAACTCAGGGGGTTACTGCTCTCTCTAGTCCAGAGCTGTGTTAAACCCAGCTATTTATTTGGTGAGTTTCTCATTCATCAAAAAAGGTACTTACATATTTAAGCTTCTCTACTTTAGCCATTTATCCAGTTGACAGTTTTGATTTTTAAAAATTATTTTTTAAGAATCCCAGTAACCTTGATTGTAAATTGTACCACATTCTAATATACTTATATGTTACCTTGATTTATTTGGCATCTTTGTTTATTCCAAAATAATGTTTGAGTTAATACTTTCTATTACCCAAATATTTTATAAAAATCAGTAGGTGAGAGAAAATAACCCAAAAAGTGTTAATGAGAAAAAAATAGTAGCAATGTTAAAGGTACTGTAGCTAGCTATCTTTCAGGCAGCTTGATCACGACACATTTTTACTGGATAATTTTTATTGAAGAATACACATTTGGTAATACCAACAGTTCTTTTTATGGGTGACTGTGAAAAAATTTTTCGTAAGGCTAATAATTAGAACTCAGATTTTAGTTGAGTCAAGCAAACAAAATTGTGATAGTCTCAGAGAATTTGTGATTTCTTCTTGAAAAGCCAAAGTAGATTAAATTTTTTGTATCTGGATCAGTTAAGTTCAGCATATTTTAAGGAAATTAGCCTTATTGTTATACTTAATTATTTGTAAAGCTTTTAGGTCCTGTAAGTGTAGCTTTCATCAGATATACCAGAACATATTTGCCAGCTGTTACATGTAATATCACCTCAGGATCGGGGGTGGGGGGTGGGGGGGTGGCAGTTTATGACATTATTCAAGATAAATGGATATGGTGAAGAGGAGATATAAGTACTTTACTGATGGTGCCCATGCACAGGTTGCTTTCCGAGAGTGTTCCTCTCACTCTGCACTGGCAGAAATTGACACAGAATTGCTATGTCCCTAGAAGAAATCATATATGTACCTGTGCCAAGGGAATAATTGAATGGGTTTATCCTTTAACTTTTATTTATTCATTTTTCCAGAATTACCTTCTGGGGAAAAAGGAAACAGCTGAGATGGCAGATAGAAACAAAGAAGTACTGTTGGAGGTATGACTCTTCACTCCCTCATCCCCCCCGCCCCCGCTTTTGTACATTATATTAATAATAAAATATTAAACACCTTTTTTGAAGTCAAGTATGTCAGTGCTCTGTATTTATAATTGCAGTTGCTAACTAAAGAAGCTTATATTATTCCATAGCATAAGGGAAGAGTTCAGCTATGGAAATGTTAGGTCACTGAAGAGCCTTTTAAAAATTGTTATTTTCCCAAGCAGTGTATTGATATACTGAAAGGAGTCATGAGCTTTTAGGGGCTGATGAGTGGGAGAAAAGGCTGGTCACTGAAAGATGTGATTGTGCTATTTTTATCTGCATTCCCAGAGAGAAATTTGAATATGATTAGCTATTTACAAAGTATTTCAAGCCTTAGTCTTAAATAACTCAATTTTAAAAACTATGGTGATCATTTAAAAATTATGTACATCTCCATAATGAAACAAATTCAAATGTAATTGGATTTTTGGCTTTTGCTAATTTTAGAGAATTAACATCAAAGAAGTTAGTATGTTTGAAAACTTGAATAACATCTTACCAACAAGGCAATTAGGAGAATGAAGATCAGCACTCCAATTTTCATAGTGATAGCTACAATTAGGAAAAATCCTCTTTATAATTCCTAATATTTTGTATTTTGAAGAGAAAGAAATTAATTTAGGCTCAAAATGTCCTATGTTAATGTTTAGTTAGAATTTCTATTTTCCTTTTACCAAATACATGATTGCTTTTTATTTTTAAATTAAATTAACTAAGTATAGAGAATTCAAAATTTTGAGTTTATTTTCCTTTCAACCTAATATTAAATATTTCAAAAATAAATGCCCTCTTTGTTTTAGAGTCATATAAATTAATACACTTTTTAAATTGTGAAAATTTAATCATTTACCTAGCATGTTGCTTTCTTTTAAAATACATTACTATTTAGCTTGACAGCTAACCTAAATGTGTTGTATTTGGAGAATAATAAAGTCCAATGCTTATGTTAGCTCTGCCACTTTTATTAAGTTTAATGTAATTGTGCTATTTATAAAAATGTGTTTAAGTACTGTTATAGGGAACTCAGTTGACATTTCAACTTAATTTCTGCAAGATCATGTTAGGTAAAAGTTCATAGGGGTTGCCAAAGTAGTTCTGGACTAACTTTCTCTGTTATGTTTAGAATAGAAAGTTCTAATTGAGGCTAAATTAGCATCATAGTTTTAATACAAAGTCATTGGGGTTTAATTACAGTGTCATGTATTTCACAGCAGCAAAAAAAACTTTGTTCTGACAGTTCAAGATTTATGTCTTTCCATATCGTCTTCTCATTTTAGGAATGTTTTTGTGGAAGTTCCGTAACTGTACCAGAAATTGAAGGAGTCCTTTGGTTGAAAGATGATGGCAAGAAATCCTGGAAAAAGCGTTATTTTCTCTTGCGAGCATCTGGTATCTACTATGTCCCTAAAGGAAAAGCAAAGGTGTGTCCCTTCTGCTGACTTTCGAGGTTTTTCATTATGCTAATTGATTTTAATTTGTAGTGAGTATTCTTAACAAAGTGAATCCAGGCTCTGATTTGTTTCAGATCATATACAACACACAGAATATTGCTTTGTTTATTGATCTATTTACAAAGAAGAGGAAACTTGGAAATGTTTACTGTCAGTCATCAGTTGGGCCCATATTGATTCTCTTGCCAAGTTTGAAACTAGTTTTATTGTTTTTGGAACTTCTGCCAGAATAGGTTTTGCTTTTTGTTTGAGGAGAATAGCTTTTTGGGATTATAGATATTTCAGCTTTGCTTGGGTAGTATGCTTCTGCTGAGAGTCTCCTTGTTAGTTCTCACTTTAGTGCTTACTGGGGTCCTGTTTTAGCTCTTTACAATATCACCTCATTCAGTCTTTACAGCCATCCTGAGAGGTATATGTTGTTGCCCCTTTTCAACGGGTAAAGAAACCCGACTTGACAATCACTATACTTGAAGATATGTATTTATAGACACTGAACTACATAGTTTCTTTTTTCCAGAGAGCTCTCATATACTGTATTGTATTTAATATACTATATTTAAGCAAATCAGTGTTGACTGTGAATAGCAGAATAGTAAGTGAAATGGACTGCCTTTTTTATTTCATCATGGTTTAAAGAAGAAACATTTATAGAGAATCTCACTTTTTTCCTCTGCAAAACAGCAGTAATTTCTACTTGGTAAAGTTTTTATTCTGAACTAGAAACTGTTACCAGGTATGATATTTGGTTTTTACATATTATTGTTAATTCAGTCTTTTGGGTGCTTTTATCTTAGATCTCTCGGGATCTGGTGTGCTTTCTCCAGCTGGATCATGTCAATGTTTATTACGGACAGGACTATCGGAACAAATACAAAGCACCAACAGACTATTGTCTGGTGCTGAAGGTAAACATGTATCTCTTTTTAAGAATTTTAATTGATGTTAGACATAGAGCAGGTTATTGGACATTTTAGAATGGTTTGGATCTCCCACTGAGTATACTACTTTTGCTTTTTTCTAAAGGTTTTTAAAGGAATGTTGAAGAATAGTAAGGAAAAGAAGTGTTGTTATACCACAGCAGAACCTTAGCTAAGTAGCCCTTATTAGATTGATGCTACTGAGAAATGAATACTGATTGTAAACTTTGAATCATAATATATAAAATAGATTATAAATTTGAGACTCATTTAATAGAAGGCTTATTTTAGTAAAACTTACAGGTATTTTTAGTTTTTTTCCTGTACTTATTCACCAGAAGCATTAGAGGGCTCTGTGCCCAAGATCAAAGTGGACTGACTCTCATCTTGTCCAGAAATTTGAACCATAGCCCTGATAGCCCATGCATGTATCATGAGCTGTGTGAGTTGTTTTTAGTGAGGTTTTTTCCTGCTTTATCCAAAATGTTAGCTTTTCTCATACCAGTTATATCTGTACTTTGATAACTGACATTTCTAGTGAATTTCTAGTGATCTGTTAGAATATTGACAAAGACAACATTTAAAAATTCAGTATAATTATGGAGATGTTTAAGTTTTTTTCATTGGCTTTATCTTAGTCACTCATAGGTATTAATAACTACTTAGGTCTGTAAGTTTATGTCATCATTTGACTTTGCTTTTCTCTGAAAGTTGTCCATTGGGTTTGGGAGGCATAGTGTTTGTTTAGGGTTTTGGGGTAGAGTTTTGATTGCTTTGATAAAATTAGTCGTATTGTAATGGTAACCTTTTATTTAGGTAATCCTTTTATTTAGAGAATACCACTATATCATTTAGGTTCCAGCAGCAAATATTTTTTAAAAGTCAGTACAAATTAGCTTAATCTAGCATTTTTCAAAATAAGGTCCAAGGTCCTAAACAAGTCCCTGAGAAACCTGTCAAGGGGTTTATGATGTCATTAAAGACAGCAAGAATTGGTTATTTCATTGGCTCAGGATTATCAACGGGAACCCCAATTTTTTCCATGTTTCCCGGTTCCATCTTTTGCATCATATCAGTTTATTCTCAGGCTGTCTCACTCACAGTCATAGATGGCCACTGCAGTTCTAGGCATCACATAGTGACCCAGAAAGTCCATCAGAAGATAAGGCACTATTTCTTCCTGTATTTTTTTTTCTTTTTTTTCTTTTTTTTTTCTTTTTTTTTAAAGAAAAAGGAAATATTTTCCAGGACCTACCAGCAGCTATCCCCCTTGAGAGTCATTGGCCCAAAGTACATGCCCACTCATCACTGGCAAGGAACAAAGCCAGTGTTTTGGCTTAGACAGTCAGAATTCACAGTCTGAGGTAAGGGGTGGACACCCCAACAAAATTGAGGCTCTATCAGAAAAGAGGGAGAGAGAAGATAGCTGCTGGGCAGGCAGCCAACAATGTCTGTTATAAGCAAAATTAATAATGACCACTGACTATTATTTTTACTTTTTAACAGGAGAAAAGGTATGCAAATTTATTTTTAATTATTACCTTCATGAGAACATCACAGGGTGATAAACACACAATGCAGTATACAGATAATATATTGTAGAATTGTATACCTGAAACCTATATAATTTTATTAACCAGTATACCCCGATAAATTTAATAAAAAAAAAAAAAAAAAGAATGTTTTATAAATCACCATAAAGGGAGGGAGAGGTGATAAAGACTGGGAGCCACCCTGCAGCCCCTAGTTCCAATGTCTGAACCCTGCCCTCTTGGCAGTGCCTTGTGGAGTCAGGGTGGAGAACAGCTCTTCAAGCCCTAGTTGGCAGCACTAAAGAAAAACTCTTTTTCAGTCAGGCCATTTTATCTTCTGCAGAAACCTCTTTCTTCTGTTTTGTTAACACTGTATCCTAACTCGTACTTGAAGCATCTGGCAAATGGTTCTTGCTCAGTAAATATTTGTTGAATGAATGAATGAGATAAAATTCTTCTTCCTTTTAATAGGAAAAAAATGCTCTTTCAAGATTGCTATGGTGGTTTTTTTATAATGTGGTTTAATGAGGGTAAGGAAGTGTATTCGAAGAGAAGGCTGTGGAGCCTGTATTATCAAGAGAGAAAATTGTTAGGTATTATTTTGCTGACCTTTTATTCTTGAAATGTTATTGTTTAAAACTGACTATAGCTGTCAATAACTAAAGTGATATTGGTATTAAATGTTTTACCATAGGAGCTGAGCTCAGTAAAGCAATGTATAGAATAGAATGAATAAATGAATTTGCATTTCTTTCATTGTAGACCAGAGATTAATCTTTAACAATACAGATACATAATTTAGCTTTTTTTTTTATTGCTCTCAGGGATTTCCACAACAAATGAAGAGGTTAGAGTAGCCTCTTGTAATTGAATATAAATTTAAATATTTCTTCAGGTAAAATATAGCTATTGTTTTTATCATTTTTTATTTTTCAGAATACTTAAAAAGAAGTGGTAATGAATAATTATTACATCCTGAACCAAGTGTGATTTAAAGTTTTTCTTGCGAGGGACCTAATGGTTGTAATGCAGTGGAGTTAAAATACTTTAAGTATGTTCTAGCACTTGCATTTTGTAGTCAAGGTCAAGTTGGTCACCTTCTATTCCAAACTTGTCCAACCTGCAGCCCATGATGACTTTGAATGTGGTCCAACACAAATTTGTAAACTTTCTTAAAACATTAAAAAAATTATTCAGACATTTTTTTGGCTCATCAGCTATTGTTAGTGTTAGTGTATTTTATGTATGGTCCAACACAATTCTTTTTCCAGTGTGGCCCAGGGAAGCCAAAAGGTTGGGCACCCCTTTATTCAGTCCTCAACTAAAAGCTCCATTGGGTTTTGAAAACTCAGTCTGATGATGCAGTTGAAAAGCTGCTCATTCCCTGGGTACCTGGGAGGCAGGTGTGCAGGGAGCGAGGCCTGCAGAGAGGTGCTTGGTCCACAGCAGGAAGCAGCAGTGGGAGTGCCCACTCACCTCCCAGTGCTGTCCCCTGTGCTTCGTCCACCACCCAGTTGTTCATTCAGAGAAGCACTGAGTGCTTTCCCGAAGACGCTCCCATTTGGAGTCTTCTGAACTGTGATTTCAGTCGGTTCAAACTGAAATCAAACATTTTTCCTTTTCATGGCCTTATAGATTAAGAATCCAACTGACTCTATTACCCTTAATGGACTTTGTTTCTCTGAAATGTAGAAGGGGTATTTGGGAATTTCCCATGATATGAAGGTATATTTTAATTTGTGTATTTTGACTGAAGATTTAACACAAATTTCTTTCTCCTTTACTTAGTCAAAATACTTACAGGCCATGTAAGAGGTGTAAATTATTTGCCCATTAACCTGATGGCCTATAACTTACCAGGGTATGTTTAGGAGTTGATAGAGTTTATTTTTCTTAGTTCTCCTGATGACTTAATTGAACTTTGCCTTTAATCTTGCAGCACCCACAGATTCAGAAGAAATCTCAGTACATCAAATACCTTTGTTGTGATGATGTGAGGACCCTACACCAGTGGGTTAATGGTATTCGCATTGCAAAGGTAGGTTTTCTTTTGGTTTGATGACAGAATGATGAGGTATTTAATGATTGTCAGAACAGTTTTGGTTATTTCATGATTTTGTCAATGTCCAGTTTTCTCAGATCTGAGGTTTTATGTTTTAAATGTCTTTTTTTCCTTTGGTGATGGGCATAAACTTTTAATTGGTCTATGGAATAATACTGTTGGTGAAAGCTTAGGTAGCATCAAAATGATTTATTTTTAGCTTTGGAGCACACATTATATGATTCTTAAATGTCAGAGTTTAGCCTAAGCAAAAGAAATTTTTTGAAAATCAAATTACCTTGGGATGAAGGTATGGATGACTGGGCAGAACACAGGACTTTTAGGGCAGTGGAAATATTCATACTCTGTGTGATACTCTAACGATGGGCACAGTCATTATATATTTGTCCATACCCATAGAATGTACACAACCAAAACAGAACCTAAGGTGAACTATGGACATTGAATTACTATGATGTGTTAATGTAGGTTCATTGAGTGTAACAAATGTACCATTCAGGTGGAGATGTTGATAGTGGGGGAGACTGTGCATGTTTAAGGAGTGGAAATATATGGGAAATCTCTGTACTTTCCTTTCAATTTTGCTATGAACTGCTCTAAAAAAAAAGTCTTTAAAAACTTTTAAAGGACAGCTTGAAGGTGATTATACATAATACATGAAGGAATATTTATGTCCATTAAGTAGCTGAAAATAAAATTTATTATAGTTGTAAAATCAAAGTTGCTTGAGGAATAACTGAAAACATCTGTATAATGATGATAAACACAATCAGAATCAAGTGTTAACTTCTTGCTGCCTTTGTAAAAATGAGGAAATATAAGAGTAGATTATAATTTACTGGTTTAAAAGAGTTTTTGAAGTATTATAGGCATTAATTTTAATACAAACTATGAGTTAGTAAACATCCATCCATATTATACCCTGTAAAGTTCAGATGTCATCATTTACTGCCTTCTGTTTAGTATGGGAAGCAGCTGTACATGAACTATCAAGAAGCCTTGAAGAGGACAGAGTCAGCTTATGATTGGACTTCCTTATCCAGCTCCAGCATTAAATCAGGATCCAGTTCTTCCAGCATCCCAGGTACTTGGAAATGCCCAAAGCACTGTTTACTACCAATATGAAAGTATCTGTATAGACTGATAGAAGACCTGGTTATTTCAGCTTAATTCTTAAAAACCAGAGCCACACCTAATTTCAAAATCATATAAATAGGTATATGTGCTTTTTAATTGTTAGGGGACAGTATCTAGGGCAACCTAGTAATATCTCCCTCTCCTCTCACAGAGTGATTGGATGGCACTAGCTTTAACATTTGCCAGGCCTTGGGCTAGGTGCTGCTCCATGGTTATCTTACCTGGCTTGTAGTCCAGTGAAGTAATCTCTCCAGTTCCCTCATCCTGAATGTCAGCAAATTACCACTGTATCCTCAGCCGTTCTCAGTCTTCTTTGAAGACTTGTTTTCAGGCCTTGCTGGAGGCCAGGCCACAGTGCAGCTCCTGCATTGCAGTGCCAATACCTGAATCCCTAAGAAACACTACTCACTGGGGGTCAGATTCTAAGCACTGCTCATTGCTGAAGAAAAGGATGTAATCATTATATATAGATCTGAATGCATAAGTGAGAACTTTCTGGGATGGTCTGAAGCAGGAGTTTATTAAAAGATTGGTTCTCAATGTAATGAAGATAGTGAAAAAGAGAAGTCTCTCCTTCACTGATGATGGTTTATTAATTATCTTATTTGCTAAGAGTTCTTCCAAGACAGATTATTATGATTATAATGAACCTTTTATTATAATTATTGATCTTTCATGGTGAACTGTTTTATTAATAAAAGAATCAAGATTTCCTCTTAGCTCTAAGGTAAGGGAAGTTTTCTAGTAGAAAATACAGGCTGTTCTCATATGAAATGAGTTGAGTAAAATTAACTTGCTGCTGTTCTACATGGCACCTGGTCTTGTGTGAAAGATCTATTTGAACATACATATTCATACTGTCAGAATACTACCATGTAATCCTGTTTTTGAAAATTTATTCTAAACAGAGTCTCAGTCAAATCACTCTAATCAGTCTGATAGTGGAGTATCTGACACACAGCCAGCAGGACACGTTCGTTCCCAAAGCATTGTGAGCTCCATCTTCTCCGAAGCCTGGAAACGTGGCACTCAGTTGGAAGAGTCCAGCAAGGTAACACGCTTGTGTTTAATTTAGAAAAATCTGTGGTGTCTATGGGTTTAGCTTGTGGCTCTTATTTTATTAGGAATCTTTCTTGGCTGTATTTCAGTATTCTTTGACTTCTCCTCAGAAATGATTATTTGTGAATGGGCCTTAATGATCTAAGATATTTTTTAAAAAAAGCTTAGCAGGTTAACTCCTTTTCAGTGGTTCAAATTTTTAAGAAATAACAATTTTCTTTGTTCTACCCTTACTCAATTTGGATGGAGCAACATCATTTAGTGCTAGTGCCCTAATTTTGTTCCAGAGAAGCTGCTAATGGTTGATTATTTCTTTATGTGTTATTATTTAATTTATTCAAACTCATTCCTTTATCTTCTTTCCTTTATGCTTTTTGGGATTTCTCTGCACATAGTGATTTTTCTCAAATTATATGTGGAAGGCTAAATTCAAATTACCTTATTTTCTGCACCATAAGGCACGCTGGATTATAAGGCGCAGTCTCAATTACGGGGTCTTTTTCTGTACTTAACCCATACATAAGGTGCACAGTATTATAAGGCACATGCTAAAACGTACGGTCTACAAAAAAAGGTAACAGAAGCAAAAGCGAGTTTAGTTGAACTTTATTCTGCTATTTAACAATACACTCACATTATTTTTAATCAGTCTTCTCCCACAAATCCATGTCTCTTCACTGGTGCCATTTTCGGGAGTCCTTAGACAAACAAATGTTTTGCAGCATACCGGTAGTATACCTACCGGAGGTGTGGCGGAGGTAAGCGTATGTACTGTACGTATTATGTAATGTTCTCTGATTGTTTTATCGCTGCCAGTGAACGTAGTGTAAGTATTATGTCCCTGTGTCAGCAGGAAATGGTCCTCTAGTCAGTCAAGCGGAGTGCTTACCAAAGTTGCACAACAACATTTTTACAGATTTTGGAACTCAGTGCACATATAAGGTGCACCGGATTATCAGGAGCACAGCCGATTTTTGAGAAAATTTAAGGCTCTTAGGTGCGCCTTATAGTGCGGAAAATACGGTAATCCTCTTAAAATTTTGGATGCCTTAGTCTTGCAGAGTAGCTTGTTCAGTGACACTGAAAAGTAAATATAATTATTATGTGACTTTAGAAAAATAGGGTCTTTAGACCCGTTGAAAGACACCAAATCAAATTGCCTCTGAAGTCCTGTGGGTGAGAGTGTGTCTTGTGTGCCCCCACCCTCTCATCAGGCAAGAGCTCACACCATCACTTTGGTGGTTTTTTTGTTTGTTTTTGGTTTTTTTACCCATAATCATTTTGATTTTTTTGATCTGCTGCTCTGAATCACTTATTCAAGTACATTCACCAGTGAGTGTTAAATGGGTATTTTCTCTCAAATTTATTCCTTTATTTGCATATGTAGTTGATTAACTGGCTCTTTGGGAGGTTGGAGAATGTGTTGGTAACCCAATGTGGGGGTCTCTTAGAAAAGATTTAAGAATTGGTTCCGATGATCTAGATTTTCAAAACACTGACATTTTAACTCCCTTACCAGAAGCTGAAATATTAAGAAATAATTCTCCCTCACCCACTTAATCAATTTGGATGGAGCAGCCCTATTGGTGCTAATAACTTTTATGTATGTAGTAGAGAAGCAGGTACCCAATTCAGACATCTGAAGAAAGCTTTACTGTACTAAATTTTTAACGGTGATATCCATGTACATTTTAAATGAAGGGCCAAGGAAAACAAAGGTCCAGATGTTCTGTAGGTAAGCAGGGCAGTCTGTTACATCACAGCTTCAGAAAGAGTGCAAACCCTGCTGTGCTGCAGTGAAGATGTGTTTGAATCTTGATCCCCATGTGTTTCTTCTGTTACCTCAGTCTCGGGTGCCAAATGAGAAGGCCAGCACACCTAAGGTCTACACCCCTGCAGCAGCCCAAACAGGGTCAAATTAAGGTCAGGGGTTGTTCTTTGGAATCACATTAACCTGGGTGACTCCTGTAACCAAATCTTGGAGACTAATCCTTTGACTTTGATATGCAGTTTTTAAAGAAACATGTGAATGTTCTGATGAGCATTAGAATTCAGCCCTGTAATGACCATTCTCGTCCACTAATGTAAGCATTCTCCATGCTTTTAAGATATCATTCATAATTGGAAACAATTGGTTTATTCAGGATCCTCATAGGATGTTCAAAGAATGTAAAAGATGTACCCAAAGTTATTAAACCAAGGGTCCTTGCTTTGCTCTTTTCGAAAGTACTTGAACCATGTTCATGCATTGGTAGTTCCATGAAATAAATGACCAGATGTGGTTATTTCAGCAGTGCCAGGATGTGCCCAGTTGGCTGGTCAGCAGGTTTTTGGCAAACTCTAGCTCCCATTTCTTAATACATTTCCTTTACTCTGTTTAGCCTTCCAAAGCTTCCTCTCATTTTCTTCTGAGCTTTTTCTTTATTATATTGTGATCTTTTGCTGTAATATTTATGAAGCATTTATGTATTTTCCAGTAAAATAAATGTAAAGAATGCCCCCTCTTTACCTGCATGGCTGGACTTCTTGCATGTTGGATGGAAGTGTCTCACACGAACATGCGTGTGTGTGTGTGTGTGTGTGTGTGTCAAGTTCATTCATTCCTGTGTAACTGCATGCCTTCTAAACATGCTCATGCTCTCACATGTCAGCTTACTTAGCATCAAAAAGCCATTCTCCTCTGGAGGCCCACCACCAGCACTCCTACACCCCTACACCCAGTTATGGCATCTTCTTGATGTGGATGCAGTCATGGACTGACAGGTGGACTTGAGCCACTACAGCTTCTGTCAGAGTTCAGTGCTCAGAGGCTTCCCTTTGGGGTCAGCCCATCACCAAACAGCTTTAGCAACAGAGAGTTGCTCCTAGATTGTTAGGCATTCTAGCTATTTGAGAGTATTGCTGGACAAACGAATTTTCTCTGTGCCCTTGCTGCCCAGGGAGTCAGATGTTAGCCTTCCTGACATTGCCCATCTATGTTTGTGGTCACCAACTGCTGCATCTTTTCATGCATGTCCCAGAGCCCTTACTTTTTAGTTTTACCCAGAGCTTACCTCTGTAACTGTTTTGTTGTTGTTTTCTCTCTTCTACCCACCCTTTTATACTCCTTTTAGGCCAGAATGGAGTCTGTGAATCGACCCTACACTTCACTTATGCCCCCTTTATCCCCACAGCCTAAACTAGCCAATCCCTACACTGCCTCCCAGCCTTCACCTCCTCTGCCGCCCCCTCCACCTCCGCCCCCTCCTCCTCCCCCTCCTCCCCCGCCACCGCCCCCACCTTTGCCCAGCCAGTCCGCACCATCTGGGAGCTCAGCAGCTACAATGTTTGTCAAGTACAGCACAATAACCAGGCTGCAGAGTGCTTCTCAGCATTCAGGACCCCTCTTTAAGCCTCCACCGCCCTCAGTGATGCAGCCTGTGTCCTCAAGCTCACAGTCAGTAAAGCCTCAGATCCTGGTGCCCCCCAATGGAGTTGTCCCCCCACCCCCTCCCCCGCCCCCGCCCCCTACCCCTGGTTCGGCTATGGCCCAGCTGAAACCTGCACCTTGTGCCCAGTCCCTTCCCCAGTTCAGCCCCCCACCTCCTCCACTGAAGATTCATC
>PVJL010001477.1:180249-261576 GCA_004026885.1 Lyroderma lyra
CCTACACCTCCTCCAGTCCCCCCAGCAAAAAAGCAGCCACCTTTCCCTGTACCTCACGTTCCACCCTCTCCTGCTCCTCCTGCTGCTCCTGCTCCGGTCCCCCCGCCCACCTTACCCAAGCACCAGGGCTTCTTTGTGAAACCCCCTCCCTCCCCGCTGTCCCCAGTACCCTCCGTAGTGAAGCAGATAGCCAGCCAGTTCCCGCCCCCTCCAACCCCTCCTCCCGTGGAGTCCCAGCCCTTAAAGCCCACCTCAGCAAATGTTGTCCCACAGTCCCCTCCTGCTGTAAAAGCAAAACCCAAGTGGCAGCCGAGCTCTGTCCCTGTCCCTTCTCCAGATTTCCCACCCCCTCCTCCCGAGAGCAGCCTTGCGTTCCCTCCTCCTCCCCCCCCTCCCCCACCGGCCCCAGTCCCCTCGCCACCGCCAGCCACACCCACAGCTTCTCCAGCCTCTGACAGAAGTGGATCTCCAGGCAAAAAGACCAGTAAGACGTCGAGCCCTGGGGGAAAGAAACCTCCCCCGACCCCACAACGAAACTCCAGCATTAAATCCGGCACTTGTGCAGAGCACCCTGAGCCTAAGAGACCCTCCGTGGATAGTCTAGTCAGCAAGTTTGCTTCGCCGGCAGAACCCTCAGGGTCTCCCAGCAAGGAGACCCCACCACCTCCTGCAGCTCCCCCCAAACCTGGAAAACTAAATCTTTCTGGAGTTAACCTTCCTGGAATTCTCCAACAGGGGGGCATGGCAGCAAAAGCATCCATCCTGAGTGGGCGTGGCAAGGACTCCTCCGTGGTAGAATTTCCTTCTCCTCCATCAGACTCTGACTTTCCACCCCCTCCACCTGAAATCGAGCTTCCTCCGCCCCCCATAGAGATCCCGGCAGCATTTTCTGGAAACACAGCTCCAAAAGTAGCAGTTGTTAATCCTCAACCACAGCCGTGGTCCAAAACGTCAGTAAAAAAGGCCCCTCCACCCACACGACCCAAACGGAATGACAGTACCCGCCTCACTCAAACAGAGATCTCTGAGCAGCCAGCAATGACCACAGTCGTGCCGCAAGTGCCCACCTCTCCCAAATCCAGCCTTAGTGTCCAGCCTGGATTCCTGGCTGACCTCAACAGGACACTACAACGGAAGTCCATTACACGGCATGGCTCGCTATCTTCCCGCACGTCCAGAGCAGAACCCACAGCCACCATGGATGACATGGCATTGCCCCCTCCACCCCCAGAACTGCTTTCTGACCAACAGAAAGCTGGTTATGGAGGCAGTCACATATCCGGCTATGCAACATTGCGGAGAGGACCTCCTCCTGCTCCCCCTAAGAGAGACCAGAACACCAAGCTCTCAAGAGACTGGTAGTTACCACAGGACTTATTTTCATAGTATCTATAATCAGTTCTACAATCAGCTCACCTGATCATCTATGAATTCAGGTGTTTAGAGCCTCCTGGTATGTTATTCAGGTAGTGTCCAGCTATATGTGTGTATGTGTGCATGTACACACATAGCTATACATAAGGTAGTGTGTGTATATGTATATATGTATACATATATGTACGTGTATATATATACAGCTGAGAGTGATTCTATTTATTCCTTTTATTTACTAATCTGAAAATGAGTTTTATTTTTTTGGAGGTGGAAGAGGCATGGAAGGGGATGTGTGTCCTATCCCTTATGATTTCTGTTCTCTGCCTTGTGGATTGGACCAAAAGTCTGATGACATATTTAGAAGGCATTTTGTAAGTGTCCACGTGCAGCCTATCTGTGCATGTTGTGTAATATAGTAAGGGATAGATGTATCATGTGCTGCATCTGTTTGAGAAGACAACCAGAATGTTTGGTGCATCTGTGGGGCTTTGTGTGTGTGTTTTTCCCCAGTTGGCTCAAGTTAGAACTGCTTGACTGACAGACACTTCATTACTATACATATAGGGGCACGTTAGATCACGAAAATCTGTCCACTTAATAGAACGGGTAAATAGTTCAGGTTGGGGAAACTTGCACAGACACTGCCTGCATGTAGTCGTGCATAGAAAGTAAATACATGGCATAACTAACCATTCTAGTCACAGTACTGCTGCAGTGTCCCACCTGAATCTAGGATGTGCTCTGTCACAGGTAAGCTCTTTGCCTATAACGTATGGATAATTTAGTAGTATCATCCTGGATTGTTTTGTACTGCTGGAACCCTTTCATTCATGGGCTTTGTGACGCGCTTTATCAAGCTTGGCTTCCTTGATCTTTGCTTCGACTTACTGTAGAATACCTGACACAGTACCCTGGAATGCTCAGTCCCAGTATGTCTTTGCGTCACCAGTTATCTTCTTATATTGTATGCTTTAGGTAGATGTTGTTATTAGGTCTCTCTAGACAATTGCTATATCAAATATACCCATCTTGTGTCTAATGTGGTACATCATTAGGGAGAAAAAAATCACCTTCTGAAATGTGTCTTTTTTTCTGTATTGGTCTCAAAAAGGATAGGGTCACTAGAGAACAAAAATGGCCCCTGTGCAGGTATCATTAATCAGGTAATATATGGATTGTGGCGTGTGATACAAAGAATTCCTTTAAGTATGGGACTATCATAGAGGGGGAAGAAAAGAATGAATGAGGTTTTGGTACTGGTGCACCCTAGGACCCTTGCCTGGTTGTGGAGATTTGTCCAGGTCACCAGGTGTTCTGCTAGAGTAGTATAGGCCAAGTACAGTAAATAACTACCTATTATGCATGTGCAATTTGGCATAACATGACATTATTGCTGTAATGGCACACTACAATTCTATATGCTCCACAGTATACTTAAGCTTTTTATTTCCTGTGAATTTCCTTGGTACCTGAGAGAAATGTGATGATAAATTGACTGTTAGGAATAAAATGCAATGTCAGAGCTGCTCTTGAACAAAAGAATAAAAACCAGTCATCCCAGCAATGGTAAATGAGCAAGCACATCTTGTAACGAAAGTCTCTGACTGCTGTGACTAAGCATTACCAGTGCAGACTACAAAACCTTTGACACCATCCCACAGAGAAAGTATGCCAGCTCCGTGGGGCAGGTAGTAAGCAATTCAAGAGTAAGAGCAAGCTGTGCTGTGTGCGCCGGGCACCCACATAACCACTCTCCTGAGAAAGTGCTTAAGAGTAAGTGGCACCTCTCCGTTGCCTCATCTCCACGATACTGTTCAATATATTCATGTGGTTATAGAGCAATAAGTATACCGTTGTGCATTTTTAAAGTCCTGCTTCTTTAAGAGATATTTTTACTGGTATTTTCAGTTCAGTCTTGTGTGCTTGATATTGTTATGCTTATGGAGTGACTTTAAGCACATCTGCATTGTTAATTTCAGCATGCACAGCAGTTTGGGTAACATTTGAGTACAGACTGCCAAGCCTCCACTGTGACTTGAGTGAAGTAATTTCCCATAGTCTCTGCCTGCAGTTTTATATTCTAAGAATCAGCCTTATTTGTGGGGTAAAGTTATTAAGACTATGAATCCAATGATACATTCATCACTAGGGGATTTTTTGTGGTGGTGGTGGTGGTTTTACAAATGAAAGTGAACAACTTCACCTTGACTAATGTACCTTTAATCTTCCTTTACCCATGATTTGAGCCCTAAGATACAGCCTGGTTTTTTTTCAGTGTGGGCTTTCCTGTGACTTCCTGCTTGCGTGGGTCCTGATGACAGTCATCCTGGACTGATGCCTGTGGTATATCATTGTCCTGAAAGAGCAGACATCCTTTAGAACACTTAGAGATCCCAAGAAAAGAGCTAGGTGACAGGAGGAACTGACATTTTTACCCCAATCCAGTGGCTTGTCTGACAACAGGTTGTTTGTTTTTACATTTCTCCAAAGATGGAAAAGGCTATTAATCAATTTTTCCTTTGTTAGGTGTGAAAGAACTGAATCAAAAAAAAAAAAAAAAAAAACCCCACCAAATAATTTATAGTGTTTTATTCCTTAGTTAGGTTGTTTTGTTGTTGTGGTTGTTGTTGTTGGTTTTTTTGTTTTTGGCTTGTTTGTTTGAGACTTATTTTCGTAACTTTTTTCTCTGGTGTGTTCATGGTAAACACCAACTGCCAGATGACACTAGCACTGTGCCTTCTTTCACTGCCTTCTGCTCAGCAGCTCTAACCCAGGATAGCTTCTTCAGATCAGAGAAGAAAAACTGGACAGTTGACTTGGCTGTACTGAAAAATGAACCTCACCTGCTTTTGGGGGCAGTGCAGACAAGGGTCTATTAGAGCTAGTGACCTGGTTAATTAGTGGCACCCTTAACTTTTACCACAGATAATTTCAGTCACCCTATGCTTAAAGTTTTGGCACTGACTCTGAAGGTCAGCAACAGCTTACATCAGGTTTATAATACAAATGTTAGACTATTCTCTTAGAATTTTATCCGCATGGCTTTTACTATTCAAATAGATACATTTTCTTTCCTTAGCTACTCTGTAATTCTCATTTGAAGAAAATAAGGTTTTTTACAGACACCCACTAACTGTAAATTGGATTTTTAAAATTTGAGACTTTTTAAAATGACAAAGACTCCTGATTCTTAAAAGCCATAGGAAACACAATTTTTATCAGAAAATTCCAAAGTAACACAGATGTTTTGTTTTACAGTCCTCTAAAATCAAGGTGCTCCTGGCCACTGATGGCATATTCTCTTTAAGGGCTGTGAACTGTGGAAGTCCCCTCTCTATCTAGTAAGTTTACTTGCCACTAAAAACAGTGCTGAGTTTATCAAGAAAGTTAATCTAAACAAAACTGGGAGATCATGAATAATTCCAGTGGAGTGACAACTCTGCGATCAAGGTTAATAGGAGCTGTGTATTTAGTTAAGACTTCAGACTATGCTAGCTATTCTGGGAGAATACAGCTGCTAATAAGTGTGGGTCAAGGATGTAAAGGGATGTGAATCAGCCTGAAAAAATGTTCAGGTCATGATATGGATTGGTTTGATTTGACTATCAGGCCACCTAGAGAAACTTTGTCACCTTTTTTCCTCAGCTAAAAGCAAGTTTATGTTATAAATAAAAGGTGATTTTAAAAAAGTAAAAAGTGTTTTCCTAATTTTATACATTATTACCAATTTTTTTCATATACCTTCAGAGCCAACAAATTATAACTTATGTAACCTCATATTTTATTCAAGTTTAGACCAGGGTTGGGCAAGATGTCAGCCACGGTCCACTGGACTGTCAAGCAATTTTGTGGTGACTGCCTGAATTAAGCAAAAAGTGTCATAGCAGAAGCCACATTATGCCAGGCCTAGTGGCTAGGCAGCTAATCGTAAAAGAAACATTTTTTGCACACACGTATACAGCTGCTAGAGGTAAGAATCAGCTCTTCGCAATCAAGGTGGCTGTATGTCCTTGAGCAAGCGAAAATAAATAGCTAGTGGACCATGACGGAAAAAATTAGAAGTAGCCCTTGCCCTGAAAAAGTCAGCCAAGGCCTGGTTTAGACCAGTTAAGCCTGTATGGTTACAGGTGTAATGAATGACTTGCTTTAAATGAAATAGATATAATTTGGATTTATACACTTGAGGGGACTCTATGTCTAAAAATCACTTTAGGTTACAAATACCTTTTGGCACTTTGAGTTTTGTTTTTACACTGTATATTAGCCATGTCCAACCTTTTGGCTTCCTTGGGCCACGCTGGAAGAACTGTCTTGGGTCACACATAAACACACTAACAGTAACAGCTGATGAGCTTTAAAAAAAAGTTGCAAAATAATCTCAATGTTTTAAGAATTTGTGTTGGGCCACATTCAAACCCACAGGTTGGACATGCCTGCTTTATATCATTTGTATAAATTAGCAAGATAGCCCTAATCCTGTAGGAATATGTGACTACTCACAAAATTGAGATGTGATCCACAGAGAAATGCAAGTAAAACAGAATTAAATATCCCACTATATTTTAAGATTTATTTTCCTTTAAAAATCCAATAGAACATTTCTATACCTTACAACTCTATCCCTCAAACTAAACAAGTGTTCTGTTGTGCCCTTGGAAGGTCTGTATGTAAAATAAATCTGCAATTTAGCTGTAGAATAAATTTGCTAAATAAAAATAAGCAAAACAGTATACTGGATAAACACTTGAAGGAAAAAATCTCCAATTGGTTTGCTCTTTGCTTGTTGAAGTAAACAACCATTTAGAAGAAAAAAACTATCTGCTATAATCCCCAGTGCCTTGTACTCTTGGAGGAATAGCATAAAAATTCAGTGAGCAAACTTTGAGGTGCTAAATGAAGAAGAAGGAAGGTATTTCTAGTTTACACAGAAATAGAAAAAGTGACTATCTTATAAGAGATGGCTTCATCTACCTAAATGGGGACTGGGTGCTTTCTACCAAAGACACTGAGAGAAGTGAGTCAAGTTAGGGAGAGGGTAAATACCATGTATTTCAAAGATAGCCAAGTTCAGAGGTCTATTGATCCAAGCTCGTAATTGTTGAACCCTCATCCTCTTAGGCAGAACATACTTGCAGCACTTAAAGTGGGGAAATCCTTTCATTTTGGAAACTGCCCATTGTTTGTTAAATTTATTGTAAACTAATACCAAAAACTGCCATTTTCCATGATTCCCACCCCTGTATTTTTTTTCTATTTGTAAATAATCTAGAAAATAAGCATTAACTGGAATGTTTCAAATGATTTTGCTTAATTTTCTTACCAGCCATTAGTGAGTTCCTTTTATAGAAATGTACATTTAGACTAAAACATCCTTAGCTTGTGCTAAATGTTGTAAAAAAATTTATTTACTGTCTTAAAGAAAAATTGCACATTATATTTAATTAGGATTGCTCCCTCTCCTCCCATTTCTTTAAAAACTTGAGTCAAAGCTCACACTGACATCTGTTGTTGTGGGAGCTTTGCTATAAGTAAATAGATACAATGTAAGAATATACTTTTTTAAAGCATGAAAAAGAAGGCAGAACTGCATTACAAAGTACCTGATAAAGGACATTATTCAAACAATTATGCACAGCTTGCTCTCCATAAAGATGAAGTTACAGTTTTTCTTTCAGCTTTGTTGCTTTTATTTTCTTGTTTAAATGTATGCTGTCATTTCATTATGTGCCTTGTTCCCTGATTGTGCAAACCTATAATATATACACACATATACATACATACAGATATATAAGAGAGATATATTCAGTACTACTGACGATGTTTTTGTTCTACTGCGGGATTAAGTTATTTTCCAAGTTACTCTTGTCAGTTACTGTCAGTGAACTATTGTAATGGCTTAGGACAGTAGTCATACAGTCAGTGTAAATTTGTTTTTCAGTTTTATGTTTTCATTATGTCAGCCTACCCAATCTTTAATAAAAAGAATACAAAGATTTCATTTAAACATGGAGACTTTGACTATTTGTGGATCAGTACCATTAAGAACCTTTGCTGTTTATGTTAGGGTACTCCTAAAATAGGCCGTGCAATAAGAATAAATAAGTATGAAAGTAAATAAACTACATTTTGATGTGTTCAATTTGTTAACCTGTAAATAAGGACTATGCCAACAAACCAGGGAGTTTAGGTTATTAAATAAATACATTGGCAATTAAGTGATGTAACTCTGTAAAGATGTTCTTTCAACAAGTACAGCTATGTAGAAACTAGCACAAAAGAGATCCTTTTTGTTCAAAGCTTTGGTATCAAAGTTGTGTTGGACTGCTGTGTCAAGGTATGTGTATTCTAATATATTTACTACTCACTTTATCATTTACCAAAACTAGGGCAAAGAAAATAGAAGCTCTGCTTTTTACATTACAAGAATTACGTATTTGGGAGGAATGAAACTTGAGGTTCACTTACAGCAAAAAGGGATAGAAAAGTTATTTAGAACAGCTGTCTTGAAAAAAACACTTCAGGGATGAAAACTGTTTTAAGTCTCAACATCTTAAATATTTGAGATTTTTAATACTTAATGAAAAGGTGCCTCCTGGTTTAGAGCAGGATTCTCTCCAACACACTTAAACTAACTTACCTTTGAAAGAAAGGTTACTTGCATAAATATATTCACAAGACACTTACGTACTTTCTAGGATTTTATTTAGGTCAGATTCTTAGGACACAGCAACAATTCCAAATACAGTTTCAAAATTAAAAAGTGAATGCTCCTCCCACTGATATAGGTGGTTAATGGCACACACAAGAAACATACTGGCAACAGACTGACTGCTCCCTCAAGTTTCCCTGTATGTTTTTTCCTAAACTCAGAACACCAATCCTCCCCTCCTCTGGGAGCTAAAAGTATAACTGGCCAGATCACAAATTGTTCACATTCTCTCTTGTAAACCACTTTGTTGTAAAGAAAAAAGATGTATGGACACAAAATAATGATAAAAACGGCTTTTCATAGATTTCTTAAGTTGCAAAAGATGTTTCCATTTTAATGTGAAAATAAGCTTTTTGGTTTTTTGGGTGTTTTTTTTGTTTGTTTGTTTTTTTTACAAAAAATCTCAAGATATTTTATCAAGGATCATTTATACACAGCTGGGCCCTATCATTTCACTCGTCAGTTTTTTTTTAGAAGAACTACAAGATTCTCACTAAGAAATGGGAACAAGGATCAGCATTCAGTAAACTAAAGGCAATGAGCTCAGTGCCTCTGTTTAACAAAGAACTGTTTTATAAGGCTCTCAAATAAGGCTGTTTGCTGTGCTCCTGCCAGTGCTGCAATAATATTTTTGCTGCATTACACCTAATGGAAAAGACCATTTGTACTGAGTGTAATTTTAGAAGGGTTAAAATGAGGGTGTTCACTAATTAGGGGTAGTATTTAGTACACTCTTTTAAACAAGTTTGGATACTCTGATAGTATTTATTGAAACAGCGTATCTTTTCAAGTATCTTCCTGAAAATATCAAGTAGAACTCTGAATTTCTAAAGAAACACACAGCACGTTCAATTAAGACAGTCGTAGAAAGCACCTGAACAGCACTGAGTCAGGAACTTTACCTACCTATTAACTAGCTGTTACCTGAAGTGAACATCTAATCTCATCAGTAAGATGAGACTGAACTAAAATCTCATCTAGCTCTAAAAATCACGTGAGGGAAATCATCACCTCAACACCAACCAGGAGTTCCTGGTCAAAAAAGTTGTGAAGTGATCAGATCCCCATTCTTTTCAAAAACTTGGTAGTCACCTGTCAATTCCTCCATCAAATTCTTTTCAAAGGGAAAGGTGGCCTTGCTCTCCACTGAGGAGACAGGTAATAAAAAAAAAAAAGTAACAGTCCCTAATGCAGAAAGGTCACAGCTGAAAGAAAATGAACACAAAAGGATGAAAAAGGAAAGCAAATTACCATTATTTTGATACTGCTAAACAGAAAAATCTTAAGTAATCATCTTAATCAACACAGACTGCTAAGGGGCACAGCTACATTTACCCACTCCTGTAAAGATGCATATAAAACTCTCTAGTTGTGTAATAAAACAGAAGCAGGAGGGGGAAGGCAGGGATAAAAGGTCTCACCTAGTGGCCCTAGGAACAGTACCAGGCTCTTTCCAACCCTAAGATGCCCCTGAGGGAGATAGAAAACAAGTAGCCAAAAGATGGAAAATACTGAGCAAGACATCTTAAAAGATTCATATTTATTTCAAACACAGCAGACTGAACCTCTCAGGTCTAGATTTTAACAAGTCAACACTGTTTTTGTTTCAGATTTACTGTCTTAGCCATAAGGTCATTAACAACAAGTGTGTTTCATCCACACCCCCCTGGCCTTTCGAACAGCAACACCAAAAACTTTTTGTAAAACATGAACAACTCTTAAGTCTTTTTTTTTTTTTAAGGAAAAGGGAGTGGACACCAAGTCAAAAATGAAACATTTCAAGAGGAAAAAAACCACCCTCCCATGAGATTCTCTATCCTAATAATATGATTGCTTCTGAACAGCAGATTTGTATTAATACTTGGGTCATCTTTGCCACTTTTTATGCAGCATGTGAATTTCTACATTCATTTGGAATTCCTACTGCCAACTGTCTTGTCTCGTAGAGAAGAAAGATGGGGGAAACGTACGATAAAACAAGAAATACTACCCTCACAGACTATTAATAGCATGCAATCTATGAAATATTACATACATTAAAAGTCTCCAATTACTGCAGGCCTGGCTCATAATCATCACATAGTATCCTTCTGACACAATATTTAGAATTCAAAACTACAAAAATTTAAAATATGCAGAAAATCCAGCAAGTACTATTTTTAAAGTAAAAAGAAATCACTCACATTAGTACTAAATGATACAGAAAAGATCAGCTGACCCATGGATGCCCCCTGCTGCCCATCTTCGGCATGAAGGACTTCACCAGTGTCTTCCGCTTGCCCCAATCCAGCAGGGGTTCAACAGGTAAGCTGCCAGCCACCAACTCTTGTTGCAGTTACCTTCTCTGCTTCTGTAGGAGTGAGCTGTGGGAACTATTTGTTGGATTTCAAAATACCCTCTGCCTTATTAAATCCACTAAGCTTTCTCAACAATAAGCTATTCAAATAAGTAACTGGAACATAAAATTTCAAAACAGTTTTCCAACACTTAGAAGAGGCTAACCTATCCAAGTATAGTCCAGGTTGGGGCCGTAATGAAGCTGAAGGCTCAGAGGTCACTCAGGGCCATTACTTTGAAGGTAAACAGGGAATAAAGAATGTTGAGCTGACCTAAGAAAAGCAAGGAGTGGAATGCAGACTGGAGGCAAGTTAATGAAAGCTAAATTCAAAGTGCTGGAAAGAGCTAAAAGCAAAATTGCTGACATGCAATGTGTGTGGGGGGAACCCTGCAACATTAAAGCAAACAAAGTCTTGATAAGGGAACTCTGTATCTGCTTTTCAGTTAAATGGTAATGAAGTTTTGTGCTCACATAACAGGTTCACTGGTGGAATATTAAGTTCTGCCTTTACACCATCTGAATTCCCTCACACACTACCATGCATGTTCATTTTTCAATCAAATTTCCTCTTTCGGCACTATCTCATGTTCAAGGCCTATATGTGAAATATACCTGACCTTTGAACAATGTAGGGGTTAGGGGCACTCACCCCTGTGCAAATGAAAATTCACCTATAACCTGACTCCCCAAAACAAATACAGTCAGCCCTCAGTATCTGTGAGGGATCCCTCTCGCATGGATGATACCAAAATCCTCAGATGCTCAAGTTCCTTATATGAAATGGTGTAAAATGTATATAGTTGATCGTCCACGGTTGTCGATTCCCACGTGCAGGTCCAACTATTTTTGATCTGTAGTTATGTGAATCTACGAATGCAAAACCTGGGGCTAGGAAGGCCAACTGTGTACTTATTTAAAAAAATAATCCATGTATAAGTGGACCTAAGCAGTTCAAACTGGTGTTGTTAAGGATAACTGTATGTACAACTATTAGAGCGCAGGGAAAGTTACCTGGCCAAGTCACTGGGACTGGGAAGAACCCACAATAGCTGTGGGCCTGCCCCTGAGCTAGGCAATCACCACAGTAGTGACCTGATGAGCACCAAGCTCTCCTGGATTTTTAAAAATAATTATTATGCTGATTGCAGAAGACAGGGGATGATTAAAAGCCATCTGCCTTACAAACTCCACTGAATTTGAAGCTAAAATTAGGCAGATAAAATGATAAATTATTGTTTGAGATAAGGTTCAAATTCCTACCAAGGGCAGCTATTTCAGAGGCCAACCACAACTCCAGATTATTATTTACCTTTTGTAGAGTTAAGCGAATAACTAACTCAGCAGCAGCTAAGACTGGACATTAATAACATTCTGAGAGCCCAACAGCAAGCCTTTTATACCCAGTGACTAGCACAAAACTTGAAAATAACCTCTATTTTCCAGCAAATAGTGGTTTTCTAAATAGTGAAAGAAGTAAAGAAATAGTTGGTCTGACTTCTAAGATCCTCTTCCTCAAAACAGCACCTAAGGCACAGGGTTTAGGATGCCTGTTGAACAAAACATTTCTACATTTCAATCTCCAGAAACTTAGGGACCTTCCTATCCAGCTTTATACACTCACTTCAGCATGTGGACCAGCTACCGCATCCCACACTTGGGTATACTGGCCACTAGTGGCAATGTGGTCTCATGCAGCAGCAGCACATTAAAACCAAAATGGCAACTGTCAAACACCCTCAGAATGTCTGGAGACTCATTTCATCATCCTCATAATCTACAAACAAACATGAAGGGGTGCAAATCAGTTCAGCATTAACTCTGGTGCATTCAAGTGCTGAGACAATGCGGAATTTACAGGTTCAAGACAAAATGAGCCATCTGAAACTATTAAAATGGTTAAGTATGGCATTTAAATAATTGGTTCTGTCCATGGACAAGTGGAAGAATGCGTGGGGCTATGCAGTAGGGTACGCAGTCACCACAAGGCTAATCCTTTAGCACAGGCACTGAAGAACATCCAATGCCACAGATTCTGCAGGAGGAGCAATCCCATGGGTGTACAATATTCCTGAGACAGATCCCAGATTTTGTTCTGAATCAGTCTTAACCTGATTTGTTTCACATAGTTATGCTGTTATACCTGTGACTATTTCAGAAATGGTCACTTTATTTCAATCCAGATACCTCAGCATAGTACAAATGACGGCAGAAAGATCCATTTGTTCACATTCAGCTTGCTTGTTTGTTTTAATACTGGGGGATAAACCGAAAAAACATAAGTAGTTTTTATCATCTGTATCTTTCATTCATTTCACTTGGAGGGGAATCTCAGGGCCTTTGGATAATCTGGGAAGACCTGACTATTCCTGTGAGGAAACAGCCCTGCTGAGCTTTACTCAGAATAGTGCATGATAGACTCAACATAATTCCCAGGAAAGAGCCCAGTCACTCCATTCATAACTCCCTCATACCAACCATCGTCGTTCTTCTTGATGACATAAATAATGGCTCCTTCCTGAAAGGACAGCTCATCTTCCTTGTCTTTTGTATAATCATAAATTGCCACAACTAGAGGGAAAAACAGGACATGAAAGAGAATAATATTCTTAGACAAAAGCAAATAAATATCCATCCTTTCCCAATTTCTGCAGCATTTTAAATGCAGTGACTTACTAAACACAGACACACACATCCCAAATTTTTTTCTAATACCCAGTTTTATACAGTGGAATCCCATCTTCCTGGGGAGATCAGTCTCAAAACAATGTAAATGGCAAAAAATCTCATATTACCCTTCAATAGCCTATGGGAAAATACCTCATTGAAGAGAGATACATAATCCCATTATTGGGAAAGGTGACTCTGTCTTCAGTTGAGCTTGTAGTGAAGCACCATATTGTACAAAAACACCTATCTTTAACTATTCATATTATACTGGTGCAGTATAAAAATATTCTGTCCTTTTTTATATCACTCAGAATTCACTCAATAACATTCTCCATCTATTCATCATTCTGAGAAGCTTACTCATATATCAATTTTGTTGGTTTCTCATGCAACCTTAATTCTCACACAAATAAGAAACACAAACTCCAACAAGAATTTTTGAAATAGTCCAACCTGCCCCAGTTAATCTGTATTTCTGGCTTTAGTAAAATTAAATGGATTTCTCAAACTCTAAATATATGCCAGTATAGTGATCTATTAAGGGTGTCAGAAAACACTTTAGTGCGGCCTAGGAAGAATTCAGTGTTTATTTCTCAAAATATAACCAAATCCCTAACAATTAAATGACACACAAGTTTAACTATAAATGTAAGAGAAAAGATATGTATTTACTATCTCTAGTCAACCTAATATTATTTTTTGTTTTTGTTCTTTTTGGTTCATAACATTTTTGGTGCTTACAGAAATGCAAACCCACTGAAAAGTAATTCAGAAAAGAATATCCCCAAGTTCTGTTAATTCTACCTCCTAAATCTCTCAAATCCAACGCTTCTCTATCATCACGATACAACCCTAGTGAGTTCAGCAGTGTTCACACAGGAACACACACAATGCTGGGGGTACCTCAAGATTTTTCTAAGTAGTATGAGTGACAGATGATTTTTGGGAGACTTCTTCTAGATTCTCAACTTTTATACATATTCCAAAAACTGATCTGCTTGAGATAATACCTCCAGTCAGACATCAGTCTAAAACTTCTCATTTCTCCTACTTAACAAAAGTACAGTGGTGCACTGTCTTAAAGTGCAAAACACCTCCAGATGCCACAGGAAGAATTCAAAATCCTAGTGTGGTACTAAGAAGAGAATTACTCCACTGAGTAATGCAATCTTTTTGCTAGTAAAGTGGCTCCATTCCTTTGCTTTTTAACAAAAATTAATTTAGACTTTAATGGAGTTATCAACTGACATATCACAAAACATTTAAACTTTTTTTTTTTTTTTTTTTTTTTTTTTTTGCTTTTTGGTATGTGGGTAGTAGCTCTCTGGCTGGGAATTGAACCCAGATCACAAAACATTTTTAAAGAGAGAACATCATTTGAGTTTTGGCAAATAATTCCGAAGGAGTTAAAAGAATTGAGTAACAGTGCCATAAAAATACTTGCATTCACATCTACTTATTAATGTGAACATGTTTTTAGCATCAATACTTTAGTTGAGGCCCTCATCTCTTCCTTAGGAAGTTAGTCAATCTTATCTTCCCAACTCCTACTTTCCTTTCTAATGTACTGTACTCTACATTATCAGGACTTAAAAAAAAAAGTTAAAATAGTAAGTATATGGGAACTTTTACTAATCTGCTTAAAAATTGCCTCAATTTTCCCTATTGTCAGAGTTTTAAAAAAATCCAAATACCTCAGCATGATATTCAAGGCCTTCCACCACTGATTACAACTTATTTCCCTTCCTGCACTCATACCCCAGCCACTGTCTCCCACATGGCACTACTCACCACGCTCCCAACAGCCATGCCCTTTCACTCAGTTAACTCTCTGCCTGATGGCCCTTCCTACCTTCTGTGCCTACTTATCATTCCAGGCACATCACCATGTCCTTTGAGAACCTTTCTGGAATCTCCAGTTAGAATTAATGGCACTATTCTTTTTTTTTTTTTACAATCATTAATGGAGCACCCGTGCTTATTTTTAGAGATACAAAAACAAATAAGACAAGAAACTGTCAGTTTTATGAGGACCAAAATGTTATCTGATAAATTACCATACATTGTTTATTTTTTCCCAAGAAGTTATGTCACTGAGCTCTAAGAACACCAACACAGATGGCTTGATAGAGAGAAGGGATATAAAATAGGCACTGACTAATAAGTCTAAGTTTGCCAGGAGGAATTTAATGCTAGTAAACTGTATAGCCAAGACTCAATCAACCCCAGGTCTGCCAGAGCTCAAGTTTAGGACAACAGTTAAGAATCTGGGCTCTGGAATATACCACCTAGTTAAAATCCCAACTCTACCACTTACAGTTACAGAACATACTTAACTTTCCTAAGTGGCTTTTTACTAAACTATAATAGTGCTAATACCTCAAAGCACTGTTATATTAAGAGGCAATGCACACAGGAACTCGTATATAATTGTTAACATCTTTCATTATGATTAATAACTATTACAATACACTCACTTTTCTGTAACACTAACATTTTCTGTTGTAGTCTGTAACATAAGTTATTTTTGAGTGCCATTTCCTAGTTTGCAAGATGGGAAACCTCATTGCCATACACACACACACACACACACACACTTATCTCCTCTTGGCCAGTATGGGCAGTAATCAAGGATTAAGATAAACCTTCTCCTATGGCAGTGGTCCTCAACCTTGGAATTACCAAGGAACTTTCAAAAATTCTGATTTAAGAGGTCTGGAGGTGCAGCCATATTAAACACTCCCTAGGTGATTCTAATGTGTAGGCAGGGTTGAGAATCAGGTCCTAAGGTCTAAGATAGCAAAATGAGTCATTAGCAAACAGCCTTAACATTCACAAACACTCAAACAAAAAAAGCAGTCATAAGCTGAACACAGCTAGGTATTTTTGTTTTGCCAGAAAGAGTAAGGTAGAGCTTATTTGCCTTTCATGTTTTGAAAGACTTGAACTTAACAGAGACAAATCAAATCCTGAAAAACATCTTGGGGAACAATTCAGGCATATTCTTTTGAACTTTAATAGTTATTTCTACAGAAAACAAACTTACTTTCCTCTCTTACAAATCTCTCCAGATTTTTATATGTTCACTGAAGAGTCAATTTTTAGAAAGCAAAAATTTTCATTGTGCTTTTCTCTTAAGAATAAATGAGCTGGTTTTGCATAGCTGAAAAGTGTCATCACTTTGTCTAGGACACTGTTAAAATCAGCTAGGGAGTTTGTAAAAACATGTCAATGCCCAAAACCACATCCAAGTGTAGTCCTATCTTGGGCTCCTTTTTTGCTCCTTAAAAACAGCTTTATTAAGGTATAATTCAGACACAGAACACAAGCATTAAAGTAGAGTTCAATGAGTTTTGACAAATGTATTAATGACCACCACAATCACCATATACAGCATGCTTATCACCCCAAAGTTTTCTTATGCCCCTATGTAAATTCCCTCAGCTGCCAGTACTGGTTCCTGAAAACCACTGATCTTCTAGAACTCATTTAAATGGGGTCATAAAATAATGAGTCTACTGTGCCTGGTTCATTAGTGTAACACTTGTAATCCATCCATACTGTTGCTGTACATAACAGTAATTTGTTCCTTTTCATTGCTGAATAGTATTTTATTGAATGGATGGATATCCCACATTTAGTTTAACTATTCATGGGTTGAAAAACATTTGGTTTCTTTCCAGGTTTTAGATATTATGAATAAAGCATCTATGAACATTCAAGTCTTTGTGTGAACACACATCCTCTTTCTTCTTAAGAAAACACCATAGAAAGGACTGCCAGATTAGCAGGTAGGTGTACATCTAACTTCACAAAAAACTGCCACTGTTTTCCAAAGTGGCTGAAACATGTTGCATTCTTACCAGCAATGTGTAAGAGCCCCAGTTTTACCACACTTTCTCCAGTACTTGGTATTGTTAGCGTTTCTAATTGTAGCCATTCCAGAGAGTGTGTAGTGGTATTTAGTTTGGTTCACCGTTGCTTTAATTTGCATTTCCTTTATAATTACTAATATTGAGCATCTTTACATTTGCAATTCATGTATCTATTTGGTAAAGTGTGCTGAAATCTTTTTTTTTTCCTACAAGTTGTCTGCCTCCTTACTGAGGTAGTTTGCAAATAGTTGTCCCAGCCTATATGACTTGCCTTGTCATTTTTCTTGCCTTTGAAGAAAAGTTTAATTTAATGAAAGTCAATGTACCAATTTTTTCTTTTAAGCTTCATGTTTATGTGCTCTCTTTAAGGTTCTTTTCCCAACTCTAGAACACGAAGATGTTTCTTCTATATTTTCCTCCAGAAGTTTTATAGTTTAGGTTTTACATTCATATCTAAAATACATTTCAAATTATGTGTATGGTAAGTTAAGGGGGCGAGTTCATGATTTGCATATGAATATCCAATTGTTCCAGCACTGTCTGCTGAAAACACTATCCTATCCTCAGCACTGTTCATTAAAAACACTATCCCCCCCCCAAAAAAAAAAACCACTATCCCTCCCTCACTGAATTACCTTGGCACCTTTGTCAACCAGTATGTGTGTGTCTTATTTCTGGATTCTGTGATCTGTTCCACTGATTTATATTCCTATTCTTACACCAGCACCACACTGTCTTGAATACTGCAGCTTTACACTAGAACGCTGAAATTAGGTAGTTTAAATCCCCCAACATTAATCTTTTCAAAATTGTTTTGACTACACTAGGTTTCTTGCATTGCCATATAACTTTTAGAATCCCCTTGTCAATTTTTATAAAACTGACTTCTGGAATTTTTATTGGGATTGCATTTACTTTATAGATCAATTTGGGGAAAACCAATCTCAACAATAATGATCAAAGAACATAATATATATTTCTCAACTTATTAAAGGCTTTTATTAATTTCTTTTAATGTTTTACAGGTTTAATCATACAGGTCTTGCATATATTTCAGTAAATTTATCCCTAAATAGCTTGTATTTTTGTTATTATGAAAGTTATTGTTTTAAAAATTTCAACTTCCAATTGTTGCTAGTATATAAAAATAAAATTAATTTTGTACATTGACCTTGTAGCCTACAATTTTAGTTCTATCACTTTTGTAGATTATGATTTTCTTCATACAAGATCATATCTTCTGCAAATAAAGACTATTTGATATTATCCCACATCATCAGTTGCTCTGTTTTTAGCCTTGCTTGTTTTCTCTGTGCCTCATTTTACATAATGTCATATCATCAAGGTTGCTAATCTTCTCTTCTGATGTGTCAGTTTAGATGCTGTATGTTTTGTATCTAGAAAATCTATGTGGGTTTCTCTCTTTAAAAAATATATTCCACTTCTTGTGTTCATGTTTTCCTTTACCTCGAACACATGTGGCATTTACAATAGCTAAGTAACAACTCATATCTTGATAATTCCACCATCTTGGTCATTTCTAGGTCTGTTTCTATAGACCGACTTTTAGTTATGAGTTATATTTTCCTGCTTTTTTACATGTCTTGTAATTTTTTACTGGATGCTAGACATTGTGATTCTTACTTTTTGGTGCAATGGATTTTGTTGACACCTTTGAATGAAGCGTTGTACTTTGTACTGGAGCTCAGTTAAATTACTTGAAATCAGTTGGATGCTGTTCATGGTTTGCATTTACGTGTTTATTAGGTCAGTCCAGAGCAAACTTTAGGCCTAATCTGGCCCCACTACTAAGGGGACACATTTGAGGCCTCTTCTAGTGCCTTGTATAGGGTCTTTCTACTCTGGCTGGTTTGGAACATGAACTATTCCCAGGCCTGCATTATTTCAAATCATTTTTCTGCCTAATCCTTTCTAGTTATTCTTTCTCCAATCTCAGGTAGTTTCTTCACATACACATACAGATCAGCATTCAACAACTCAAGGGGACCTTCTGCAGATCTCCAGAGCTCTGTTCTCTGTCTTAGTGTAGCTACCTCTTCTCTGTGGCCTCCCACAATTCTGATCTCTATCTTCTCTATGCAGTGAGACCTCCAGGCTGTTTGAGTTCTACCGCTTTGCACTATGGGCCTGAACTGCCTCTAGGTAGCAAGTCAATATAATCAATGGCTCGTCTTGTTTGAGTTCTTCTCTCTAGGGTCATAGTCCACCACTACTTGTTGTCCAATGTCTCAAAACCATTACTTTTATATTTTTCCTGGATTCCTAACTGTTTTAGGACAGAAGGTAAATCTGATTACTGTTGCTCTATGTTGGCCAGAAGTCAAAAACCCACCAATTCTTAATATAAGTTCCCCAAAATAGTTCTAATGTAGGGTCAGTTTTGAAACCCAGTGAGTTAGTAGCTTCAATTTCCTTAACAGAAAATTTCCTTCAAGACAGCAAACTGTTTTTTTCTGAGCTGATTAGTCTTGATGAGATGTGGAAGTTTATGTCCCAAATATGTCAAGTCATGGTTAGTTAATATATTCAGAGAAACTTTTCATTAAAGAAATGCCCAATACTACTTTGTAAAGAAAGTAAGAAACCATTATTCTTTGGGAGAAAGTTTCATATGGAGCCACTTAGACAAAATAGCTGATATAAGATGCCACAAAAGAATGCTTTATAAACCATGGGGGTAGCAATAACTAATCATTTGGAAAAAATCATCCTCTTCCTGAGGCATTCCAGAAAAACTCTTGTTTTGTTTTTATTTTGGTGTTACAGAAACTATTCATAAAAAGCATGTTCAACAGGAACAATATATAACCATCAATAAATAATCAAATAGCCACAGAATTTTACTAGCATGACTTTCAAAACCATGGAACTTATAAACTAAATTAATAAGAACATACAGGTAACACAAGCAAAGCTTTACGTAGCAGTAAAAAATAAACAAAATTCTTTCTCTTCAGTACCAGTAAATTTCATTTCTATGTAGCAGTTTCTTCCCATCCCTCCAGGTATCCTTCTGAAACTTACCCTTTTCCAAGTAAGACCTCGGAGCCCACGGAGGGTCCTCTTCAGCATAAGGATCACTATACTCAACCACAGCTGCTTCCTCCTCTTCATAATCTTCAGGGGGAGGAGGTGGAGGAGGAGATTCATCAAAGACTGGTTCTTCCACAGGCGGCGGCGGCGGTGGTGTATCTGAAACTAAGAATGTAGCAAACTGATAACAAAAGTACACATTATGAAAAGTTCAGTATCTCCTATCTAAGCTTCTATGTTCATGGAATATAAACCTAGACTTGACAATAATAATCTTTCAAAAGATGCATAGGCAAAGGCAGTTCCCCCATCAACTATATAGAATATTCCAAATCTCCAAGCATGACTTTCTCTTTTCCCCATAGGTTAGTGCTTATGGATGTTGAGTAAAGTTTAGCCAAAATAATTATTAACTAAGCCTCTGGAACCTGCTTATGCTAATACATAATCTGTCTTTGCAAAGAAAGAGATCAGTATAATATAGTTGGATTTTACATGATATCCAACAAGAAGTATTTATCAGAAATATTAATAATTTGGATATTTATAACTGTATTTTATTAACAAATTAAAACAAGTCTAATGAATAGTCAATTTTTAATAATCTGCTTTTAATAAGTTTTTTCCCTCAATGAATTTTTAAAAAATAGCATTATACCAATTTAGCAGGGCACAAATCACAGACAATTTTGGGTGACTTTATCCATGAAGATATTTGTGTTTGCTTTGATTTGGTTTTTTACATCCAGAATTTCAACTAATTCAGACTAACATCCAAGATTTAAAATATTTTAAATGTCTCCTTACTGAGATCTGCTTCCAGAGCTCATGTATCAACATATAATAATGTCTAAAATACCTCCAAACTCAGTAACTCAAAGCTTTCCAACTGCTTGGCACATACTTGAGCAAAGCTCAACAAAATAAAATGAATGAAGAAAGCTGTATATACCGGTGCCCAATTTTAATCAATAGCACAAATTCATTTCTGAGATACCAGTATTGTTTCTGTGAAATTCTCTAAGCAATCCTATTTATTTTCTATTTGTTATCTAAGCCTGCTGGTTGAATCAAATGGATTTTAGAAGACTGCTGATGCTTTTTGAGAATTATCCCTATCAACATTTCTGCTCTATTCCAGTATTCTTCCCATCTGCTGTGCCACTCTATATTTATCAACTTATCTACTTTATGAACTTTAAAACTTTACTCATTAAAAATAATTTTTAGTCCTAATTGGGTTTTTTAATAAACAAAACAAAAATATGTGATTTTAACATGCTCTATGACAAATTACATATCATTGGGCTAAAACTCAACAATATGAGGGCTGTCTGGAAAGTATCCAGCCATGTAATATGAAAAATGGAGGCATTTATGGCTAGATTTTTTCCAGACAGGTATTTTATTTTTATTTATATACATATACATACATATACATATATATATCTCCCATTTGCATTTATAAGGTAAGGAGATTGACTTTAAACTATTCCACAAAACCATACATCCAAAGGAACTCTGTCTTTCAAAACAATCACCTTGAGAAATTATGCTATGAAATTTTTCAAAGATTCTGCCATTGTTCATTTTTATCTTTTCTTACAACTGCCTCACAGCCAGTTGTAAGAAAAGTTAGATTAATAAGACTAACAAAAGGGAGTTCCCTGGTGGTGCTTCAGCACTCTCAACACCATGGCCTGGGTTTAATTCCCAGCCAGGAAACTACCCCAAAAAAACAAAAACAGAAACAAAAATAAAATAAAACACTGAAACAGTGAAGTAAAGACTGATTATATAAAAAGATATTAAAAACATTAAAAAAAAAAAGACTAACAAAAGCTACCATTTTTTACTTAAAATGTTCCAATTATTCAGCTAGCACTTTATAATACATTATTTCATTTAATCTTTACCTTGGGAGGAGGTGTTTTTAATCCTCATTTTATGGGTGTGGAAACTGGCTTTCCAAGATTAAGCAGTCCTACAGTAAGTAAGTGGTGCAAGAGCAGGAATTTGGACTCCAATGTTTGCTATCTTAAAAGCTTACAATACTATGGGATGAGAGAAATTCAATAACTTCAAAGTAATGTTTCATTATTTATTCATTCAACAAACATAAACTCAAACCTTATTATGACTCTAAGCACGGGGAAGAGAGCAGTGGGCAAAAGTCTTGAAGACATGAACAACCAAACTTTAGTTTATAGTTAAGTACAGTTAAGTACTTTGTCATTATGGAAAACACAGCGGTAGACCAAGCCTCTTACGTGGGTCAGGAAAGGCTTCTTGAAACCTGAAGGATGAGTAACGGGGTAGGATGGAGTGCAGGCAGATATTTTATGTGAGATGTAAAGAATAAAACAAATACAAAGGTAAAAAAGCAGGAACCTTTCAAAGAACAGGTCAAAGTTCAGCAGAAAGAAGCATAAGAAAGCTGAAGAGGACTAAGCAGGAAGGGCCTTGCAGCAGTTTGAACTCTGAAGAGCTATGGGAAGGATAGAAGGGTTTTAAGAAGAAAAATAGAGTCATAGTTACAACACTTAGCACAGTGCAACTGGTTTCCAAACATCGAACTTAATACAGAGTGATTACCTACTACCACAGAGTATCTTCAAAATAATGTATTTGAAAGCTATGAAAATAATCCCAAAAGATAGGTATGTATCTCCTCAAGGTGAATGTTTTGAAGACAACATTCATTTGAATGTGTAAGTCCTGCTATGTCTGTAAAAATCAATCACAGCACACCTCACACACAGTTCCTTACTTATATACATTTTGAAGGTGAGACATGTATATGAGTGTGGGAAGAAATGGGAAAAGATATCCCAAAAGGCAATCACACTGTGGTAAACGATGGAGGTGGTCATGGGATACCCTCCAATAGACAGAAATAACAGGCTATTTTCAGAAATTAGCAAATTAAGAAGCAAAGGCACCTGGAAGACACTAAATCCTCAATCTAGTAAGATTAGATTATAACCAATTAAAATACCAGAAAGAAATGTTTCAATAAAAAGAGGGCATTTAGTCAGCCAGGGAAGTACAAAAAAGGAGGGACTAAATGTGTGTGTTACATGTCAGGTACTTTTCTAAGTGCTAGGGAAACAGCCAGCCCATGAAAACAACAGGCAAAAATCCCTGCTCTCACAGAGCTTACATTCTAGTACTAGCAATGCCCATCTCCAAAGGAGCAAGAGTCCTAAGCCACAGAGCACAAATATTGTATTTCTATCCCACTGGTGAGGTCACCCGTTTTGAGATACATACATTGCATTACTTCAGCTTGATGACACTAAATCTTTCGTTAATGTAATTTCCCTTGTTCAGATTCCATGCCCATCATGCAACCTTATGGCTATGATGTGATTCCTCATGCAGACTGCTCTCAAGAAAATTCATCTACTGATGTATAACAGCAATTCCTCACTAAATGTTGATATAGGCCTCCTGCTTTGTAGACATCAGTGTCCTTAACTTCCTTAATTCTTCCCTAGAAGACTCAATGTGTCAATAAAGTTCATTATCTGAGCCTGCATGGCTCAACACTAGACCAAAGGCCAAAGTGAATTCACTGTCAATCTATGAGGTCTCTTAGGAAACCTAGTGGCCATTCAGTCCCCTGGGACCTACCATGGCCTTTTCCATACCTGGAATCCTAGCACCAGAGGAAAGTTCTCAGGCTAGCCACAAAACCCTAAAACTCAAATCCAGTGATAGGAAACTAAACTATTTGTCTGAGCATCCAAGAGAAAAACATGGGATATGTGGTGATCAGACAGCAACTCCTCAGATGTGATCTTTCCTTTCGTACATGTGCCTTATTTTATATTTGTCTTTCCTTCACTACCAGATTCGAAGTTATTTGAAAGTAGAGAATTTCATCTTAATTATTTTATCATCCCTACTAGCTGCTCATACAATGACTTGTTCATAATATTCAAATATTTGTGGTATCAGTGAATGACTATTTAGTCAATCATATATAAATGACATTTTATGTCTATAATCTGATCTACAGCATAAAGAAGACATAAACTTACTATTTTCTTGAACTCTGGCCACAAATCCCATTAAAGGTAACTGAGGAGTTACCTGTAGGATGGAGGGAGGAGGAGGAGCAAGAGATACTGTAAAAACAAAAAGGGTGTGGAGGATAAGGGGTAAGGGCGAGTTACATTAAAAGGAAAGGCTAATACAATTAAACAAACATATAAGGAGGGAAACTACTACACACAAACATTTTATAAGAACTATTCAGGATCCTCTTTTGAGGTATAATTTATGAACACAAAATGAAGCAGTAGGGGAATTTTAAGGAAGTTTTAAAAAATTACAACAGGAAGCATTTATCATATACAGATCTACTCTACTTATAATGGCAAATTGATCTTTTCATATCAGTAACATGTTTTCTCCAAGAATTTCTTCAGATACTATGAATAATTTGGTTTTCTGGATTTTACCTTGATAGTTACAAGTTTAAGTGTTTGTCAGCACAAGAGAAAAAACCATTACAACCCAACATCCTAAATTTAGAATTTTCATTAATTAGAATTTTAACTGGTTCTTCATTGGTTAATTAAGTAAATATTTACTCACTTCCTAACTAAGTGGCAAGCACTCTGCTAGAAGACCAATATCAAAAACCATTCTCTGAGAGAGTCAAGTCTGTGTCATTACCATTTTTCACAATCCCATTTCATACCACCTGCTCTGACAGTGGGGGTCCATTTTTCTTCCTGACCCTACAGAAAAATGCTGGTCTCTTTCCTATCATTCTCCAAGGTACTTTTCCCTCTGTCTCAAACACATGGTACAGTTCTAGCACCAGTAAGCCTTCAACAAAGGCTTAATGTATGTATGTACATAAACAAGCCAGGTAGGTGCCAAACAATTTCCTAAGATAAACTCTACAGCTACAGTTTCCTTCAGAATAGGTATGAAGTACGGCATGCATCATCTTCTAAACAGAGAACATTTTTATTAGCTCCCAACTAGTTAAGATTAATGAATCTAAAAAGATCAGTAGAGTCACTACCCTCTAAGAGATCACATTCTAGTTCAGAACAGAAGACAAAATAGTAACCTTAATCCAAAAATATTTGTAGCAATTCCCTGGAGGTGGTGGTGGTAAGAGTAGTTGGGATCGGGGTGGGGGTAGCTGTGAGGACGGCTACACAGAAATGACCTCTGAGAAAAAAAAGAAGTTCAACAAGGGTTTAGAAAGACAAAATGAGAACCAAGTAAGGACAGAGGCTTAGAGGTGACCAGCTCACAGGACCAGAGATGTTTCCATATGGCTAGCATAAGATACCAGAGAAAGAAAGTAGAAAACCCAGAAAGGTGAGTGCATGGATATGAAATAGGATAGAATTTTATGGTAGGTGAAAGAGTGCTTGGGAGAAAGAGATTGGACTTTAAAGTCATCCAGCATCAACCTGATTCACTGTTTCCTTGATGATGTTAGGACAGCAATTAACTTCTCTGTGCCTAATACATAAATATAATATGAAAAAAGAGCTAATGCAACCTACTTTACAGAATGGTTACAGATATTTTTTTAAATGTGTATAGAAAGCCTAACCCAGGTCCTGGCACACAAACAACAACAAAAACAACAACAAATGAAGGCAGTAGAAACAGAAACGAGAAAACTTAGTAACTATGGAAAAAGGGTAGCTGATAACTAAGAATTTAGCTATAGTACATTAAAGAGCAACAACTACGTTATTCTTAGGTCTTTAGCCTTCATAATGATGAAGGTGGAGGTGCCATTAACTACATTAACTTTGGCAGGTAGTACAGAGAAACAGGCTGGTGAGTAGGCAGGTCAGGGAAGATAATGATATGATAAATAGGATGTACGGAAGTGACTTAGGCATAAACAGGGAGGCAACTTGAAAGTTTTGGTTGAGTTTTGAGAAAAATTGAGAGGTACAGAGCGCGTAGTGATCAGGAAAAAGCTAACAGTTGTGCTGTGAGTAAATGCAGAGAGAACATATATTATATGTAGATAAGAGTTAAGCAGATAATCTTGAAGAGTATCTAGATTTAAGGGACTGAGAGTAGTATATCCCTAGAAATTGCTTTTCTTCAAAAGGTATCTTTTGGTTAGGTTTTTCCTTGAAGTCATACTTCTTAGTAGTAAATTCTTAAGTAGTTCATCTGCCTCCCACTGTCAAGGGCGTGGAACAACTATTGATATGTTCACATTACCGTGTGTTTCCCAGACTGGGATAAGAAGCAGACACAGTGAACAGAGAAGGTGGCAGAGACAGAACACATAAAAGTAAGAAACAGCAGCAGATAGCAACTGGCACTAGAAAAGTAGACTTTCCATGGATGCTCATATCAAAAGAAATAAAAAGCTCCTTGCTGTTAGCACCCATCCCAACCTCCCCTGTAACAGAAAAGTAGGAAGTTTCCCACTTCAGCCACTGTTTCTCATCCAAAAAAAGACCTCTGGTACTCAAAAAAAAAAAAAAAAACAAACAAACAAACTCAGTTCCCAGCCAGGGAACTACCCACATTAAAAAAAAAAAAAAAAAAAGAAGAAGAAGAGAGTGATTTTTTAGACAGGTTGAGTTTATTATTATTTTTAAGATGAGTGTTTTATTTCTTTTCTAGTTCTGAGAATGAAAATACGAAACCATGGTGGTTTTAAGAAGTCCACCAAAAGCAATCAAAGATGTTCCTTAAAAAGAATTATTCTGTAACAAACCAAGTGAGATATTTTTTAAAGCCAGTACAGGGCATGTTAAAAATTCAGTTCCAAATGGAATTTACAAAGGTCGCCCCAGATTCTACATTTTTTGCCTAGAGCAAACCTTTTTTGTGATGGTCCAAATTAATTCAGATGCCACAGTATTTATTTTCTGGAACATGTAAGGATTCATCTGACCAGAACTCCTATGAACCAGGACATTCTACTTTAGACTAGATTTATCTTCCTTAGAGTTGAATTGAAAATGAACTCTCGTATGTGTGCTGAGAAAGTCAATGCAAAGGCTGTTTCTGTGTTGTAACAAAAAAAAACAAAATAAAACAAAACGGAACAAAACAAAACAAAAACGAGCTCTTCTGGAATAATTTAAACAGGATTTTGATACAAAGATTTATCTGCAATATTGTTTTAGTCTTAGGCATCTCACCAACAAGCAAGAATAGAAGTAACTAGAAACTTGTTTTCATTCCATTTAGCTAAGATGTTTCCTCATATAATAAAATCCTTTCCCTATAACCACAAGATCTCTAAACTTACATTCTGTATTATTATGTTCACAATACACAATAATGAAGTTACTGTGAAGACACATGCTCACCAAGTGACTGGAGTTTACACAGAGATGTTAAGTAGAACACCTGTAAGAACTACAGCTTATGTGCATGGCAGCATGTAGACACATAAACAATAAAAGGCTCTGCAAGCAAACCAAACTTAGAGGATGAGTCTGTGCTATGATCTTTCATGTTCCTGGTTATTTACAAAATCCTTTGGAGCATAATCTTTGGGGGTTACTGTTTTAAAATAAGACAGTTTAAAGAGTCTGAGGGGAAAATAGGCTTTTACATCTTATTTTTACAGCTTTATAACTACTGAGAAAATCAGACAAAATAAACACTCTAAATACTACTTCTAAAACCATTAAAGAATATCACTTTTGGAGGCCATATATAATTGATAGCCCATTCCAGTTTATTTGCTTTTATTTTACATTCCAGTGCAGGAAGTAATTTTAAGCAATTTACTTTAAGAGTGAAATATTTTCAAACGTGAAGAGAAACTGAGAACAAGCAGTATTCAAAAGAGAATTTACCTAATTATACTCAGTAAGGAGGGTTTTTTTGATGGAAATGAGTATGGTTATCAAATAATTATCAATCCTTGTAATCTCAGGAGGGTTAAAGGAATTATACTTTTGTTACTCCTCTTCAAGTAAAAATATCACCTTATATCGTTACGCCAAGAAAAAGTAGTAAATCAAGACACACACTTTAAAAAACATAACTTGTATTTAATAAGTACTGTAAAGGGTTTATTTGGTCATCTGAAATATACTTACACATTTCTGTTGCCTTCTTGCTTTTTTGTTCTCAATAAATATTTTCTAACAAACCCTAAAGATTACCTAAAATTAGGATTTAAAAACAGCTTCTTCCTATTACTTTGTTTATTTATACTTTGTTAAAGTCCTACCACATCTGTATTCTTCTGGAGATTTATGGTAATGCTGTAACTTAACTATAATTTTAATGTGTTATGACCTCTCTTTTGCACTATCACAATCCAATATTGTTTTTTCCAATTTTTGTTTGTCTGTTTTGTTGTTGTTGCTGCTTTTAATATCAGGTAGAGTTTAAAGCATGACATTTGCCCAGTATAAGACACCATACACATTCAGAAATTCCTCTCTCCTATTAACTATATATAGTCTTTTTTTTTTTTTTTTTTTGGAATCAAGATTCCACTTTTTGAATTAGAGAATTTTTTAAAAAGTTTTTGTTATAAGAAAATGAGCAGTGGAGTATCTTCTACCAAATGTCTTAGTACTTAAATGCCACAGTATTGATTCCTTACTATTATGGTCAAAGGTCTATATCTTCCCAAAATTCATGTTGAAATCCTAACCCCCAGTTTGATGGTATAAGGAGGCAGGGTCTTTGGGAGGTGATTAGGTCGTGATGGAGGAATCCTCATAAATGGAATCAGTGACTTTATGAGAGAAACCCTAGAGAGCGCTCTTTTTCTCACCATGTGAGGATACATGAAGACAGCAGTCCAGAACCCAGAAGAGGGTTTTCACCAAACCTGACCATGTTAGCACCCTGATCTCTTGACTTCCAGCCTCCAGAACTGTGAGAAGTAAATTCTGTTGTTTATAAACCACCCAGTCTATGGTACTTTGTTATTGCAGCCTGAACTAAAACACTTAACCAAACTAGGTTTATGTATGTAAATGTGTATGTACAAATACATTAAACATATATACAATAGACCCTCCATTTACTGGCATCCATGGGGATTGGTAGATGCTGGGTAAAAGTACATAGACTCTCCGTTTACTGGAATTCAAGCAATCAGCACTCTCAAAAATCTCAAGCAACTGGCAAAATGTTTTGCCAGTGGCTTGACTTCTGGTTAACAGAGAGTCTACTGTATAAATAAACACACACACACACACACACACACACACACACACGTATATATGTGTGTGTGTGTATACCTTCTTTCTTACCAGTAAGGTGCTTCATATTTATATTTAAAGTAAAAATGGTTAACTTAAGATTATCCCTATTTGTTTCAATGACTCTCCTTGCTGCTGACAAGATGAATCATAAAATGGTGTTGTTCCTAATTTCTTGTCTGAATTAGATTTAAAAAACAGTGAGAACCAAAAGTTCCATTTATGCCCCAATCGAAGTATTTCTTTCATTAACTTGTTTAGAAATAATCTCATTAGAAAAACAGTTACTATGCTCCTAGGACTTGGCACTAGACACCAGGTATTCCACATTTATTTCCTATGTTATTATGCCCCTTTAAACTCAAACCAAATATAGTAACAGTAATACTAGATTTACATCTCACAGAAAATCCAACTGAATTACATTTATATGAATCCCAGCCTGCAAGCTCATTTCTTCACAAGCACACATCCTTGTCAAGCCTCCAGTGAGTTAAAAAGAATGGCACACTAAAAGTGAGTAAAAAAATATACTCATAAACCACATACCTGAGATCATTTCATAAAAATCAAGTTATTAGCTACTTGAGAAATCACAACAATTTTCTCCTTTTTAAATATGAAAAAACAGGGACCATTATAAAATCAGTGGAGTAATACAAGAGACATATAATATTCTAAAGCAAATAAAATAAGGAACATCTACTAGCTTAAAACATTGGTTTGCAAGGCATTCAGTCTTGAAGAAATAAAAAGCTTTGCAAACAGTATGATTTAGTAAAAAGAATCTTGTTTTTGTATAGAAAAAGCACTCTGATTAGTCCACTAATAAAGTTGTAGTTACCCTCTTTGAATAGTTACCAAATCCCTGAAGAAAGGTATAACTTAATAGAGAGGAGTACAGTGAAAAAACAAACCAAACAAAACTAACTAACTAGTCTCACACATTATGCTGAAGGTTCAACAATCTCAGTTCACTTTACTTCCATGAGCTTAAACAGCCTTCAAATAATTCCCACCAACAGGGTTCTCATCTATTTCGCCTTTGTATATGTACACACCATGAAATATCCTTGTATATACTTTCTTCATACAAGGGCTGTCCAGAAAGTATCCAGCCATGTGACTGTTCTTGTTACATTGACAATGGCGGGATTTTTTTCCAGACAGCCCTCCTATTATGTACACTTGGTCCCAAGCTATAACAGTGAAGCATCTCTCAGCTTTACTACAGGACCAACCTATTTTGGACTGATATCATACTTTCAAAACTCTTTGCAAGGAAGGAAAGGCATAAGGGTTCAAAGCAGTAATTGTCTAGACTTCCAAGCAGGCCAGGGAGAGAGCCTACCTCAAAGCTATGGAAAAAAACAAAACAAAACATATCAAACAAACTAAAATTTAAAAATAAAAAATGCATTTAGGAACAGAATAGATTCTATACAAATATAGGTGGGGAACACATGATTTCAAAGAGAATGCATGAAAAGGACAGGCAGATTTGTCAAAATTAAGCTCAAAATGAGTTAAAAAGAATGGCACACTAAAAGTGATCAAAGACATCAGTGGAAGTATATTTCAAGTAAGGCAGCTGGTAATCACATTACAGTGTGCACTGGTTAGTCTAGAAATACGGCGCTTCATTTATAAAAGGTACTCAAAACAGTGAAGGGATATGAATAAAGGAACAAGGAATTCATTCTACATTCAACATACAGGTACGGAGCACTATTTCCAGGATATAACTGTATAAAAAAGACTGACAAGGTCTCAGGCTCTTGTGTACTTTATATTACAATGTACGCATCCTTCTTTCCAGCAAAAGAGAAAACTTGGGAGGGTAAGAGAAAGATACTTTTAAATTTGAAGGTAGGTAGGACAGTACAAGAGAAAAGAACAAGCAACTTAAGAGTCAGATGACCTAAATTCAAATCCTAACCTGACCTTCAACTCAGCCTCAGTTTCCTCACCTGTAAAATACAGATGAAAATAATCACATGATTGTAAGAATCAAATGAGATAATAAATGTAAAAGCATGCTTTAAAGTTTATGAAGCAGGATCAAATTTCTTCTGCACAACTCCAAAGAATATAATAAGTATTCACCAAAAGGTAATAGCCATAATAGATAGATTTCAGCTCCATAAAATTCAGGACTTTAATCAAAGGTGGAATGGGCTTCCCTTGTATGAGAGGTGATCACACACAAGCTTAGTGGCATCTTGACAAAAATCCAGAAAAGCACAGTAAGTTGACATACCAAGTCCATAATCATCATAAAGTCTAAGATCTGCTCTTACCCTCTCTGAGAAAGAAGCAAAAATAATGATTATGTATTGTATTAAATATGTGTCAAATTGTTTTCTGTTGTGTATGATGAAACTGAAAGATGACTGTTAAATCTGGGTCAATCTGTCCAAGTCCCAGTTTTCACATCATAGGTTTGGTATGAGAACTGAATAAGAAAGCACAAAGCAGCTTCAAAACTGTCGCTTCCCTTTTATTCTGCCACTCAATTTTCTTTATTTGCCACTCACAGAACAAGGATATCTGGTTAAATAGGCAGGAAATATTGTTTACCACAATATTATTTTCAAAAGCAAATAATCATTAGTACATTCAAAAATACTCTGTTCAGAATAATTGAGTTCTTAACTTGTATAGAAACCATGCACTGATTTTTTTTAAATAGAAAAAGAACTGGAAAACACAGTAGTAGTAATCTTCATTCAAAAAAAAAATAGTAGTACTAACCACCTATCATGTGCTAGTCATTTGTAATTAAAGGTTTTTAATCAGATCTATTCTAGGGAATGCAAAAGCATATCTAACCTGGATTCTGGCTATAAAAAGGTCCTCCGTTCATCTGATTCTGAAGGCTTGTTTGTGAAGTTATGGAAGGAGGGCGTCTATAGGGCAAAGAGCCCCCTATTGTTGGGGGAGTATGGCGAGAGGCAGGTCTATTCATGCTGTAGAACTGAACAGGATGACCTGGGAAAGGAAAAGAACATAAACTTGTCATTAAAAGAAAATTATATCAGATAATGAAATACTTTAGGTACAATGCTTAAGTCTTAACATTATTAAATATAACAATGGTTAGCTAAGTTAGTTATCAGACAATTATAACACAAGGCAACATTATTGCTCAGTTGACATTATATCAGTGCAGAAGCAGCACAGTAGATAAATAAAATTATTATTAGGTTTGGAGAACCTATATCTAAATAGATTACTAATATTATGGTTTTATTAAATTAATAATTTGATAGGGTTTCAAAATCATCACAATTAAAATCTATGGCTCATTTCTCCCCCCCCCACAAAAATAACCACTGAACACTAAAAACAAAATTCAACAAGATAAGAATGACATTGGGAAAGCAAAAGAAAAAAATAGTCTTTTACAAAATAGTAATAGTAACAGTAAATTTAAGATTTACAAAGCAATTACAGGAAAACAAAATATTTCCAGCAAAAGGTTAAATGACATAATTCCTAATCAAACACATCTTTATTCAAGCAAAGATATCCATGTCTAAAACTAGATCATTTTGTTTTAAAATTAGAATCTTAAGAAATTTACAATTATGAAAAACAGCTAAGATACAAAAAGTGAATCATAATATATCTCATTTTTAATATCATCCCTAAACCTGTACATATTTATCAGCAATTTCACTGCATTTTGTTCTTTGAGGGTACTTCAATAGCCAATACCAACTGAAGAAATTCCTTCCTAACCTATCCAATTTCCTAATGCAACACAGTTCCTAAATTTTATCTTGACTCTCACTTAACCCTACGAGACCTGAGGCTCTGAACCTAACTGTCCCCTATACCTGGGCTCCTGAGCATTAAAGAGAAAAAACCAACATGATATAGAAAAATGTTAGTTACATGCAAACAAGTGGTTAGAATAAGATGGAACTTGGAGACATTGTGGAAAATAGGTCTACCTTTCATTTTGAAAATTAGGTACAGTGGTATAGCAGCAGATTCGGAAATTACCAAAAAAGTGGTACAGTGGTCTGGTAGGGTTAAAAATCACTCAGCTGAGGGACTATTACAGAGAGACAGACAGACAGAGCACCAGAGCACCCATGAGAGATCACTCTAGCAGACAAGAAAAGAGAAGAGGGAGGAGAGAGAGACAAAGAGAGAAGAGAAGAGAAGGAGGAAAGGAAAGTGTCAGGAAAAGGAAGGGAGAGGGAAAGCAAGAGGATAAGAAGAGAAAGAAGAAAAAAGGAAAGTAGAAAGGGCAAGGAAGAAAGGAGGAGGAGAGAAGTAAAAAACACTGACAATTTTTCATCTTATTCATGATTGCAAAATGGTTTTACATGACTAAAATTGTTCTTCAGGAACTCCATGTATTTATCAAACTTGGATTCATATGGGCTCATATGAAGATATCATAAAAGCACTCAAGATCTGCTATACCATTTAATTATCTTATATATGATAGTACCAAACCTAAAAATCAATTCTGTTGTATAAAAATCTTGAGTATTCAACTTTAAACATAATCCACTGTCAAGTCTCTGTAACCATGATAAAAAATGCAAAAACATAAACTAATAAACTATTATTTAAAAGGTACATTTTATCATTTGAATCACCAAATACAAATACGTTATTGGCATTTTAGTAATTAATCTATAATAAACTAATACAAACCTAGGATCATCAAGTTAAAAACATCTGATAATGGATACTATTATGAATTTTATATAGTTAGATCCAGTTTAAAAAATCTCACATGTGATAAATCCTCAGTAATTCAGAAAACTACAAAGAAGAGACTATTTAGACTACTAATAAGGCACTTATTTTTAAGCTGAAAATCAAAACAAAATATAACTAGTTTAATTACCATAGACCTAACTATAAAACCTAAAATGAAAAACTTTTAGAAAAACAGGACAAAATCTTTATGACCTTATGTAAGATACAACATTAGTAAATATGACACCAAAAGCACAATCCACAAAAGAAATAAAATCAATGAACTAAACTTAATCACAATGAAGAACTTCTGTTCTTTGGAAGACATCATTAAGAGAATGAAATGATGTCACAAAATGAAAGAAAATATTTGCAAATCACATAATTGATAAAGGACCTGTATTCAGGTTATAGAAGAACTCTATGATAAGAAAACAAACAACCCTATTTAAAAGGTGGGGCTGGCAAAACATTAGAACAGACATCTTCCCAAAGATAAACAGATGGCAAAAAAGCACATGAAAATATGTTCTAGCTATATCATTAGTCATTAGGGAAATGCAAATCAAAACTACATTATACATGTAGGAGAATGGCTAAAGTTTTTTAAAAATCTAACACTACCAAGTACTGACAAGTATGCACAGCAACTGGAAGTCTCATACACTGCTGGTGGGGTTGCAAAACTGTACAGCCACTTTGGAAAACAATTTGACAGTTAAACTTACCATACTACCCAGCAATCCTACTCCTTAGGTACTTTTACCCAAATGAAATGAAAACATGTACTCACAGTCTGTGTGTAAATGTTTATGATAATTTTATTCATAAACACTCCAAAATGGAAATAATACAAATGTTCCTCTCTGGGAAAGGGATAAACAAATTGTATGCATCCATATAGGAGAACATTGCTCAGTAATAAAAAGGAATAAAATAATACTGACAAATCTCAAATGCTCTGTGCCAAAAGCCAGACCCAAAAGACTATATACTATAAGGTTCCATTTACATGATATTCTTAGAAAGTCAAAACTTTAGAGACCAAAAACATCAAATGGTTAGTAGCAGGAACTAAAAGGGAAAGAGAAAGTTTGACTACAAAGGGGGCAGGGAGGAAATTTGAGGATGATAGAACTGTTCTAAATATTGATTGTAGTTGCATACATTTCAAAACTCACAAATATACACTAAACAAGGTAAACTGTACCTTAATAAAAAGAAAAAAGCATCTGGTGATTCAAAGACACTGTATAAAAAAATTATATTCATATAAATTGTTATTTCCTTGATTTTTGTTTAAAAAAAAAGAACTATAATTATCCACTCATAAAACAAATGTTTATTCAGTACAGACTATGAACCAGCACCTGTTATTAAATTATAAAAATGATGACCCTCAGGTGGCAGTGATTTGTCCCTTTGGGCCTACAATCAATTTCAAGATGTATTCTTTAATCTATTGATGCAGAAGCATAACAAGATTCCTATTTTTAACTAGCCAGTCTGGCCTAACAGAATTATATACAGATCAAAGAACAGCCCATGTTTACATTTACCTACTATAGAAAGCTTTTCTTAAAAAGTGCTATTATGGAAGCTATCGCATGAAACACCATCCAAAATCTATCTTAACTAAGTGTCTTTTAAAGCATTTAAACATCCAGTTATAGCAGCAAAGCTGAACATACAGGGTCAGGCAGAAGTAATGCCCTTTTTAAAGTAGTTATGTTAATGTAGTTATGATATTTTTATATTACAGAATTACATGCTTATAATTTTGTACATAAAAGGGGGTATTATCTGTGCCCGACCCCGTATATTCTATGAACTATTTGGCAAGTTATAGTGATGTGTGTCCAAACACATACGCTTTTTTGTTAAATTTATTGGGGTGACATTGATTAGCAATAATTACATAGGTTCCAGGTGTACAATGCTACAGTGTATTGTCTATACAAACACATACATTTTTACAACAGATAAAAACTTATTTACTAACCAGCATCACTATTAACTGTGCAAATATACAGAGTGGCCCAAAGGTAGGTATACAGCTGAATCAATGAAATTCATCAAAACAGATTATATGGGTACACATACACACTGACACACAAATATGCAAATAAATATTCTACTTTTGGGCCACCCTGTATTTTGTAACAATTGAGCCCTTTTCTTCTTCCCCATCAAAAAAAAGATTTTAGGTTGCAATTTTAAAACAAGAAAACACCAGTCAACCTTAACATAAAAGTAAACCTGTGGATTTTCCTTAAAAAATCCACTGCCTACGTGTTTCCAATGCTGCTATAATAAGCAACAGATTCTGTCACAATAGACATAAATATAACAATTATACCTTAAAATTATTGTCAAAACGTTTTGTTAATGACAACCTGTAACAAACAATATTCTAATGTCAACTTTTCAAAACTTTATAGAAGACAGCTCCATACTGAATTCACAAATTCTAGTAAATGAAATTCAAGCAATAAAAAACATGTACATTTATGCTACTCTATCAAAAAAATGTATAAGAAACTTTACCCTAATTTCCTCAGAATAATCTACTCTTTGGTCACATGCCATTTTCTAGTTAGTACATTATTCATTACACACACACACACACACACACACACACGTATATACATACGTACATGCAAAGCACAAACAAACAAAAATCATAGTAAAGCCAGAGTCCCAGGTAAGGGAAGAGCCAGATGACTGGATTTGCCTGCCAGGGAATAAGCCAATACTCACCTGTAGGGGGAGTGGAAGAAACAACAGGGGGAGTTGGAGAAGTGAAGCCATCAGCAAGGGTCTGGATACCCCCAGCAGCAGTATCTGGGGCAGTGGAGGAAGGGACAGAAGCAGGAACAAGAGGGGCAGGGGTAGATGCAGAAGTAGCAGGAAGGGGAGGAGTACCAGTAGAGCCAGCGGGGGCTGAGGGGAAAGAGGAGTAAGAGGCAGCATTAATGAGGCAATCCCATTACAAAGGATTAGAAAAGGCATTAGAAAACTTAATGTTAGATATTCAGTGCTTAACACTAACCAAAGAATAAAAGAGTGTTAAATAAAAGAGAGAGAATGATGCTTATATTAAAGGATTACTAGGTTTGCAGTACAGATTTTGAATTTCATTAAAAACAAGCATTCCTTTTTACTCTAGAAGTGCTCCCTTTATATTGGAATCTTTAGCATAATATTCTGTAAATAGTATATGAAACTAAACATAATACAGTAGGAAACAACAGTATTCCATTCTGAATTACACAAATCAGAAAATAAACATATAATCTAGACATAAATATCATATCAGGAAAAAAAAGAATTTAGAAAAACACAAATGTCTCTTCATGATTTTTAAAAAGGTATTAGCTATTAGTTATTAGATAAGTAAATTAAATATGAAATATTTTATCCCTAAGTCCTCTGTGTCATGCTTTTAAACTAAATTTAAACTTTGGTATCCTCAGATTAATAAGCACATTTTTCTGTTTCAGAGAAAAGAGGTAGCATTTTGGAGACTATTACACTCCAACAGTCTACTAGATTTAACTGTCAAAATTATTTTGCTATTTGTCCAATTCTTTGTTACAAATATGATTCTCACACTGAGTCCCCACTGTGTCCAAAGGCATGCACTGTCATACTAGCTGGAACTAAACATATACCTGATATCAATGTGGTACCTGAAACCTCAAAGCACCAACTCAGCCACAGCACCAAAGACATAAAACCAAGTAAGAGATGTATGTGAACATAAAATTATAAATCACTTGTATAAAACTAACCAACGCATAAAGATTTCCCAACACTGATAGAGTCCTAAAGGAAAAACAAATCCTGATTATGTAAGAAAGTCCACTGGAATTAAACCAGAAATTGAATTGAAATTCAGAGAGGATTAAGCAAAGATGAAGCACCATTCATGTTTTACCTGGAAAGACACTGGGAGGAGAGGGAGTAGGAACAGCAATGGGAACTCCCACACTCCCACTTCCACTGTTCTCCCGACTGCTGCTCCGACTACTTGGGTGGCTTCCTCCACTACTCCCACTGCTGCTAAAGAAATAAGAGCCACCAAAACAAGAGTGTTTATATGTGTATGTGTGTGTGTGTGTGTGTGTGTGTGTGTATATATATATATATATATATATATATATGTGTGTGTGTATATATATATGTATATATAATATGTATATATGTATATGTGTATATATACACACATATACATATATATAGTAAGATATAACCAGCATTTCCCAAAATTTTCTGAAATGAATAAGCTATAATAAAGATAATTGAAAGCTTTCCACTTCAAATATGAAATTTCTTAAAGAGGGGGAAAAATTAAAGTTTAAAAAACTTGTTCTGATCACCTTTTAATAAGCATTATTAAAAGAATTCAGAAAGAAGAAAAAAGTATCCACAAATACAAGTGATAAATGATGGGGCTCAACTCATAAAAATAATTCTTTCACTCCAGCTTAATGCCTGTGTGAAGAAACTTTTATAATAAAAATTTTTCCTAAACAGATTTGATTAATCTTATTTGTGATATCTTGACATACTGTCCCATACAAATGCTTTATTGTATATAGTTTTTCATCTGTAAAGTTCCACCAAAAAACAACTTGAAATTTCCCGTATCTGGTCCATAGCATTTTTTTAAGTCAACTAAAACTTAATTTTGTAGAGAAGTTTGCACTTTAAGATGTCTGTTTTTTTGTTTAGTTTTGTTTTATTTCAACTTCCTGACTGCTCAAAGTTGTATCAGAACATGAGGAGAGAGAGGCAGAATCAGATGAGGTTTGGGGGAGTAGAGTGAGGAAAAGAACTTAGTGCTCGGAAAAAATGAGACAGATTTAACTGAAGTTATCTGAACAAATTATGGTACTATGACCATCACATTTTGTGCTGAGGTAGAGAAAATACCTGTAAGTTCGATTTCTTTGATTCACAGAAGCTGTCCTCACAGGGCTCTGCTGCGAGGGAGCCATATTACGGGTTGGGCTAGGTACGTAATCATTTGGTACCACTGGAGGACGCACTGGCTCCAGTGTGCGATAGGGGGAGTGCCGCCTACAAAAAGAAGAGCGTATGTATTGTGTGATTAGCAAGTTTCGGCACAATAAATTCAGAGTTGCCAGTAGTGAAATACAAGTTGTACTCAAGAGATAGGAAAATGTGTTTTAACATAACCCAGCTACCAACTTCAGTCTTTTCTTAAGTATCATTTCTGTACCATTAGGGTTTTGATGAGTATTGTTATTTTTAGTCTCCAACCTCATTTCCCTGTGCTAATCCAATTTGGTTCATTCAATATCAGAGAGCATGAAGATTCTCCCATCAGGTAAGCCAATGTTTCCCAGACTCTCTTTTTTCATATGAGTTCAAATTACTTTAGTACTATGTCAGTCTCCCAACTGTACTGCATGAATGCACTAATTATATTCCTCACTCCTCTCTCCCTAACCAAAGATACTGAGGCTCCACAAGTGATGATCAACAGCAATTACGACCCTGTATTCCCCTTTCTATATACTAAGTACATAAAAATTAATCTATATCCCTACATAAAAATACATAATTACTCTCATCTCCTTCCATGCACACATTTCCTCCATCAACTTTCACCTTGATCTCTCTTACCTTTTATCTTCCCTCAGAGTTCAACATTTTATTATTATTATTATTATTTTTTGTATGTGGATAGTTCCCTGGCCGGAAATCGAACCCAGGCCGCAGCGCTGACAGGGCCAGCAACAAAGCCTTAAGCCACTACACCACCAGGGAACTCCAGAGTTCAACATTTTAGAAAGGAGAAAAAAAAAACCGTCTAAGTCTTTCTACCTTCTTTACTTTAAACTGCAAAGTACAAAAACAGACTGGATTTTATTAACATATTTCTTTTCTCTCAAAATTTCCTTTTAAAGGAAGAGAATGAGAAGACTAAGAAAGGGAATACGATGCACTGGAACATTAGTTATTAAATTAATTCTCCTAAGTTTCCAAATTCTTTATGACAATGATAAATACTCAACTGACACTTTTAGACAAGCTTTTGCTCTGTAAAAGAATAAAAAACTGGGATCTCAAAAGATGTGAAAATTAAAAAGCTTTCTTTTCCTGAAATGTTATTCATGTGACTTATAAAATTTCTCAATAATTCACTCCCTGCAAATCCCCAAAACTGCTCTTCTGGGCTACTCAAATTATGTTATAGTTCACTGATTTTGGATGAGAACACTTTGCAATGACCCTGCTCATTCTACTACTCTATCTCCTTGCATAAATATATATATACAGTAATAATTTAAAATAAATAAGGGACACCAGTTGAGATATTAAGTCAAAGGAAGGAAAAAAAATGTCAGAAGGACCTTGGATTTAAAATACTAAAAAACACTGTAGAATTGTATGCCTGAAACCTATGTAATCCTTGCTAACAGATGTCACCCCAATAAGTCTTAACAATAAAAATGAATTAAAAAAAAATAAAAAAATAAAATACTAAAAAAAGTTTCGGCAGCTCTGAAATTATGATGTAAATATAAAAAAAAAACCCACATAAAATTGGAAACTGATTAATTTGCAAATATATAATTTCTAATTTTTCCCAGAAAACAAAAATGTTGTTTCAATCTAAGAAAAAACCTTTCGCTGACTGAGAACCATACAGTGAAGGCCATGATAAAAACAAGGTAAAAAACAAAGAGCAGAAGAACAAAATATGGTGGTTAGGAAAAGATTGCATGAAAAAGCCAGGTTATAACCATCAACAAGCTTGTGGTGCTCAGAAATCTCAGGATTCTGCAGAGCCCTTGCACAAGGATATAGGAGTAAATCTTTAAAATTTGAGAGTAACTGAAAACTTTATTTACTAGAGAATACAGTGGGTTATCTTACAAGCAATCTTGATTTCAAACCTAACAAAATCTGTTAGGTACTATACATGATATAAATGTAGAGTAGAGGTTCTATAGGAAAATAAAACAAATATTTCCTCTTGATCTGACTCACTATTATCCCTGCACAATTATACCCTACCATGTCACCTATTATATATTCTACCCTCAAGTTTAAATCTTATTTGATTTACTAGATTTGTTCCTCTCTAATCTAAGCAGATTTTTTTATTGTCTACCCCAAATAAAACCTTCGTATTCCTCCTGGCTGGAATTCATTTTTATTCTTTTGTTTCCCATGTTCTAATTGTAATTCCTCTTAAAGGACAACTCATCTTTGTCCTAATCCACAGTGCTTGATTAAGTTAGGTTAGTTTTTTTATTATTGTTGTTGTTTTGTTTGATTTTGTTTTGTTTTGTTTTTGGTGAGGGGGCCAAAACCAAGAATGTCAATTAAAATCTTTTAAGCATATATCATAAAGCCAACGGATGTCAAAGCACTTTGCTTTTGTCCTACACATTTTAAATCCAATTCATGGTACAGTGACTCTGAAAAGTTGACAGAGGACAAATATTACCCCCTTTTACAGATGAAAAAACTGAATTGTTAAGAGGCTAATGATGCAAGACCACAGAGCTGGAATAGAGCTGGACCACAATTCTGGTCATCTGGCTTCTAGGGTATATTAATGCTCATCTGATCACAAATCTCCATGATAAACCAAGTTTTTATAGTATGATTCGATAGAAAAAAATAAGTCAAGCTTTTCTATTAATTGAACATTTCTACCAAAGTTCAAATCCAGAGCCCACTTCTGTAGGACTAAATTAAAACTCAATATTCTCATAACAACATGAGTTATTCAGAATTTTATAATCTACACAATGTTCTTCAGAGGAATAATCTGAATATGAACAGTCAACTGTAATACAGAACTCTAAAATTTTCATGAAAATAGGAATTAAGAGTACAAGTTATAATAAACCATGAACTTGGGCTAGAATTTTATCTCAAACTTGAAAGTCATTAGAAAATTAATTTCTAAACAAAATCTTTTTAAAGTATAAAGATGTTTTCAAGGAAAAGGGAAAGTTACACATAAGAAGGATAATCCTAAAGAAAAAATGTTCTCTTTTCAAATATTAAAAAATTAAATATATGCAGTGTTTAGTTTTCAACAACACTGCATTAAATGGTTTTCAATGATTACTTAGTTATATACTCACCCAAGTGTCCCTTTCCCTGACATAGGGGGACTGGGGGGTTTCTGAGTTGGAGGTGTTGTACGCGGCAGCCCACCCATCTTCATATTCTGGGTACTCACCTAAAAAATGTTTGAGGAAAACTCAACTTGCAGTGAAACAAGTGCCCTTTTGGAAAATAATGTTATGCTATTTAACAAAGAAGGGGAAGGTTTAAATAGGAAAAAAAATTAGAGGCCATGCATTTCATATGCAATTTCTACTCTACTATTATTCTACAGTTGTACTCAAAGGACTCTTCCTAACATGAAATTTTCAAAGGATTATAAATATGTAGGCCAAGAATTTATTTGCCATTAGGCCATCACACCAACAGATCACTGGTTAGACTATTTGATATTACATTCATTCAACTGAAATTAAATAGGATAACCAAAAAATTTTTAGTTTTGATAAATAGTAACTCAATCAGAAACAGTAACACCCTTAAGCCATCCCTTGTTTTTAGATAGCAACCATATCATAAAAACAAAATACATGTTTCGCAAATAAAAATTACAACTATAGTTTTGATCCATTAACTAGAGATTATAAAGTTAAATTGCATGATACACAGAAAAAAAATCTAGTTTTCTAAATAGTAGATCAGTCTTACAAATCAAACTTCTTTCATGTTCTTTCATAAAATAATCACCTACCTGAAAACTGCCAGATGTTAAGGCATATTCCTAAACATCTGAACTAGAAAGTTAGGGCTGAATATCCCACTCAACTGTGAGTAGTACAGGAACAAGTGGCAATGTCCTAGATCCAGTGGGAATTAGATGCACTCAGGCCCAAAAGGAAGATTAATTCAGTCATGGGAAAGATGTAAGTAACATAGTCCTAAATCAGAGCTGGGTCATGACTCCTCACTATTTTATTCCCACTGAAAATGCAAATGTAGGATAAGTGGGTGATAAGGGAACAAGGAATGTGATCTCAGCACTTACACAAAAGCCCTAGAAATCTGGGTATCTTAAGGAGCTAAGAGAAGTCATTCGCAAGTATAGTTCAAATGCAATCTCAAACTGGGATTACCAGTGGGTTGGAGTTAATGTTCAATACACAGATTCATACCTGACTCTTTTTTAAGTTCCAAATATTTCAGATTACCAGAAACTTCAAAAAAGGATCTTACTTTTCTAATAAGATCTGTCTAGACTGTTTAAATTATACTTATAAAATGAAACTTCAAGACATTATTACACCAATGAAATCAGAATATATTTATAATTATAATTTCAAAATATAAATTTTAAGAAAACAAATCATAATAGTGTACAGCTTACTGGCTATCAAAATTAACTCTGGCTTAAAAATACTATAGGCAAGAAATAACATTATACATATATATATATCAAGAAACAAACTCTTCAAATGAATAGCCCAGTGAACAAGTTGTGTGTGATGATAAAACAATCTTTAATGACAAATGACACCTTTGAAATGTCAATATTTTTAAAGTGAAGAATGTATCGGTAATCCTTTTTTGTTGTTTTTAAACAATAAATATAAAACAAACTGGTTATCAAGTAAGAATAAAGATTAACTTATCCTTGCTCCCCCTCTCATTAATAAGCAGAGGGTATACTAATCATATCTTAAAATGAAAATGCCAGAAGTTTTATTTAAAAAATCAATCCATATTGGGGAAAATTTTAAGAGTAATATGATAAATAGCCAATAGCTTTTAAAGCTGTAATTCTTAATTTATGATACCAGGAGATTTTTTTGTAGTAACCGAAGTCCTTTAAGCTCAACCTTTAATAACATAAAACCCAAAGTTACTTTAAGTGATGAGAAGGAAGTAAGGTAAACCAAACACTAAACTACATCGATTTGCTATAAACAGGAAAGAAAAGGAGCAGGGATAGAAAAAGAGTAAAAGAAATTTTATTCTATACATGGAACAGCTAAAATATTTGAAAACTGCTTTCCAGCTATGATTTAAAGTTTTGGTATATAAGGCGTTTTTGTTTAAGTTGCAGTATCTTCCTCAAGTCTTTTCATCTACCCCCCCCCAAATAATAAAACAATCTATAAATTAAAATTTGGTGAACATTTCTACAAATAAAACTTGATACTTTTGATGTGTAGAATGATGAAGTGATTTTATTTGGTTAATGAGGTTTAGATGAGTAACTTAAAACCACTTAAGAATCAGAGTCCTTAAAGAATGTCCAAAAGATCTATAATTTATACTTCCCTGATTCTGTACCTTTACATTAAGCAAAAAGAGTTTTTCAACAATTCTTTAGTTTCCTTCATGAAAAATGCTTCTATGTTAAGTAAAACAACAAATATGCTATGTAGAATATAAATTCTGCCATCTAATTAGAGGAAAAAGGAAGAGAACCAGAAGAACTGTGAAACAAACTTAATTTCTTTATCATAGCTGGGAGTTTTGTTACAATTAAAATTAAGAAACTGTATTTCAAATCTAAAAGAACTTTACAAAAAAAAATATTTACTGGATAGCTGCCTGGGTTCTAAAAACTATTTTGAGGGAAGTTTAGAGGGTGAAACAACATTACCCGATGAGTAGCAAAACACATGACAAAATTGTTCCTGGTAAAGGCGAACCAGAGAGAGACAGAGAGAATGCGCACACATGCGAGTGCACAGCAACAAACACCATAAACTCAGGACAAAAAAATAAAGCAATATTGCACCCAGTTCATAATAGTAATTCTGCAGGAAATTTTTTTTTTAATTGCAAGCATCAGCAGAAGAATCATTTGGCACATAAACATGTAGTTAAATGGTTCCGAATTATGAGTGGGGCTGTTTGCTGCAGTTTTCAGTTTTATTTGGGAATTGTACTGAAACTTGGGTGGCTGACTGCACCAATAAGTCAATTATGTGGGTATTTTTTTGATTCCATAAAGGGCAAGTCAGTCATCACTGAGAGCCAAGTAAAGCAGATATAAGGCACAAGAAGGAAGAGTAGGAAAGGTCCCCCTTTTTTCCCTACCAGAGAGAAGCCTCAAAACAGAAGAAACATTTCATTTACGTGATGAAGGTTAATGGCCACAGCTCAAATACTTTACCAATGGGCTGTGACTAAGGAATGCAGACAAGACTGGAGGTAGGAGCAGTTCCTTTATAACCAGAGTGGTCTGGTCTCCCAGCTTTGTAGATCTATTCAACTAGTACCACCATCAGGCCGATTCTTATGCCTTAATATTTTTTCTAAAGTGCTCTTAACTTTCCTGCTCTATCCTTTTTTGGTACATTCAATACTTCCTTGAACCTTAACATATAATAATAATAAAATGTTTATTATAAATCTCAATGATTTAGGAAAAGCAAGCCCAGGAGGAAGACACATTTAAAAAGCCTGCTGAAGTGTCAAATAAATAGACTTAACATCTAAAGGCAACACAGCAAGTCTTCCCATTGTAGTGTTTCTCAAAGTCTGCTACATAAGCATTTGGTCTTCTCCATTTGACAGAAGACTGCTTTTCTTATTCAGTATCCTAATCCTCATTGTTGTGTAGACAAATAAATCTGTGTTTGCATTAAAAAAAAAAAAAGAATAAATCTCAATGATTTCCAGTACTCTGTGAACTTCAGTATTTTTTATAAAGCTGTCCAGCAAGTATCTCTAGTTCATGGCAACATCACCTCTGCTACAAAAAAAATCTCCCACTGACAGATGACCTTCTGTGATGTACTAGTGGCAGGCAAATTGTAAAATGATACCTATGGTATATGAGGGCTGCCCAGAAAAAATCTAGCCTAAAGGTAGTATTTTTCATATTACATGACTGGATACTTTCTGGACAGCCCTCGTGTATCCCTTATTTATTAAGCCCCTACCAGACTACTAGGTACAAGGGTAAATGATTATGGAAAATGGAGGGGGGGGCACTGAGGGGACACAAAGATCTATAAAACTAGGGGTTCCCTGGTGTCGTGGCTAAGCTTTGGCTCTCTCAACGCCATGACCTGGGTTCGACTCCTAGCCAGGGAACCACCAAAAAAAAAAAATCTATAAAACCTTTTCTCTATTTGTAATATTTTGGAATAAATAAGACTCGCATGTTTCAAATAAAAAGTAATGACTACAAATTATACAGAAATCCACCCCCACCCAAAGAAGTATGAATGTGAGAAGGAAAAGCTACAGAAGGTTTCATAGAGGAAAAAATTCTGAGATGAAATGTTATTATGTTTTTAAAAGTTGGATTTAAATGTACCAAGAGCAGTAGTAGGTAAGTCGTGTCTGGATGGAGAGCAGTGAGGATAGCAGAGAAGCTGTGGGCAAGCAAAGGGCTTTCATTTGCAGTCCAGTACTGTTCTCCATTAGTCCCACCCAGGGCATAATTCTTTGGCTTCCTAGAGATCTCTATCCCTCTCCTCTAAGGATGTAAGTTTCTACTTCAATTCTCATGGCTAGCAGGAAAAGGATCAGGAGATCCTCTGAGGGAAATAAAAGCTAAAATCAGGAACTCGAGTATCAATTTAAGAGAAAGACAAAATTTTTAGTGAGTTAGAAAGACAAAAAGGCTAAGGTGTCTAGGGTCCTAAAATAATTCAATAGAGAGATAAGGAAATAAGAGATTAGAAGTAAGAGGAGAGAAAAGCAGAAGAAAGGAGAAGAAAAGAGGAATAAAGATGGGCAAACTTCTGCTTGATTTTGAAAATAGTTTCTGACAACTGGCCCTTGGCAAAATAGAATTGGAGGCTCATAATTGGAACTAATAGTCAAAAACAAAGAGGTCTCCCAAGGGTTGCTGTTAGTACGGTTTTTCTTCCAAACGCTGTATCGATAAATAATTAAGAGTCAAATAAATGCTCAGCTGTACTTGAAAGCTAAAAATGTGAGGGGCAATTTATCATCCTTCTGTAGGGAATAAAAAACACTTGTGAAAGACTACACGCAACTGAAAAACAGCCCATTTTTTACATAGGGTTAAGCTATGAATCCTTAAGATCCCAAGCAGAGTTTTCAAAAGTGTTACATTCTTAATCTGTTAGTTGTAAAATAAATCCTTAACCTCACTTCATTAATTATTTAGAATCTGCTTGCAAATGTTCAACTGAAATACTATACTGACAGGTTGTAAGTCTTTACCATTTTTAATTAAACTAATATACTTATTTAAAAAGTACTGAAGCTTAGCTTCATTAGTGACAACTTTACTGCTTTCAATAGAAAAATCCATTTCAAATACATCAGTAACAGGGCCTTAAAATTATTTTTACTATTAAACTAAAGAGTGAGGAAAGAGTACCCTAGTTCAAGGTACACTGTACTTTTGTATGGCCTTGGGTATATATTGAAACACTTCCAATATGGCATTCTATCCATTAGTTTCTTATGCCTTTTGCTGTAAAAAAATGTGTATTATATATCACATTGTTTTTCAAAGGTCTTATGAATTAAACTCTACAACTTTTTATCCTCAGTCAACTGAAGAAAAAAACCCCACCCAAACTTCAGATGAAAAGAACCATGAAAACACACCAGAACATGGTATATAAAATGTTAAAAATTCAACTTTTAAGCATGGAGGTCTCTTCTTAGTCAAATCCTAGGTGTCTGGTCCCAAAATACAAACTTTGTTTTAAAGCAGAGATATCTAACCTTTTGGCTTCTCTGAGCCACACTGAAAGAAGAACTGTTTTGAGCCATATAAAACACACCAACACTAATGATAGCTGGTGAGTTAAATGAAGGTCACAAAAAAATGTCATAATGTTTTAAGGATTTGTGTTGGGCTGCATTCAAAGCCATCCTGGGGCACAGGTTCGACATGCCTGGTTTAGAGTCTGTCTGAAAGGCATCAAGTCTGACAGCAATGAGAGCAAAGACAGAGCTCAAGAAGAGCTAAGAAGGAAATCATAGTGGTATCAAATATCAGGAGACTGCTAGGGCATTTGATATAATCCATAGGTTTCTTAAGAAGCTCAGTTGGAAAATCACTGGACTAGTTTATCATTTGCAATCCCTTCCAACTTAACATTTTTTGCTTAATTCTATTTTCTGCCTTACTATATTCAATTATTCCATTAATCACCCTTCCAAAACTGTTATTAATTTCTTTATACCAGCATAAAAAGAGAAATGATTTACTATATGCTGGATATTTTTCACTCTGCTTTGTTTTGACTCACCCCAAATTATTAACTAAGTGCCATAAGTTTATATATAAGACAAACATATTCAGAAAGAAGACTAGGAAGAAAGGAAAGACAGCATTGGCACATCTAGCTTCTAGGATGGAGAGAGGGTACTCTTGTCACCCTGTCAACTCCACCCAGAGATAACAGAAAGCTATACAGAGCCACTGTACTAAGGAGTAGAACTATGTGGCACAAAGAGCAAAGATGTTAAGGAATCTTATTCAAGTGTGATGTCTCCTTATTAAAGCTTTCTTTCACAGAAATCTCTCAATTCCACATCATTTTGGCATATCTCCCACATGAAACAGATCACGAACCCAGGAAGGTCAAGAAGGAATCATAACAGGGTTTGGAGGACGTGAGCACAGGAGAGCAGCTTAGGCAAACTGGTCTAAACTTGAAAAGAAAAGAATTGCTCCAGTTCTCCTTTGGTTAATCTTTCTTTGTACTTCTATCATTTTGGAGGTTAACACATCAATAGTCAAAATTTGAATATAGACTTTAGAGGAAAAGAGCGAAGGTAACACCACACTGCTTTGGGTCCAGTTCTATTTTGTTTGTTTGTTTGTTTGTTTTTGTTATGTAGGTAGTTCCCTGGCTGGGAATCAAACCCAGGCCGCAGCATTGAGAGCACCAAAGCCTAGCCACTATACCACCAGGGAACTCCCAATTCTATTTTATACAAAAGAAATCTCCTTACAATTCCACATACCTCTGTCACAAAGACAAGGCTTGAGGACAACACTCTAATCAATAACACAGGAAGTACATTTGCCTGGGCTTCTCTAGTCACATCTCTCTTATGATCTATTGAAATTTCTGTGGCTAGAATTAGTAGCTAATGATTCAGATCTCAGTCATCTTGTCTTATCATCACTTTCTACACTGACGATATGGCAAACAACTAGGTACTAGGAAAAGAGAGTATGTGTTTGAAAAAAAATCATAAAATTCAGCTAAGAAAAAAACCAAAAGGAAATGCATGCTCACTTTTGTAAAAATAATTTTAGTAACATTCTACTTGACAGGCTTCTTGAGTATACTTGAATGTCCTTTACCATTAATCCTCAAAATACTAAAATGTTACTGAAACAAATAACAAAAGAAAATATATCTCTAATTCTTAACGTGTATTTTGTTAAACATCATGATGAGCTTTTAATGTTTTGTGTATAACTCTCAGCTAGGAAAACTCTTAAAGTGATTTTATATTGAAACTTGTATTTTTATAACAATTTGAGAAAAAAGACTCTAATATTTTTTTGCAAAATACATGATACTGCAACTTAAAAAAAACCCGTAACACTGAATATTATTCACTTCTCAATCTCTTTCACTGATTACAAGTCAAGAGATAATGACATAGTGGCCACAGGGTAAGGCTATTACACAGGGGGAGGGTTAAAAGAAGCACATTAGTTGGCCCTCCAATCCATAATAAAATTTCTACATTTACAAAATCCAGCTAATTTTATTTTATAATGATATTTTATGATAGAGTAACTTATATTTCAGTTTCACAAAATATATTAACATTGCAAAATAACCATTTAGTCAATAAATATTTGCTAAGCACTTAATGTGTAGTCAGGCACTGTTCCAGGCACAGAAGATAGGGCAAAATAAATGCCCTCATGGAACATGAAGATACCACAAAGCTGCATGAAAAAAATATATTTATTGGTTTAAAAGGCCAAGTGCCAAATATCTCTTCACTCCCCATATGTAATATTCTATATCAGAACAAAGAATGGAAATCCAGCCCTGGAATCTCTTACCTTAAATCTAAGCAACCACTTAATGCATAAATGGAGCAAATAAAAGAGGTAAGGAAAAAAGCATTGAAAGGTTAGTTGGAACTTCAGGATGTGCAGAGAAAGGAAAAAAACAAAGAAAAAACAATTTAAGCATTCAGCATTAAAAAATGTTTCAGTAGATCATAGAAAGAGTGGTTAAAGCAGAATGTGTCATGAACAGGAGTTTTTTGATGAAATTATATGACACTTTCATTAAAAAACTTAGCTTTATTAAAAATGTCTTCAAATTAGTGACCCCTAAAGTCCAAACAATGAAAGGGACTACACAGTCCCAGACGAGTAACATTTCACTTGAGAATATGTTGTTTTATATTTTTTTGTGATTAGGTCCTGGCAGTCCTCTAAAATTTACTATTAGCAGTTGTTAGCCTTGTATAGACCTCAAAAGATTTTCCAAGTTAGAATAAATTTTAGTTATTAATTATACACCCAATATAATGTACTCTAATTAGTACAGTAATCTAAATGCATGTAGGTGTCAATTATAAAATTAAATATCAAGGTGCAGGTAACAGTGCTTATTATCAATTTTCTGAGGAATAAAAAGATTCTTTTTTAATTTACACTGTACATTTTCTTCCACCTAGATCTACATTAAATTTAGATTTAACTGATTTCTATCCATACTAGTGTAGAGCATTTTTAAATTTTAAATTTGCTTATAGAGTCATAATTAAATGCACAAACTACAGTTTCACTTATAAGCATATATATTTACTTAAAGCCACATTTGGTAAATAACTGTCTTTCAAGTCACTGATGAGAGGCAAACTTTAACTTAATACTTGGCAGAAACTGAATAGTTTCTTAAGTACAAACATCAATTTAAATAAAATCTATATGCTCCTCAAGTTTTCACCATGGTACTCTGTATACAAAGGAGGCACTCAAATATATGTTAGAAGATAGCCAAAATATATAATGGCTATATATACTCAAAAACAGTATAAATATTAATTCACATACTACTTTTATCTACACTATCCCCACCTAAAATGTTAAGATAAAATTAGAAAAATTCAGAGTACATGTTTGTTTATAAGGTAAATACTTTAATAACATACTAATTTTTTAATCAGTTATATTAAATCATTAACAGATTAGACAAATTACACCACACTTATTTACCACATCTATATGCGGTACTGTAACTGATTAAGCAAATGCAATTCATTCAAAGATAATTACTTAAAACTCGAGGACAGAGCACTAAGAAGCAAACAAGATAAAAGTTATAGTTAAAGTAGTAAGAAATCTTCAGAACCACAACTGGGTCAAGACTTAGTTCTCTAGGAAAGGAAAGATAAAAGCCAAATTTTCTAAAGAGTTAGTTCCATTATGGACTACTGTTTTAAAAAGCTTGACAAAAATTATACTTACCTTCACTCCATGTCCAATATCATCTAGAATTGTATAATCAATAGGTTTTCTAATATAGCGAACTGGTCGTTCAAGGTTCGCTGGAGCAATAATCTTATGTGTCCTTGAAGTGTTTTTATTGGTAGTCAAAATACCAATTTCTCTTCTTGCGACTTTCTCCTTATGAATATCAACAGTCTGCAAAAATATAACATAAGCACAGCACAAAAATGTCTAGTTCATAATAACCAGAAAATCAAGAAATAAACACTCAAAGATTTAACATCATTATTCATATACTTAACCACAACTACAATTTTTTTCTTTATGGACCATATTGACTTTCTCCATTTTTAGGCTATAGCAAGGGCTGGCACTCTATGATGGCTGGCAGACCAAACATGGCCAACCATCTGTTTTTTACAACCCAAAAGCTAAGAGTGGTATTTATATTTTTTATTGGTTAAAAAAAAATCAAAAGAAAAGTCATGACATGTGAAAATTATGTGGAATTCAAATTTCAGTTTTCATAAAATAAAATTTTATGGGAATCCAGCCATTCTACTAGCTTACGTAGTTTCACGCTACAATGGCAAAGACGGGTAGTTCTAACAGAGAGACCTTATGGCCTGCAAAGCCTAAAATATTTATTAGCTGAACATTTACAGAAAAAGTTAGCCAAACCTTGAGTTAAAGCATACAATTTTTTCCTTGCTTAAGATTAGCTCAATAAATGTCAACTATTACTTAAAGATGTATATACAGTCAAGGGATGTAGAGTACAGCACAGGTAATACAGTCAATTGTACTGTAATGGCTATGTAAGATACCAAATGGGAAACAGAACCATTGGGGTTATCACAATTTAAAGGCTGTAAATGTCTAAGCATTATGTTCTCTTGTACATGTGAAAGTAATTTTTTAAAAAATGATTTAGCCCAAAATAATGATTAAGAGCCTCCCAGTGATTAACTTGATTACATTTAAAAAAAACCTATTGGTATAATTTCTTATTAGTGTTTAAATATTTTATTTTTAAAAAAGGGAGAGGCCTAAAATATAAATAAAATGTTAAAAATAAGCCTTTTTTTTACAAAAAATCTTCATTTGCTAAGTAAAACTGCTTCTTTTTCATCATGACACAATGCTTGTAAAATACAGGGTCTGGCAAAAGTAAAGCCCTTTTTATGAACTGGTAATCTACACCAAATATGTTGTTATAAAATCATAAGCATGTAATTCTGTAACATAACTGTATTTTAACTAATTAAAAAAGGATGTTCCCTCTGCCAGACACTGTTTTTCATTAACTTATTTCCTTTATTAAATGTTCACATAGGTTCTATGTGTTTTTACTCACCGCCTTCTATTTACTAATAGAGGGTGAATTTCTCCACAAACACATATAATTAATATACTAAAACATCATTTTTCAAACTGCACGTTGCAATTTAGTGAGATGTGAGCAGCAGTTATCTTAAATGAAATAAAATAGAAATATCAGACTGCATATGTGCATAGAAAGGTAAGTACAGTTTCTTGAAACAATTTATTTGTTATGTATATAAAGATATACATGAATTGTATACTGGATGCAAAGTAAAATGTATTATTTTACTGTGCATTGCAGTAAAAAAGTTTGAAAAATACTTCACTAAAATTGTTCACATCTCTTACCACCATCATTCCTGGCTCAAACAGAAAGTAACACTTTGCTAATCCTTCCTAGTCCTACTTTAATTTCCCCTTTCTATAAGAAGAACCAGGTAATAACACAGAAGTGGAAAATAATGGTGATAACCATCACAACACTATTAAAGATCACTTTAATCCTTGCTAACAGATGTCACCCCAATAAGTCTAACAATAAAAATGAATTAAAAAAAAAAAGACCACTTTAAGAAATCTGAAAGTTGATGATTTATCCTTATAAACCATCTAAATTATAAAGGGAACTTGAAATAAATTCAAAGCCCATTTCAACCAAGAGATCTTAAAAGCAATAGAATCTCTAAGCTTCAAAACTAATAAATATCTAAATAAAATATCAAATAAAAGACTGGCCATAGCAATAACACCTTATCATTCTAAGTATTTCTTTTTAAGACAAAAATAATCTAAGCCTTTTCTGTGCATGTTAGGTAAACTATGAAATGTGCTTCCTTTAACAACTACTTGGGAGAGCTATAACAGTAAGAATAAGTTTGCATATTAATGATGATATTGAAATTTACTTATTTTTAACTTCAGAGAAACAAAATTTCATTTTGAATAATTTTTAATGAGTCATCCTGAATTATTAAAAATATGGGCTAAGAAGATTTCATACTTCTCAAATATGCTTCAAAATAAAAACCAAACAAAATATGTACTTATTTTTATATAACTGGTCTCTGTCATATCAATATAAGAAAATTTATCAGAGAATATAATCCTCTTGGGACATTGTTTCTGCTCTGCTCAGTTTTTAGAAATATAATTATCTTACTCAAAATAAAACCATAAGAATGCAAACAACTAACTATAATAGAATTCTTAAGCTTATGGCAAATTGGAACTTCAATTTCAAATTTTCATGCTAGAAATATTAATAAATTTCTGGAGAATAAAAAGGAGGGAGCAACCTTCCACTTATTATTTGCTCCAATATACAGTTATATTTTGTAATATGTACACATTTTTAAATTGTTTGAAAAAACTGAGACAAAGCATTAAAACATTTTACCATGCCTAGGGACTGGAGGCACTTAACATACTTAACTTATATACTTATATGTATACACATACACACAGTTCAAACCCATAGATGATTACAGTAAAAATAGAAGGAAGACCAATGTAGGAAAGGAAAAGGTTACAGGACTATAAGCCTAAAGAAGGGATGGTTACTATAATAGGACATATCATTGGGCTCTTAGCTACCTGGAAGAGAAGGCAAAGTAGAAACATAGTTAAGTTACAAGGAAACATACTCCTTCATTAGAAGAGTGACAATTTTCTCAACACTAAACTCTAAAAGGAATTGGTTGAAGGAATTATGAAGAGAAAAACGTTCTTTACAGCTACTTATATCATCACTAAAACGGAAGGCATATTTTAAAACATAATTCTTTTTTTTTTTTTTTTTTTTTTTTATACGTGGGTAGTTCCCTGGCTGGGAATCGAACCCAGGCCAGAGCATTGACAGCGCCAGCGCCAAAGCCTTAAGCCACTACACCACCAGGGAACTCCCTTAAAACGTAATTCTTAACAGCGTATTAGTTTCTAGTTACCTACTCTAAAAGAATAGAGGAAGAACTAATTCACTGATCCCTTACATTATGTATTCACAAATATCAACTGTTTCCAAACTTTTTTTTACAAGCATTGACTCAAGATTAATGCGTCTAGTGATTGCCCAAATATAGATATTTGGTGTCATTAACTTTTTAAAAATATCTAGAGTAATGAAAATAATACATGGTTAAGAAAATCAAAGAATATAATTTGTATTCTTGACATCTCACTACCACACTGGGTTGAATTATAGGAGCTCCTGTGGACAGAATCAAATACAATTTCAGCATAGCTATGGTTTTATTTGCAGTCTGAATAATTACTTAAGGGATAACAATAAATCTATTACATAAATAAAGAAGAGAAAATCTGCTCCAGAAGTTTTCTAAAGTTTTCAGCAATCACCTCCTTCAAATTCTTAAAAGCTTTCTCTTATGGAAAATATTATCATATTCAAAATAGAGTAATATAATGAACACTCTACCCACATACCTAAAATCCAGCTTTAACATTTATGAACTCATAGCCAATTGTGAGTTTTAAAAGAACTTTTGTAAAGCTCCCACTTGTATGGCTACTATGTTTTTCCTAAATCAAATTAATAGCTTTTAGTAATCACCATTGCTCTTGCCTTCATACTATTCTTTGATATTACAATGCTAAAATGTATTAAGTTAAATCTAAGAAGTGCAAGTTCAACATTTATACTTAGATAGAATTTTAGTATGAAGAAAGCTATTCCAAGTTTATCCTGGCTTCTAAAATTACTACAGGCATACCTTAGTTGGTTTCTACTTAGCTTTATTGTGGTTCACAGGTGTTACTTTTGTTTTTTGTTTTTTTTTTAACAAAATGAAGGCAAAACTGTCTACCAGCAAGTGACCTGGAAAAGAAACTATAATGTCTCCAAGATAGACCTATAGTTATAGGACAGTAAATTTACTCTTATTTTTAGAAGAGGGTCAATAATAGCACTCACCAGTAGCAAGTAAAAAATGTTTAGCTAGCAAAGACCAAAGCTAATGCAAACTCACTGCTATTAATACTATTATTGTTTGCTACCTGTTAACCAAAAAAACATGCCAAGTAATATCACTGCAACTGTGCAGGACTTAAACATCTACTGTTATTAATAGATCCTTATTAATTTGCTTCTCCATCCTTCTCACTGCTATTGCCAAGCTGGTCTTGCATGCTGCAGGCTCCCTCCAAGACACTTCAGCCACGCAGTGCCAAACCCAGGCTTCTCCAGGATACCTCTTAATACCTTGAGATAATCATACTGACTCTCAGCTCCCTTGCAAGCCTGAGCCCCATTCCCACATCTCCATCATGAATCCAAGCACATGCTCAGGCCACAGGAGAAGACAGGAAGGTACTGTATAAAGAAATTATTTTTTAGGATTATCCATGCATTGTTGTTTCCATTACCACAGATAATAGAGAGTTGGCGGTACTGGACAGCACAACTTCAGTGAGCTGCCCATCAGTGTGGGAAAGTATTTGCAATCAGTTACAGTGGATTAACTCAACTAAGTAGGGTGCTTTTAAATATGATTCAATTTCTTCATTACTAAGATAATGTTTCAAATAAGCATTTAAAAATTCAAACTACAAATATGCTTTAAATTATTCATCTTTCATAAAATAAGTTAGTTACTAACAAACTAATGGGTAATTTTCAGTTATTCATTTTTTAAAATGATATAAACTATACATATGACATTAATTAGGAAATGTATAAATCCTACTTCCTTTGCATAAATTATATACTGATAACCTTCAGTGAGATTTCCTTAATTTAAATTTGGAGATTTTTAAACAAGGTTTTATATATATAAAGTTTATTATTTTTTTTATATATGAAGTTTTTTAAACAAAACATGCTGAGTTCCTCAGGGTTTAGATTTTCTACTATCTTTTAGTACCTAACCCTTGAGAAGAATGAATTCCATTCTTATTTTACAATCATTCCTTTCTATCTCCTTTACTGGCTACCTGCCAACTACTTCAACACTAGAACAAATTCTACTCAGCTCTTGGGAGGACAGAAGGAACAATACTTTTAAGTTCTTTATATTGCCTTTTGATCTCTCTTGATTTTCTTCTAAGCCATGATAAACTGAATATAGTACTTATTGCTTTTAGCAGCTGAGAGGAGATAGGCCTAGCTTAGAAGAATTTTAGTTTACAAGTTTATAAAAATTTTAGTTTGAATAATGTTCTATAAACTTTTTTAGACTTACCATAAACAAACAAAAAATCATGAACACAGAAAATAGCATTCATCCTTACACATAATACTATACTGACTTAAAAGTAGTTATGTATGTTTATACAGGTATTCAGTGAAATTAGATGTCTGCGCTGATACTGCATTTTCTTGAAAAATATTTAATGTTAATTTAACTCCTACTCTCAGTTTGAAGACTAAAAATTTCAGTTAGCTTTTTAAATATGCTTCCAAAGAATAGTAACAAAGCTAGTGATAGAATTTCTTCAAAACTTACCACGCTTAAAATACCTAAGATGATCCACATCAAGAACTTACGCTAATACAGGCATACCTCACAAATACTCCAGGTTCAGTTCCAGACCACAAAAAACGAGTATCACAATTAAAACAAGTCACGTGAATTTTTAGTTTCCCAGCATATATAAAAGTTATGTTTACACTATACTGTAGTCTATTAAGTGTAGCATTATGCCAAAAAAACAATGTACATTCCTTAGTAAAAAAAAAAACAAAAACAAAAAAAAACAGGAGTTCCCTGGTGGTGTAGTGGCTAGGCTTCAGCACTGTCAACGCTGAGGCCTGGGTTTGATTCCCAGCCAGGGAACTGTGCACAAAAAGAAAAAAAACAAAAACAAAAAACCAACAACTTTATTTTGCAAACTGGGGAATAAATAAAGATACAAACACAAGAACTTCTTAAGTGGGTAAGATTAAGAGGTTAAAATTATATTTAGAAAAGTGTGATAGAGGGTACACAAAAGTAATTACCTGTGGTCTCCTTAGTGGTCTATTTGAGATGAGTGTTTTAAACTGCTAAACTGTATCATTAGCTCATAATAAAAAGCAGTCAAAATTTAAAACATTCTGATCAAAATGGGTCTGCACATGTCTTTCAAATCCTTGCTGGTCATAGTCAGGAGGGAACTGTTTGGTGAACACTGGGCACACATTCCAGCGATTTCAACATGTTCTTCAAATTTGTTCTGATCATAGCTGGGAGGGAACATTAATTCACAAAGAAGACAGTTCTTGTGAACATCACAATCGGAATCAAAGTAAAAGCCTGTTCCATGCCCATGTAAATGGCTGCTTGGAGGATGAAAAGCAATGGGTAGTCTCTTCTTTACTACCCTCAGGATCTTCAAAACCATCAGGCCAATTAAAGTTTCAAGCAGGTTGGCTGCAGACAACATTATCTTCTAGCCTCCAAGACCATACTCTCACATGTGGCCTTTGGATTTCATCTGTGTAAAAAGCATCATCTGCTCCCTGTGTGTATCTTTATTCCCCAATTTGCAAAATTATGACTAAAGGAAATGGATTATTTTAATGATACTACACTGAAAAAATATGAATGTTTAGTGCGTTTTCAGCAGTATATTTACAAGTTTCTGTTGGCTTTGTCTGAGCATGACTACAAACTATTATGTAATAAAAAAAAACTATCATACATAAAGACCTTCATATAAGATCTGAAACAATAAACTGTATAGAAGAAAACATTGGTACTAAACTTAAGAGACCTAGGGCTCAAGGAAGACTTCATAAACCTGTCCTCAAAAGCGAAGGAAGTAAAAGCAAAAATAAATGAATGGGACTATATGAAACTAAAAAGCTTCTGCACAAAAAGAAACCATCAACAAAGCAAAGAGACAGCCAACTGAGTGGGAGAAAATATTTGCAAACAACTCATCTGGTATGGGTCTAATATCTAAATATATATAAAGAATTAATACAACTTAACAACAACAAAAAAAACAAACAACCCAATTAAACAATCGGCAGAGGACCTAAACACTTCTCCCATGAAGAAATACAAATGGCCAACAGACATAAAAAAAAATGTTCATCCTCATTAGCTCTTAGAGAGATGCAAATCAAAATCACAATGTGATATCACCTGACACCTGTTAGAATGACTATTATCAACAAGACAAGGAATAACAAGTGCTGGAGAGGCTGTGGAGAAAAAGGAACCTTCACACAATGCTGGTGGGAGTGCAAACTGGTACAACCACTATGGAAGATAGTGTGAAGGTGCCTCAGAAAATTGGGAATGAAGTTACCATATGACTCAGCAATCTCCTTTTTGGGGATCTACCCAAAAAACTTGAAAACCTAAGTCTGGAAAGATTTATGTACCCCAAGTTTATTGCAGCACTGTTCACAGTGGCCAAAACACAAAAACCACCAAAGTGCCCTGTGACAGATGACTGGATAAAGAAGCTGTGGTACATATACACAATGGAGTATTACTCAGTTATAAGAAAAGATGAAATATTGCCATTTACAACAAAATGGATGGACCTAGAGATCATCATGCTAAGTGAAATAAGCCAGACAAAAAACCCCCAAAAACTGTATGACTTCAGTCATATGTGGAATATAAAACTGAAAGCAACAAAGAAAAAAACAAATAAACAAAAAAACCCATGGACACAATAAAAAAATTATCATATAGTCTTGCAAAGTAAATCTCTGAATATAGAACCTCCATCATTTAGCATATGAAATGATGGGGTTTTTTAACCCTCTTTAGAAATGGAGCAGTATGTAGAATGCGATCACATGCCTACATTATAGGAAATACTATTTTTCTATTTGAAATATCTGCTTTAGGAGTTAATGGAAGGCATATTTTGCTAATTTTATGACTAAAATTTTTTAGAATGACCTGAATGATTATATATAAGCCATTAAGCCATCTTAAATTTGTATTTCTAACTAATGGGAAAATGGAACAAGATAAGCGAGTACAATTTTATCATATTAAATGATGTACTGAACAGTGTTATTTGTGACATAAAATCACAGAAAATATATCTGTATCTTTTTCATATTTTCTTGATGAGAATATAATTTTGAAACAACATTCTCAGTAAGTGATTAAAAATGTAAAACGTAAACCCAAATTAAAACAATGTGTTTAAGCTATGCCTATGTTGTGTATAGTATTCTCATTAACATTAAAGAGGACACTTTTTTGGAGCTAACAAATAAACAAACAATAAAAAAGACTTTACTGCCAAAAAATACTAATCATGAGCCTGTTGGAAAAATGGAGCTGATAGACTTGCTCAATGAAGGGTTGCTACAAATCTTCAATTTTTAAAAATGCAATAAAGAGAAGTGTAATAAAAATGAATATATCTGTACTTCCTTATAGATATGGTGAGTGCAGTATAAATTAGTATGCTAGTCAACATTATATAGTCTTTTTAGTACAAAAAAGTATCTGATACTAAATATTTGTAATCAATTATGTCTTACTTTTCAAAATGTTTGACATTTAGAGAATGGGTTATATTACTTTGTTTTTGAAGTATTTTTTCCTGATATATAGTTGGTACAGTCAATGGAACTGCCATCCTCAGATTCAAATTCAGAATAACTTGGAAAACAGTTCAGTTATATCAGAGTGATAAATGGTTGAGGTCAGTGGAACACAGATTGAGGTGAAAAGCAGCAGAGACAGCAGAATGAAAAGAGAATAAAGCAAATACAGATCAAGTACCTTTTTGGGAATCTCCAAAGAATAAAGAATTCAAGACAGAAGATAGCTCAGAAATTAATCAGTCTTATTTTAGATATGAGAAAACTGAAGTTCAAAGAAGCCAAATGTTACAAGTCAGCAGAATAACCAAAGTGAAACCAAATTCCCCCTACCTTCCCTCATCCCAATGCTACTCAGTGTTCATTTTCATGGAGAAGAGTTAGAGCACTAAGAGGCTGAAAAGTAATTAAGGTTCTCATTCAGGAAAAAGGAAAAAGATATTGATGAGGAAATAAATTGAATACCTCAGATATTCAGGGTCTGGCACAAATAACACCCCTTTTTTATGAGCTTGCAATCTTTATCAAATCTTTTATTACTAAAGCATAAGAATGTACGGTTATGATTTTGTAATAAAATCATAACTGAAGTCCAGGCGTTACTTCTGCCGGATGCTGTATAATATTCACTAGTCCTGAACCACCTTACCAGACGATCCTTACAACTCTTGACACACAGCATCACTCCAATAAACACGTGAGCTTGTCTTTGACCTGACTGAAACTCCACTTCTTTGCTTCAACTCAATCTTCTCTCCAAAATTATCCATACCTAATATTTTTGCCCAAATGGCAAAAAAAAAAAAAAAATCGGGGCTCAAGATATCTTAAGAATCTTCTGGCTCACTCTAAAAACCTAATAATATTTTTAATAATGCATAACAAAATTTAAGTACCAAATATTTGAAAACAACAGTATTTTAGAGCAAGGGCTTACAAACCACAGCCTACATGCCAAATATGGCCTATAGCCTTTTATATGACTCACAAGCTAAGAATATTTACACTTTAAAGCAGTTGTTTAAAAACATATACATACAAAGAACAACATGAGACTGAGACCATATGTTGCCCGGAACACCTAAAATAATATCTGGTCTTTTACAGAAAAAGTTTGCCAACCCATTATTTACTGTGTATTTGTTTTATAAACAGAAAACATTTTCTCTTAAAGTATAGAATAAGGGGTTCCCTGGTGGTGTAGTGGCTAGGCTTCGATGCTCTTAACACCGTGGCCTGGGTTCAATTGCCAGCCAGGGAACTAGCCCTGCAGGGGGGAAAAAAAAAAAAAAAAAAGTACAGAATAATCATTCAGTCTAAAGAGCATAAAATACTTTTGAAGTTCAACTGACTTTCAAAATGAAGGACTCTACCTGTACATTAAACATAACTGAAAAAATCCAATCTTTAAGGCAAATGCTAAGGAAATAAAAAAATTTTTTTAAATTTACTCTTCTTTCACAGATTTAGCCTCCATCAGCCCATTTCTCCTACTCAACCCCTCATCCAACATACTGTTTTGTATAAACTTAACAGTTGCTGTACAGTTGCAGATTCTTCACCTGGTATTGCCCTCAAAACACTCAATTCCAGCTGAAGATGGTTCAAGATATTCTTGGAAGCTAACTCAGGTCCCCCTTACTTCTGACCTACTAATCTCTAACCATTCGTCCTGTTTTTTACTTATTCCACAAAAATAGCTTTAAAAGATACTACTAATTAGACCACATTAATTAAATATAAATTTTTCTGATACTCAAAGAACATGTTGTCATTAAATGAATTAATACACATAATACTACGCAGAGTAGACTTACTCATTTTCCTCCTTAAGGTTGCTGCTCTTCTCTACCCAGAACTATAGAATTCTAATCAGAAAATAAATGATTGTCTTTCGTTGTTCATTTGCTTGTCATCATCTACTCATACAAAGCCTCCTACTTTCTCCTACAAATAAAAAGTTGTCCCTTCTTTTAGAAACTGTAATATATTAATCTCTCTTCTATGTTTGTACTTTTCTTCTTGCTTTCTTTTTTGGTCCTTTGCTAAGACTTCAAGCATGCAAAAATTTTAAGTCTCTCAAGTATAAACTCAAATTCTCTATCAGATTATTAATTCGTTAACATCCCTCCTTCTATAGAAAACCAAATGCATCTATTTAATCATTTTAAAAATTGCCACTGATTATTTTCTCTAGGAGGTCTTTTCAGAATAAATTTTACCTCTCACTCAAACTCACCAATTCTTTGTTGTTGTTGTTGTTGTTTTTAGTTTAAGAGACAGAGCAATACAACAAGCAATAAATTATACAATGTCTATAGAAGTTGATATGGGATGTGTAGAAACCATTATAGTGGCAAATTGAGATTTAAGGTTAAATAATATTAAATTGAAAATCCCTCTATCAATGTGATGAGTATTTAAGTAACAGAAATATAAGGTTTACCTCCCATATCTGATTTAATTACCTAGATTACAGTTGATTTAATTACACAAATTCAATTTCAGAATTTGAAAAATTGCATTAGTCAACTTCAAGTCTTCGAATCTTAAAATATATAGAAAAAATTTAATATATACATTATAGAATTCTTTTTATTCCAAAATAGTTCTAATCATTTAAGTTTAAAAAGAGGACTGAATTATTCAAGTGACAATAGTGCTAAAATAAGAAAATTCTAAAGACTTCATCAGAGATGCAGATTAAAAATTTATTGTTTTAATGTTTTTAAAATTGCATTTTACATTTATGAATTGGTTTTGCATTGTAAATAATATAGAAATAGTTAAAAAAGCTATGACATATATGTGCAACATTACGCAGCCACTGAAAATGTATATGAAGAGCTTATAAAATCACGGGACGATGTTTGCTGTAACAGTAAATTAAAAGAGAACACAGAATTCTATACATAACAATCACAGCTACATTATAAAAACTATTAAGGTTTTTAGAATTTTTAGAAAACTTTATATAAAGAAAAGTGAAAAGCTTGAATAGCGGGGAGAGAATTTGTTTTTCCTTTCTTCTTTTTTCTATATAATCATAAACATGACTTTTACAATGGAAATTAGTATAACATTAATTTTTTTAAGTTCTATATAAAGATAATTGAATAAGGTCACTTAGATTAATCTTTCTGTTATCAAGGTATGGTACAATCCTGGTAAACAGAAATCCTACCAATAGAAAAAAAAAATTCAAAAAGTCATCAAGTAATTACAGTTATGTTTTTAAAAAGATAGAGAAGTATAAAATTCAGTAAAAGTTGGAAGAAACAAGACCAATTTTCACCTCAAGGCTGATTATTTAAACATGATAACTGAGTTTTAATAGAAGCCATTAAAGTATACTTCCCTATCAAAATCACAGAGAAGATAATCACTCCACCAAAAGACAGAATAAAAAAAAAATCACTGATTGTTATGTTTTTTTAGTTTGAGACATAACAATACAACAATCAACAAATCATGCAATGTCTACAGAAGTTTAATACTGAGTTTGTACTTTCCAAATCATACATGTGCATTAAGTCACATAAAGACAACCAGCATTACAGATTGCATTAACTAAGTGTTTGTCATGAACCAAATAGGAAAATAGTGTGGTCTCACTTGTGAAATATGATTGATTGACGATTCCATCCTTCGTAGTTGTGATGCCTGGATATCCAGCATCTGCAGAACATTATTGGCCAAGGTATTTATCAGATAAGCAACACTTGCTAAGGACTGGGTGGTGTAGGCTTTGGTTTCCTCTAGGGCTTGCTGCTTATCTGCTGACTAGGAATACAAACAAACAAACAAACAAACAAACATTAATTCAAAGATAACCCATTTTATCAATCTAATCTGCAAAAATACACATCAAAACCATTCTGTTGATAAATCTATTATATACACTAGCTAAAAATATTCTGAAGACTCTTATGTAAATCCAACAAATTCACTAATATTTTCATGTTCAACAGCCATCTTTGTATAGATGTAATTAAAGTTTTGAAGCCATTATTTTAAAAATGAGCTCCAATGGGTATTTTGAGCAATAGCAGCCAAGTATATACCTTCTGAAAGTCACTGTTTGAAAAGATAACATTGATTTGAGTGTATATTTCTGACCTGAGTTTTTCCTGAATTCCTCCTTTCCTTTCATTTTAATATGAGATTAGCAACAATGTAATGTCTTATTAAATAATAATATGACAAAAATGATCAAGTAAATAAAAATAATAAAAAGACCATTTCTTCCCAAGCATTTTAAGGTTTATCACTCTATGGGACATAAACTGCCAAGTATAATAAACTCTACTTGAGAAACAGAAAGCACAGTAAAAAGTGAAATTACTTCTAAGGTCACAATGGAAAGTAATGGTAAAGATATACACGCCATGCTACTAACTACTAAATACCATCTTCTTGGAGTAGTTCTACAGAAAAACTCTGTTTCAGTAGTACAAGTACTACAAGCCTCGGAACCAGAAACTTTTTATCTTAGTGTCAGTTGTACCATTTACATGTCAACTTGGACAAGAGTCAGAGTTTCCCAATTTCTCCAAGTACAAAGCAGAGGAAATGAACCTCTATATCAAGCATTCTAAGTAGCTGTGAACCCCCAAATAAGATAATGGATGTAAAACCACTTTCTAAAACTACAAATCATTATATATAACTGTCAGTACCTCTTTGAGTGGTCATAAACTGTTCAAAGTCGATTATGTCCCACTATCCTCTCTCATACAGAATTCACAACCCCGTGTGTACGTTTTCTCAAGGGGAGCAGTATTTTTTGGAAGAGAAAACAGTTAACAGAATAACAAAAAGACGCCATTTTAACTTGAAAAGAGTTAAGAATCACTGTAGTAGGTTTATATTTTTTTCTTTTCTATTCTAATCCTTAGTAATCTTAATCTTATCAATGCTTGAAATAACAACAGAGTTAAAACCAAATTTGGTTAAAGATAAATACTTTCAAAAACCACTTTACAGACTTCCAGATTCTGGTTGTGCATGTAGGAAGCCTGGAAGTTGCCACACTATCCTAACAAAAATCTAAACACACTGAAAAAAAAATCAAAAACTTTGCTTGAATTCACATAGAAAATACTAAGTTATTAACATTTCTTAGACATTACTCTAAATTGGAGTATTTCTTATAGAGAATAATCTAAAATTAAAACATTTAGATAATTTATTAGTATGCCTGAAAGGATCAAGGGGAAGGATATCTGGACAGATATAATTATTTTCAATGTATCCCTTTTTATATTGACAGCACTTGACATTGTTTAAAAAACAAGTATTATTAATACTAATCACTTCATGCTGTGCCTTTATTCCTAGTGTGTAAGTAAAATCACGTGGCAGATTGTTGCTGCATCAAAGATGTGAGACACCCTTATACAGGATCCAGCAGAATGTCTCACACGTGAAATGTCTCCCATGAGACAGATAGCAATTTCACCTAAACTATGCTTGAGTTTGACATTCTTATGTTACAGAATTGCATGCTTATGATTTTGTAATAAAAGAGTTGGTATATATTACTAGCTCATAAAAAAGGGGCACTATTTGTGTCAGACCCTGTATTAGGTGGGCTTCATGTAATTTTACTTTTCCATGAATTATTACAAACCCTAATAATGTGAAATGTATAAAGGAAATCTAAATGGAGATGCTATTTGTGGTTGACTTATAACATTGATATAATTTATCATGAAGCAGGTGTTTTGGGCATCATTCTTCTTCATTAAAGTAAAACAGAGGAAACATTCTGAATTTTGAAATAAATTGTTATACCAGTTGCTCTTTAAGGAAAAAATTATGGCAGTCCATTAAAAATTTTATGTATCTTCGTAACAGCAATAGTTGTAAGTCACGAATATCAGTTAATGTGGTTAAAACAAAGAAATCTTTTCTAAAACAGCATAAATGTGTTGTACATCCACGTCTACTAAATAATTAGTTTCAGCCTTGAAAACTATAGAAAGGACAACTTTCAGATCATTATATCAGAAAAACAAAAATGATTTCTGATTGCTTGTAATCTGTGTTTTGACAGGAAGAAAACAGTGGATTCTGAAATGCTTTACTTAGACCACGTATGAATTTAATATAATTATGTGTTAAAAGAAAATAAACCCCTATTCTTTGATCCCTAAGAGAAGGGAGGACATTCAGGGGAAGGGGGTTCACAGATGACACAATCTTCTATAGAAAATCCAAAGTAGTGACCCAAAAAACTGGAACTAACAAGAAATTACAGCAAGAGATTGCAGGACACATGGTTAATATGCAAGTCAACTGCTTTCCCATATACTAGCAATAAGCAAGTGGAATTTGAAATTAAAAACACAGTATTTACATTAGCACCCCAAAATATAAAATACCTAGGTACAAATCTAACAAAGTATGTACAAGATCTATATAAGGAACACTACAAAACTCTAATGAACAAAATCAAGAACTAAATAAATTCAGAAACCCTCCATGCTCACAGATAGGAAGACTCAATCAGCATTGTCAAGATGTCCATTCTTCTCAAATTGAAATACAGATTCAATGCAATCCCATCCAAAATCCCACCAAGTTATTTTGTGGACATCAACAAACTGATTCCAACGTATATAAAAAGAGGAAAAAGACCCAGAATAGCCAACACATTATTGAAGAAGAAAAACAATATATTATTGGAAGACTAACACTACTAAACTTCTAAGACTCACTATAAAGCTACAGCAATCAAAACAGTGTGATACTGATGAAAAACAAAAAGGTCAATAGAATAGAACAGAGAGCCCAAAACCAGACCATAGTCAACTGATATTTGACAAAGAAGCAAAGGCAAGGCAATGGAGCCAAGAGAGTCTTTTTGAACAAATAGTGCTGGAACAATGGACATCCACATGCAAAAAAGAAAATCTAAACCAGACCATACTTACATTTTTCACAAAAATTAATTCAAAATGGATCATAGACCTAAAAGTTAACTGCAAAAGTATAAAACTCCTAGAAGATAGGAAAATATCTAGGGTATAACAATGACTTTTGATATACCACATCAAGGTCATGATCCATGAAAGAAATAAATGATAAGCTGAACTTCCTTACAATTTAAAACTTCTGCACTGCAAAAGACAATGTCAAGGGAAATGAGAAGACAAGCCAAAGAACAGGAGAAAATACTTGCAAAAGACACATCTGATAAAGGACTGTTATCCAAAATATACAAAGAATTCTCAAAAGTCAACATTAAGAAAATAAACAATTAAAAACAGGCCAAAGACCGTCATAGATATCTCATCAAAGAAGATACGCAAATGCCAAATAACCATATGAAAAGATACTCTATATCACATGTCATTAGGGAAATGTACATTAAAATGAAATACCACTACACACCTAATAGAGTGGCCAAAATCCAGAACATGGACAACACTAAATGCTGATGAGGATGAAGAGCAACAGAACTCTCCTTCATTGCTGGTGGGAATTAAAAATGGTACAGCCACATTGGAAGACAGTGTGACAGTTTCTTACAAACCTAAATATGCTCTTACCATATGACACAATAATTATACTCCTTGATATTTACTCAAAGCAGTTGGAAATTTATGTGCAAACAAAAACATATGCATGGATGTTTTCCATAGCTTTATTCATTAATTGTCAAAACTTGGAAACAACCAAGATGTACTTCCATAGGTGATGGGGTAGGTCATACAATGGAATACAATTCAGCACTAAAAAGAAATGAGTTACTGAGTCATGAAAAGACATGAAAGAACCTTAAATGTATATTACTAACTGAAAGAAGCCAATCTGAAAAAGCTACACATTGTGTAAGTGCAACAATATGACATCATGGAAAAGGCAAGACCATGAAGACAATAAAAAAGAACAAGGGTTTGGTGAGGGGGTGAGATAAGTAGGCAGAGTACAGGGGATTTTTAGGGCAATGAAAATATTCTGATACCATAATGATGGATACATGTCATTACACATTTGCCAAAACTCATAGAATGTACAACACAAAGAGTGAACACTAAAGTAAACTACCTACTGGATAATAATGATGTGTCTACACAGGTTTATCAATTGTAAGAAATATACCACTGCTGAGGGTGAAGAAATCTCTGTACCTTGATCTCAATTTTGCTATGAACCTAAAACTGCCCTTAAAAACAAACAAACAAACTTATATTCTATTAATAGGATTCTGTAACAGCTACTTTCAAGACAAGCATACCTATTTTAAACTTCACAACTGTCAATGCAAACAAAAGATGTTAAAAATTGCACTATCATTAAAATTAGACATTTACATAAAGTTGAAATTATGTTTATAAATTATACCATAAAGTGAAATGTATGTATAAAAATGTAACATGAATACGCTACAGTGAAAGGTAACAAAATCTCCAAGTCATCCTACTTTGATTTTAGAGCAAATTAATGAGATAAAAGAGACAAACTTTATATAATAAACAATGCATTCACACCAAATGATGGCCAAATACATTGCATTGTACAAATGAAAAGTTTTTAGAAAAGGGTTTGCAATTGCTTAAGTAGCTTAAAGAAGGGAGACTTGCATCAACCAAGGCACCCCCACAGTGCAGGTACATAGCAATACTCCCTAATACCACTCAAAGGAATTTTGTAAATCCACCACCATTTTCGAATTTCAAGGACAACTAAGTTGTGGCAAAAAAATTATCCATGACATTACTGTTTGTGACATACATTTTATTAATTTAATAGTTTTATTTATAAATTTATTTTGAATTTATAGTTATTAAATGAGCATTAATCATAAGGAGTTTATATCTAATTTTATGTTTAAATAAATTAAGTCAACAAAGGCAATCAGATTTCTTTTTTCTTTCTTTCCATTTATGTGGCTCTGTCCATTACCAAAACTATAAAAGTTCACACCTGAATATGAAAATAGAATGTAAATATAGTCCTATAAACATTAAGGTAACAGCCTTCGGAAAACATGTAGACTGAGGGAAATATATTTTTCTAATCTTGTTCCACAGAATAAGATCTCATTCAACGAATTAGAAATAATTATTTATGATAATCATTCCTGTACAAAATTCATAGACTACTTAGCAATTATTTTCATTTTTAAAAAAAGAGGCAAACTATAGTCCCCATACATTCTATAAAACAAAAATAACAGAAAATGACAGAAATTCTGAGGATGAACACTTCATCAAGAAGAGTTATGTGGCCAGTGTTAAGAAAAAAGAATGTTGAGCTGTCATTCACTGTAAGGTATGAGTATCTACCAATATACAAACATGCACTACTTAACAATGGAGATACATTCTAAGACAGCAGTGTCTAACATTTTGGCTTCCCTGGGCCACAGTGGGAGAAGAAAAATTGGCTTGGGCCACACATAAAATACACTAACACTGATGAGCTAAAAAAAAAAAAAAAAAAAAAGATCATGAATAAAATCTCATAATGATTAAGAAAGTTTACGAATTTGTGTTGGGCCGCATTCAAACCCGTCCCGGGCCATATGCGGCCTCCAGGCTGTGGGTTTATTCTAAGAAATGTATCATTTTGTCATTATGTGAACATCACAGAGGGCATTTATATAAACCTGAATGATTCGTATAGCTTACAACACACCCAGGCTATATGATATAGCTTACTGTGCCTAGGCTACAAGCCTGTAGAGCATGTTACTGTATAAAACAACACAAGATTAAATCAAGCACAAGAGAAAATGATGCAATCAAGAGACTTGTTAAACACAAGATGTATGAGGCTGTTGTTGGCATAACACAGCATACTGTATTATAGCAAACATTTTTATAAGTAGAAAAAAGTATCACCTTTCAGCAAGTTCTATGTGAATAATCTAACACGCTTTATTAAAATATGGAGGTAATTAGTGAATATTGGCCTCACATTTGGAGCCTGAAATATAACCTCAAGACAACAGGAAATATCCAGTTACACAAATAATTAAAAACTATCTAAATGTCCAACAAAAGGGAAAGGGTTAAATATATTTGGCATGACTATATAATATTAGTATTAAAAACTGCTTATGAACAATCCTCATGATATAAAGAATACAAAGCTATTTAAAATATAGTAAAACCCTAAATAATGCACCCCAATAACATGAATTTGAATATAATGCAACGACCTCCAGAATCTTCAAATAACATGGCCTTGTACTGCATGAAATTTATATTTTTAAATTTTGTGTCATTATGGTAGGGTTTTCTATATCTCAACTATATAAAATGGTATGTATATGAAGCAGACATAAATGCCTCTATTTTCCTTATTACATAGCTGAACACTTTCCAGATAATGTTATAGTATGCATAGAATATAAAATTATGTATTATTTGTTAATAGATAGTATAAGAAAATATATTAATTATATATTATGTTAAATTATTTGAAGGAAATAAATGTTCACAGCTTTGTCAGTAGTGAGACTTTAGATAAACTTATTCTTTATATTTCTCCATTTTCTGTTACATATTCCTCATAATTAAAAAATATTTTTTCAATAATCATCTTTCATTTTTCAATGAAAAAAAGACCAACAAGAGCATATTATCTGTATTTTCAAATGTTTTGGTTAGTCTTTGCCACAACTATGGAATTAGACTAGTTGGACTACTGCCACCATAATCAAGATCACAGGGACTGTCATTCAGGGTCCAACATACAAATGAACTAGAAATGTACTACCATGATGATCAACTGCAGAGCTCTTTTCTTTCCAAATTGATCTGACAACAGAACCCATAAGAAACAGTCTAAGTAACAAAAAATTATTTTTAGCTACATCTCCTGAGGATTCATGAAGGACTACAAAAGAAGCACTAATTCTTCACTGGCCGCCTCAGTCAGATAGCAGAATCACTCAAAATTTCTATACCCACTAATTAAACACAGCACAGCTTTGTAAAGAGGTACTCCCTCATTCAATAAATGATGGTGGCTATAAAACACAGGACATGATTCAATGTAGGTAAAGGGATGGGGATGTCTATGTTAATGGCTTATTTAAATTCCTGTGTTTGCATGAAACAGCCATAAAATTAGGTTCATTTCTTGTCTGTTTGTATTGCCATGCAATACACCAGGCTTTACACCTTTGTTTGCTTTAGGGTTTCATTCTGCTTTCCTTTATATGTCAGCTTCTGTCTTCTATTCTGCCTCCTACCCCCAAAAATTACAGTGCAGCAAAGCAGTACAGAGAATATTATTTGTTTCTTGTTCAGCAACCATTAGTTCTTCTGGTAAATAATTACATACTCAGGTGGGGAATTTGTTTGTGTGGGCTGATTCCCTCTCTTCCTCCATCTTACCCATGTTGTAGGTATAGTAGACACATGACTCAACCTACCAAAAGTACACTAATCCTCTGGTCACTGACTGATTTAGAGAAGGGCACTGATTCAAACCAGAGCTGTCAATGTATGAAAGCTCTGATGGCCATTCCAGAAAAAGAATTCCAAAATTGCTTTGAAGGGTAAACTAGGCATTGGCATCAGTGCATAGCTTCCCAAGGGGAGTATTCGAAAGTTATGTAGCAGTTTTTCTAGGATGAGTTTACGAACTTAACTGTCAAATCTTGTATGTGTGTACATATACATATAATAGAGTCCACAAACATGTCATAGTATAAATTGTGAATATATTTTAAACCACCCAGATTTTGTCTTTATTTCTGGACTCTGTATTTTGTCCATTCTAGGCCAGAGTACGTTTGTTCAAGAGACAGGAATACAACACACAAACCTCCCTGTATTTGTTAAACTGATTCCAAAAGAGAACTTCCTTTTCCTCTTATCTCAGATATCTGATGTCTGAAACACATGTAAGGATATTCTGCAGTTCACAGAGTATGCCTATTTGAAACGATGAAGCCAACGTGCAAAAAAGCAGCAGAGGTCCTTGAGCCATTTTCCTGCTCAAGCCCGCTATTACCTCTTTGGAGTGTACTTTCTCTTCAATAAACTATCTCTTTGCTTCTTCTCTTTAAAAAAAAAAAAAAAAGCAGCAGAAATGAGAGGCAGAGTCCTTGATTCCAGTCATTTCCTGCTTTTTCACATGCCTTAATTAATAACTAGCAAATTCATTCCTATAGTTTGTCCAAATTAAGTTTCAGTCACTTGAAGCCAAAGAATCCTAAAAAAACATAAAAATATTCCTTTTAATAGTTCAATGTATGTTGGCCTCAGTTCTCAATAATATGGCACCTTTAAAATAGTCAAATTATGTCATCTGCCTAGACAACATATGTCTACACTAAGTGGAAACAACTGAGGCAAATAAACTTGATACTCACCTCCATATCTCAAGTGTCAGAGGAGAGCCAGAGAAAAAGGTTACTTTGGAAATAAGATAAGCAATCACAGACTAATCTTTTTGAGATTCAGAAAATAAAATTATTTGCTGAGGCTATGGTTGACTATTTGGGAAAACCTATCACGAAAGCCAAAGGGGATTTTCTAGAAAATAATGAGAATAGAAAAAGTAAGATTATTTCACTATGCTATCTTACCTGGCCATCAATAATAAGTCATTTACACTCTAAAGGACTCAGTTACTACATGTTACATGGGAAAGACTAAATTATGTCATTTTTTTCAATAATACCATGATTCTCTTTGGAACATATTTGAAAGGAGGTAATTTTAAATTAAACTATATATGCTTATCTAAAAATCACAAGTTTTATATAGTATTTATTCTAGATTAGGAAAAAAATGAGTCGATTTGGTAAATCTGCCATGAAACTTGCTTTTTAAAAACAGACATACTCACCTTTACTCATTAGCCTTTTAAATATTCCAGGTGCCTCCTCTTCCCCACACCCAAAAAGACAGGAAATGTAAAGAATATTCTGTACTGAATGTAAGCATAAAAACTCTTAAAATCCTTCCAGTGCTATCCCACTACCTGACAATTAAGACTAAAGCTTTTTTTAAATAACTATTTTAAAATGTTATAAAACATGGCAGATTAATCATATTTGTGCTTAGGTTAACTCCCCAAAACCATATTAAAATAACAATAAAAACATATTTTAAAAGGAAACAAAACACAAAAGAAAAAAATGAGTTTAAAGGCTGAATCCAAAAGGTTCAAATTTGACTAATAAAAATACAAGAAAAAGAAAACAAAGCAGAAACAAAAACCTTCACAATCATACAAGCTAATTCTCCAGAGCTAAAGAATATAAATGTCCACTAAATGTAACCAGGGATTGAGAGCCTACCTAAAGAAAAAGTGGGAGCTCCCTGATGGTGTAGTGGCTTGGGGTTTCGGCGCTGGCGCTGTCAGCGCTGCGGCCTGGGTTCGATTCCCAGTCAGAGAACCAACCAACCAAAAAAAAAAAAAAAAAAGAATGAAAACCTCCCTAACCTGGCAAAGGAAACAAACACACAAGTCCAGGAAGCACAGCGAGTACCAAACAAGCTAAAACTCAAATAGGTCCACACCAAGACAATTTATAATTAAAATGGCAAAGGTTAAAGACACAAAGAGAATCCTAAAAGCAGCAAGAGAAAAGCAACTAGTTAATCATAAGGGAGCTCCAGTAATATTGTCAGCTGATTTCTTAACAGAAACTTTGCAGGCCAGAAGGGAGTGGCAGAAAATATCCAATGTGATGAAAAGCAAGGACCTATAACCAAGATTACTCTACCCAGTAAGGATATCATTCACAATCGAAGGACAAATAACTTCCCCAACAAGAAAAAACTAAAGAACTTTATTTATCACTACTAAACCAATACCATTAGGAATGTTAGAGGAATTACTTTAAGATGGGGAACAAAGAACAAAACTATGAATAATAAAATGGCAACAGCTACATAGCAAAAATTACCTTCAATATGAATAGATTAAAAGCTCCAATCAAAAGACATGGAGGGTATTGCACTGAGTGGAGTGTCAAACAGAAGAAGACAGATGCAAGTTGAAAGTGACTTTGCTTATAGCTGAAATCCAAAGAAAATAAACAACTGGAACAGGAACAGATTCATAGATATAGAAAACATTTGGTTTGTTGACAGATGGATGGGAGGAGAACTGGGGGAGGGGGTGAAATAAGGGGAAGAGATCGGGAAGTTCAGTTTGGTGATTACAAATTAATATTAAAGTTATGGGGATATAGGGTACAACATGGGAATATAGTCAATAATGTTGCAATAACTATGGGTGGTGTCACATGGGTACTAGATTTGTTGGGGTGATGGGAGAAGGGTGGGAGGGGTGAGTGCAAAAGACAAGGAAATCAAGAAGTACAAATTCATGGTTACAAAACAGTCAACAAAATAGTCACAGGGATATAAAGTGCAGCATAGGGCATCAGTCAATAACACTGTAATAACTGTATTACAGTGCCAGATAGGAATCAAATGTATTGGAATAAGGATTTTTGTAAGTTATATAAATGTCTCATCACTATGCTGTACACCTGAAACCAATATAATATTGTATGCCAAATGTAATTCAAAAGTAAAATGAGAAAACAACTATAAAAACAACAAAATAAAATGGTGAAAAAAAGGTAATGAAAAAAATGGATTATAACCCAATGAATAAAATGGAATGAAAATTTAATAAACAATGGAATATATGCATACTATCAAAATATCTTTCCTTGGGAGTTCCCTGATGGTGTAGTGGCTTAAGGCTTCGGCGCTGGCGCTGTCAGCACTGCGGCCTGGGTTCGATTCCCAGCCAGGGAGCCACCCACATACCAAAAAGCAAAAAAAAAAAAAAAAAGTTTAAAAAAAAATATATATATATCTTTCCACAAGTACTTGTTAATTACAAAGAGAAATATTTCAAGAATAACAAGTGGAGAAACTTGTACAACACAATTATAATCAAGTGATCAAAATGAGTATCATTAGTAATGGGACAAACTGAATAGGAAGCAAGAAAGTAATACAGTATCATTTCTATAATATTCCTACTAAAAACACAGTAACTTGAATCTAGTCATGAGGAAAGGACAAACATTAAAAGACGCTATTAAAAGAAAATAACTGCCTACAATCTGTCAAAACTGTTAAGATCATGAAACCAAAAAAGAAAAGGAATTAAACTATTGCAGGCTGGAGGAGACTAAGAGTCATGACAACTAAATGCAATATATTTCTAAACTAGATACTTTTTGTATATTATTAGGACAACTGGTAAAATTTGAATGAGTATATGAAGATTTGATAGTGAAAATATTATCAATATTATTTCCTGATTTTGTTGGTTGTTTTGTGATTAATTAGGAAAATATCCTTGTTTGTAGGAAAAACACAGTAAAGTGTTTAGCAGTGATGGTAAATCAGGTCAGCAACTTACTTCCAAATGGTTCAGAAAACAAAAAAAAGTTCTTTAAATTTTTTAAACCAAAACTAAGACATTTTTACTCTATTCAGATTAGGTGATATTAAATTATTGTTGAGTTTAAAAATTTAAGGAAAAGTTTCCAGTAAGGTTTCACCACATAATTAATTTCTGCTCATAAATCTAACATACTTTTAATTATCCTGTCAAGAGATAAATTATAATTAAGCATTTCAAAAAAAGATCTTTCATATTCATTTCATTGTATAAGTTGGTATATAAACTATGCATGCTTTTTTTTTTACCGTTCTTCTTAAGCTAATTACCTCCTGCATGCTTCATACCAATTAAAATAATGATTGAGATTTAAAAAACTTTTCATGCCTAATGTAGAGACTACTACTTACCAGGAATGAATAAACTTGAAAGTAACAGACTGAACCTTAATTATATTTATTTTTACTTTAGATGCAGTTGCTAAACTTTTTCTCTTTCAGATTATTCTTTCTCATGTTAACATATGATCATCTGGTTAATGACCAAATTCTAAATATCTAGAAATAACCAAAGTCAATGAAAACATTACCAAAATATAATTCCTATATGTTCCTGACACAATAGTCAGGACTTATACAAACTGCCAAACTAAAAACTCATTACCAAGATACAATAACTAAACAAGCAACTACGATTTCTCAGCTGGAAACCTAAGATTTATAATATAGTAGACTCTCAGTTAACCGGCACCATGGGAATTGGTAGATGCTGGATAAATATAAGTAGACTCTCTGTTAACTGGAACTCAAGCAACCAACACTCTTGGGCAACAAGCAAAAAAATTCTAATGAGGAAAAAATTTTGCCGATTCCTTTAGCTCCAGTTAACAGTCTACTGTGTGTCCCAATAAAGCTGGAAAAACTATATTAATAACAAGCCAGTACCACATTCACTTTGAGAAATTTATATAAGGCACTGTAGTGTTCACCAAATAACAGAAAACACTATTGAATTAAGCACTACAATGTGCCTCCAGATATCATATTCATAATAAAATCACTGAATTGGCCCACCAGAACATAATCTAACACAATCAGAAAAGTGGAAATCATCATAAGGCAACCACTGTAACTTGTAACACAAGAACTATATCACCATATTATGCTATGATCAGGAAACGGCCACATAATTCCTCTTGGTCCTAGAACCCATCATGCCAAGTAAAAGTGCATCATCAAAAAAACACATGTGCCACATATTATCACTCAGTACTCATGAAGCTAGTAAATGAACAATGCAATATGGTCACCAAAAAAAAAAAAAGAGAAAGAAATTAATGTTTCCACACTACTCTGGCCAACATAAACCACAGCTAGAAGAGAAATGCAACCACTCACTCATTTCTCCCTCCAAATAACAAATGAGTATATCAAGAAATGAGATCGTTAGAAAAATCATAATTTTACAACCACCACAGCAATAACTGTTTGAGGCAAAAATCATAAATGGTTATGGAAACCAATGTGAGAAAATTAATGATTACAAAAAAGAAAAAAGTGGCTTCCTGCTCTTGGGTCAGCCTGCTCCATCTTCTCAGGGTATACTTACTTTTCTATAATAAACTTTAACTTTTCTATATTTTCACACACACAAAAAAAGTGTCTTTACATAACAGAAATATGACAAACTAATTGAAACAATAAGTCAAAATAAATTTGACCAATACTGGGACACTCCTAATACGATGCACTTCATTGAGAAAAATCTCTCATTTCCTGCCAAATATGCAAAAATGCAACATTAAATGTAATCACAAGGAAACATTAAGAGCAACTCAAACTGAAGGCTATTCTAAAATAAAGAAGAAACAAAACACTCCTTGAAAATGTCAGTGTAATGAAACTATAGAAAAGCTAAGAAATTTTCTACATTAAACTGGCATGACAAAGTAAGTGTAATAAGAAATCCCAACTGGATCCTCAATCGGAAGGAGAAAAAATTTCTAAAAACTTTATTACTCATACAGTTTGCAGAAACTGGAGTTCCAGAGACAGCGGTAAAAGGCTGAGAAGACAAAAGCATTTGCAGCTCACAAGTCAAGAGAATCAAAAATTTAGAGAGAGGGGAAGAAATCCAGAGATGTGCAGTGTCCTCCTTTAGTATTCAGCGGAGTACTGATCAGTGCATGAATATGAGAAAACTTCCCAAGGATAGGGAAAGAATCATACAAGAAGATTAGAAGGAGGAGTGCCTGGTGCTCATACAGGATAGAAAATCGTGCACATTCTACCAGCCAAAATGAAAAAACCTCCCCAATTCATGAGACACTGGATAAACTGCAAAGAAAGGTCTTGCCTTCTGATTAGTGGGAAAGTATTAGTCCTAAGCAAAAACACTCCACTGGTCCCACCAAACAAACCTTAAAAGATTCAAAAAAAAGTAAACGGTTTCCTAGTAACATAAATGCATAAGAGAACAAATCTCAGAACATTTATAGGGGAGTCAAAAAGATCCAGCATTTAAAAAAAAAAAAATCCAGCGTTCAGTAAAGTAGTAATCACAGCGACAGATAGTCAACCAAAGAATATCAGACATGTAAAGAGGAAAATATGACCAATAATGAAAAGAAAAGCAACTGAAACCCACATAAAACTGACACAAATGTGAAAAATTAAGGAATTAAAACTTATTTTAACTGTATCCTATGCATTTAAAAAGTTAAGTAGAGGCTCAGACAATATAAAAAAGACCCAAATTAAGCTCCTAGGGATAAACACCATAATGTCTGGAACAAAGAATAAATCAAATGAGATTAATAAAAAAAGACATTATAAAAAAAATTAATGAACTTGACATAAAAAACTAATGTATCCAAAATGAAGCACAGAGAAAAAAAATTTTTAATGAAAAGCTGTGGATCAACTTCAAGTGAGATAATATACAGGTTATTGAAAGTGGGGGGAATTCAAATATATGGTGCTGGAAAAAGAAAGGACTGGGTGGTGAGAACACAACACAACATGCAGATGATAAAGAACTGTTACACCTGGAATCTATGTAAATTTGCTAGCCAATGTTACCTGAATAAATTTCATAAAAAACAATAAACCAACAGTAAAATAATAGAATTAAACTTAAATACATCAACAATCACACAAACTATAAATAATCTAAACAGGCCAACAAAAAAAAGTGTCAAAGCACAATCAAACCTTATGTTCCTTAAAATAATACACTTTAAATGTAAATATACAAATAGGGTAAAAGTATTAGGTTGATGCAAAACTAATTGCTGTTTCAGACCAGGAATTTTAAATCATTATAACTAGGCTCAGACACATCTTTATTAGTCAAAATAGGAACCATTACAATCAACACATTTTTGCCAATGAGAACTCTTGGTAAGCATTTTCTGCATCCTACTGGTTGTGGAAGCATTTTCCCTGCAAAAAGTTGTCGAGATGCTTGAAGAAGTGGTAGTCAGTTGGTGAGAGATCTAGTGAATATGAAGGATGAGGCAAAACGTCACAGCCAATTCATTCAACTCTTGAAGGGTTGGCGACATGCGGTAGGGCGTTGTTATAGAGAAGAATTGGGCCCTTTCTATTGACTGATTCCAGCTGCAAGCACTGCAATTTTCAGTGCATCTCAACAATCTGCTGAGCACACTTCTCAGATGTAATGGTATCACTGGAATTCAGAAAGCTGTAGTGGATCAGACTGGCAGCACACCACCAAAGAGTGACCACAACCACTTTTTGGTGCAAGTTTAGCTTTGGAAAGTCCTTTGGAGCTTCTTCTCAGTCAACCACTGAACTGGTTGTTGCTGGCTGTTATATAAAATCCACTTTTTGTCACATCACAATTCATTTGAGAAATGGTTCATAGTTGTTGCAGACGACATTTCAAAGTGAGAATTTAAATTTCCAGTCAGCTCATGAAGCACCTACTTATTGAGCTTTTTCACCTTTCCAATTTGCATCAAACGTCAAATGACTGTAGAATGGTCAATGGTGAGTTCTTTGGCAACTTCTTGTGTAGTAGTAAGAGGATCAGCTCCGATGATTGCTCTCAATTGGTCATTGCAAACTTCCAAAGGCCAGCCACCATGCTCCTCATCTTCAAGGCTCTCATCTCCTTTGCAAAAAACTTCTTGAACCACCACTGCACGATACGTTCATTAGCAGTTCCTAGGCCAAATACCTTGTTGATGTTGCAAGTTGTCTCCACTGCTTTATGACCCATTTTGAACTCGAATAAGAAAATGGCTTAAATCTGCTTTCTATCTGACACCATTTCCATAGTCTAAATACAAAATAAACAGCAAGTAGTAAGTCATCAGCAAAAAACATAAAGCGAGGAGAGTTAAAATGATGTATAACATGCTCACATTTAAGAATGTATTCCAATATCAAATAGCAAATTTCAGCAATGCAAAATCTGCAATTACTTTTGTACCAACCTAATAAAAGAATGAAAAAAGATATACCCTGCTAAAACTTATCAAAAGAAAACAGAATTAGTCATATCAATCTCACACAAAGTAGACTACAGAAAAAATATGACTAGGTAATTTGAAAAAAAAAAAAAAAAAAAGCAATGCTTTCTAAACATGCCAATTATAAAAAGAACAAAAAAAATGTAAACATTTGTACCCTAATAACACCTGCAAAATACATGAAGCAAAACCTGAAAGAATTACAAGAAAATGGAGTTCCCTGATGGTGTAGTGGCTTAAGGCTTCGGCGTTGGCGTTGTCAGCGCTGCGGCCTGGGTTCAATTCCCAGTCAGGGAGCTACCCACGTACCAAAAAGCAAAAAAAAAAAAAATAAATAAAACAAAATAAATAAATAAATAAATAAAATAAAATAAAAATAAAAAAGAATTACAAGAAAATACAGACAAATCCTCAAGAACAGTCAAATATAACAATACCTCACTCTAAATAACTGACAGAAAATAAGCAATACTTCATGACAGACTTGAACACCACTTTCAGCTCATTAGCATTTAAAGAACACTCCAGGGAGTTCCCTGATGGTGTAGCGGCTTAAGGCTTCAGCGTTGGCGCTGTCAGCGCTGCGACCTGGGTTCGATTCCCAGTCAGGGAGCTACCCACATACCAAAAAGCAAAAATAAATAAAATTAAATTTAAAAAAACAAACAAAAAACAAACAAAAAAACAAACAAAAAAGAACACTCCATACAAAAGCACGTTCTTTTCAAGTACACACAAAATATTTACCAAATTAGACCCTATTACAGGCCATTAAAACATCTCAAAAAAAAAAAAAACAACAACAACTAAAAATTCAAGTGAAAGAATTAGATTAGAAATATAAAAGGACACATGAAAAATCTCCTAATATTTGGAAATTAAATAACATTTTCAAATAACTCACTGTTCAAAACAAAAACCATTAAGAGAAATTAAAAGTATTTTAAAATGCATGAAAATAAAGTTCATTGAAGCAGTGCTAATCAAGAAGAAATTCTATAGGAGTTCCCTGATGGTGTAGTGGCTTAAGGCTTCGGTGTTGGCGCTGTCAGCGCTGCGGCCTGGGTTCGATTCCCAGTCAGGGAGCTATCCACATACCAAAAAGCAAAAAAAAAAAAAAAAAAAAAAAAAAAAAAAAAAAAAAAAAAAAAAAAAAAAAAAAAAAAAAAAAAAAAAAAAAAAAAAAAAAAAAAAAAAAAAAAAAAAAAAAAAAAAAAAAAAAAAAAAAAAAAAAAAAAA